>CM076661.1:1358941-1733795 GCA_038496675.1 Rachycentron canadum | reverse complement strand
GTGTGTGTGTGTGTGTGTGTGTGTGTGTGTGTGTGTGTGTGTGTGTGTCCTGTGATAACAAGAGAGTGTAAATATATCTTGTCTGTCATTGAAGTGGGTATTTTTGTCTTGTGAGCGTGGTGCACAGATGTATTTGTGTACTTGTGTATCTGTGTGCAGGAGAAACCCTTTTGTGTGATGTGGTTTCAGTTTGATTGATGACGTGGCAGCCGTCTGACTGACAGACAGCAGCACAGACTCTTGGGAGCATGTGGGGGGTGGGGGCAGTGGGTGCAGATGCCTCTGAAAGTCGATCCCATTGTCTCGTCTTCAGTCTCCTTTGCTGCATTTTAAGTTGTTATGTAGAAAGGAGGAGCCCGGAGCAAGGACTGGGGGGGGGGTAGGTATAAGACTGTTTTCACAGTTGTTCTCCGCCTGCTAACGCCCAACTCACTTCATCCTGGGCCTGAAGGTCACAGGTCCTTGTTTGTGCAAAACTGTCTTCTGATAGTTACATTTATACACAAAACTGGAGCAGCAACTATGTCAAAGGCAGTGGAGGTGGTTGGAGGATTGTGGCTAAACTGGTGTTCAGTCATGAAGCAGTTGTTCAAGAGGTTTTTACCAGCAGCCGATGTCTCCACAGAGGTCTCCAAACAGACCAGGGCAATAAAACCTGTAGCAGGTCAGATCCACCCCTCACTCCTCCTCAGCTCCACCCTCTCCTCCAAATACGTTTTCTTCTGGTTTCAAAAAACCAACATGGCAATACTCAAATTAAACTGGAGGCTTCAAAACAGCAGCTCACAAACCAAAGGGTGACACTTGGTCAAACCACGTTCCTCATTTCATGAAGAACTGCCTGGATTTCAAACCTGTTTCTGTTCCACTTTGAATGACAAAGAAACAAGCTTCAGTTGTTCCAACGCAAAACTTCTCACTGGTGATAAATGTGAAGTCTCCCTGCTTTGATAGCAGTGCTGTGCAGCCGGGTGTCACAGGCGCTGATGGGATGACTGAATGCGTTTGAAATGTAGCCCCACACACACACTTCTCAATCACTCCGCTTTACTGCGTCAAATCGCCTTTTAAATGCATTGTCACAAATAACTTCACCACATCTAGTGTCTGTAAAAGTCGACGCTCATTCCAGCTTGATTTATTGATCGAGGCAGCCTTTTTAGAAACGGCTGTATGGTGGTAATTACCCTCATGTGGTTATTATTCCATGTCCAAGAAACCTCACAAGAGTTTTTCTTTTTTTTTTTAATCCGCGTGCCAACATATGATGTAGTCCGTGAGAGGGAGTCAGGCCGGGACGACAGGCGAGAGACGAGACAAAAGACAATGTGGAGACGCTCAGGCTCTCGTGGCGGCTCCAGGCCTGTCAAATCTGCTTTTTCCATCCACCACTACTGTTCATAAAACTCAAATGCTCTGGGATTTTTTTATTGACTTTGGTGTAAATCAGACCTCTCCTGCATCAGGCAGCTTTCACTGCTTGGCAGTTTGAGTGATGCTTTTTAAACTCCAGCACCGCAGGGGGGGGTGGGGGTTTCACAGCCTTGCATATATTGACACACACATGGAAACGGACGTATTTAGAGAGCATTAGTCTTGCTTGTTAAGTAGATCGCTCTGTGACACTTCCGTGTAAACATTGGTTTGCTGTGCTGCAGCATCTTCGAATGTTGGCGTCCCATTCTGGCAGCGGTGGAAGACAAGAATTCATTGACCTGAAATCACAACACGACATTTTCTTTTCCCTCCTTGTGGCTGGAAGGGATGGAGCTGGTTTTGGCCAAAATGTTTTTTATTGGCAACGAGCGCACTTCGGTTAAAGTGAGAGTTGTGGTGATCAGATGTGGGGTTGTGAGAGGTTGTCGTTCATAGTCAGTGTGTTACCAGCAGAAGATTGAGATCAGCTCTCAGTCCAGAGGAGCAGCAGGAGACAGAAGCTGAGGATGAGCTGCTGACGACGGGGCAGCTGAAAAAAACTGTTTTAGACACTTTTAAAGGACGTTGACCAAAACAATCCAATCTCCATTTAAATATACACTTTATCTTCCCGCCAAAACAAATTGACCCTCCTGGCACTGGAAGTCTGTGTCACAGCAGAAGGACGTTTGTGATGTGATGTAGTGAGATCGACACAGGAGTGAAAGTAGATCATCATCAGACACTGCTGGTTTTAAAAGGCTGCTCTTTTGTTTTCATTTTTCATATGCAGATGTAGTTTTACTCCAGCTGAACCAGAGAAGTATCTGAATTTGAGTTTGTTTTAGGAAATCCATGAGGCACAGGCCAAATCTGACCAACAGCCACTGTTTCACAATTTTTACGGACACGCAACTCAAGCCATGGGTCCACACACACACACACACACACACACACACATAGAGCCAAGAAAGCACTTACGCAACACACACACACACACACACACACACATACCAATCACTCGGTTTCCATGAATCCAAAGTGACCACAGATCAGATAGTGCCCATAAACTACTCACAGGAAAACCTCACACACACACACACACACACAAACACACACTTCCCTGTGCAGTGTGACTCTAATAGTGCTGACACAACACACCAGTGATCCAGCGTGAGCTCAGTTTGACCTGCTTTTGAACTCACAGACCTCGGTTCTGCTCGGCTTCCACGACAGCGACAGCGACAGGGCCGCGGCCCCGCCCAGCTGACTTTCAGCTGCACATGGCGACGCCTCACCCTCTTACATCCCGGCGAGGTCACAGAGGCGTGCGTGTGGCGCTCAGCGGGGCTTGGCAGCGGCAGACTGCATAATAGGCTAATCTCTGCAAAACAAACATGCTGATTTACCCCCCCACCCCCCTTCTTTCCCACCCCCCTCCCCAGCATGATTTAGGAGATTGCGGTGAACGGTGCAGGCACACTCCTCATTTTCAGCATGGCATTAAATTTGCAGAGGATGCGTGGTCTCCGAGCAGTGAAAGCAGTATTTATCCTCGATTCTCTGCAGCTCAGACTCAGAGGGTTTCACTTCTACGGAGCGTCAGCGAACTGCACACACGGCTCCTGACAGGGGCTTCACCAAGCAGACCACCAAACCAACTCTTCACCTACTTACAGCTTCTGTGATTTCAGGTGAACTTGAACTTTGGGACTTTCTGGCGCCGCCTCCTGCACAAAGTTGCGTTGTTCAATTTCTAAAATAACACAAGGACGTTTCTGCCTCATTTTGCAGACGTATAATCAAATGTGTAAGTGAAGTCACATCTGACCCCTCCCACCCTGCTGACTACATTTGTCCTCTGGGAGCCTCTGTCCACCAGCAGAGCTGTTTCCCACCACAGTCTGGACTTTGAACTCTGCTCTGGTCATTAGTCAGCGTCTTCAAACACGACCCACTGTTCGTATGAACGTTTGTGATCTCCTGGCGCAGGTTTGGTGACAGGTGGTCATAGTGATGACGACAGGAGCAGAGAAAAGTGCGCTGACGTAGTTTATGGAGCAACAAAGGAGGTTGGGGTTGGATGGATGAGTTTTGTCAACAAAACAGGAACATGACACAGGAGAGCTGTGTTCGATTCCCATGTGAGAATAGCAGCTTATGCTGTTTCCATTATCTAATCATCTAATGTTGAGGAAGTGCTTATTTTAATCTATGGAATTATTATTACAAATCACCATATTTTCCTACGCCAAACTACGCCGTGACATTATTACAGTAACCATGGTGATGAAGGTAGGTACATTGTGGTAACCATGACAACGGAGATCGTCATATGTCGCCGAAGTACTTATTTTAATCCAGATCACGCTCTACTTTTAAACCTAACCAAGTTATTATAGTAGCAACAACGATGAAGATAGGTACGACTCAGTTCAGGCCGTGTTTACTATGGTAACCATGACAACAAAGTTCGTCATATGTTGAGGAGGTACTTATTTTAGCCCAAATCACTATCTTTTCCCAAACCTAACAGTAGTTTTTGTGCCTAAACCTAGCCAAGCCATCACTGCCATGGCGACAAAGGTAGTTATCCTGAAGTGTTTGTTATTGTAACCATGACAAACCAAGGTCCAGTACGCCTGCCGCCAAAGGGGCACTATTTCAGGACCATCCATAACTGATCAGTCTTTGACTTTCTGCCTCAGGCTTCACAAAGCGACACAGTGAAATTGCAGTTAATCCAAAACTAACCACAACAAGTGTAGTCATTCTTTAGTCATCGTGAGTGGAGGTTGTACTGCAAGATTGAATATAGTGGCGTAATAACACGCTACATTCTGCCTTATTATATTAATGTAATCTAGTCCCAAACACCTTCCCTGTAAAAGGAGGGGATGCAGTTTAGTTGTATGTAGATTTTTAGGCTTGTTGGAGTCAGACGTCATTGCAAAGAGAAACCAAACTTACCGTTACACTTTCTGCTGTTCACACTGGAGAACTTGGCAGGAAGTGTTGCACACGAAGCCCAAACCAAAACCTTATACTCAGCATCAGTGCCCATTATTTCATTGAAAACAGTTTTACAGCAGCAGCTGGTATAATTAACCTTTATTGCACCATTTGAATGTGTAGATTTGTGCACCCGTGAATGTTGGCCACCGTTTCGCCATGAAAAGTAATTTCCTAACTCTTGACCGTCCAAGCCAAGGGTTTCCAAACAGTTGAGACTGTGACAGTGTTCATTTTCTATTCAGGTCGGTTGTAGCAGTGTACACTGGCACGCAGCATGGTAGTTCTGCAGTGTGTTATTATGGCTGTTTGGAAGCATTTGGAAGAGCCCATGACACCAACAAATAACATAGCAGGGAAGAGGGAGTGTTTTTTCCTGCCTTTGGCTCCATTTGGACGCCCCCAACCCTCCCTCCAGCTCCCACCCCCCGTTGTGTAATCCTGCCACTGTCACACACACGTCCCTCTCTGTAATTGAAGTGGTTGAAAAGAGAGGGAGGGAGGGCAGGGCAATAAGAATAAGAAGCGTGGTTACATTTCAGCGCGGCTGGTGCCAGGCTCCTATTGAAAATATATGGGCCCGGGCCTAACCCCTATGTTTCCATGCCTGCTCTGCCATGGCAACAAAACATGGAAATGTGAAAACAACGTGAGTGTGAGCAGTTTCAGCCGTGCCCACCACCACAATGAGCTGTGCAATTAGTCATTTCGACCAAGGAGGGGGCCACTTATTGGATTTGAGAGGAGAGCTGAATTGTGGATGGAGGCCACTCGAGGGACGCTGGTTGATTACGCCAGTGCCAGATCTGGTCCAGGATCTGGTGTTGGGTGCGGGTAGAGTGCCACTACCTCCTAGATGCACAGGCAATTAGCCTAATGGAGCTCTCGGCTGGCTGCACATTACTGGTTTGGACGAGGAGCGGGTGTCACTTCTCCACATAATGAACACAGCTCGCTTTATTTTCTCCTCTTGTTATGTTCTGTTCTGAAATGGCTAAGGAGTCCATTGACCTAGAATTGTGGCCGACAATTGGAAACAAAGCAGTTTGGAAAAGGTGGCTAATACATATATTTATTTAAATCATTTTTACCAACAATACTCAGAACAATCACCTTAAAGCAACATTTTCACCTTTCTGAGAAGCAGAGACTGATAGTGACAGATTACATGAACTGATATTCTGTTGTTAAGTTTTATGGCCACCTCCACGATGATAAATACCAATAGCAGCGGTGACAGCAACGGCACGAAGGACATACTGCAGCTGTAGTGACATGAGCTGTGTCCCAGTTTAGGGGTGGCATCCTTTGAAGGACACGGTCTATGAAGGTGTGGACCATGAAGGTTGAGCCAAAATGAGATGCTCTGGTCTACGGAGGATTTGTGTCATCAGCTGTAACATAACTTTTTTTTCCACAACCTGAGGTCTTAAGGCCCTTGGTTTGAACAGTTGTACCAATAGCCCAGTACTTCCATATTTTCTGCTGTATTATTTCCATTACTGGCCAATGACATGGCTGAGAAAGATCCACAAGGTGGAGCCATCAGGAAAACAAAAGGGGACAGTCAGGTTGCACCAGATGAGGCTCCTGAACTGAGACACATCTGCTGACCAACAAACAGATATTCCCAACGACTCCTCCATCCTGAACCACCAACGATCCTCTGACACGGCGCCGACGCCTGTCGCCTGAAATAACGACCCTACAGTAGCAGGTGTGTCTATCTTCCTCACCATGGTTACTATAATAACAGTCATGGCTTGGTTAGGTTCAGGAAAAGATGGTGATTTGAGCTAAAATAAGTTCTTCCTCAACATTATACAAACTTTGTTGTCATGGTTACAATAACAACAACAGATGGTCATTGATAATAGAAACAGCATCAACTGCTTCTTTTACATGGGAATCGAACACAACTCTCCTGTGTCATATTCCTGTGTTTTGTTGACTCATCCATCACCACCATCCTCCTCCTGATGTGGACTTTGTCACTCTATAAACTACGTCAACATACTTTTCCCTCCTGTTGTCATCACTATGACCACTAGGTGTCGCCTAGCAACAGAACCTGACGATGAGGTTAATAATAACCCGCTGACAGACGACCTGTGGGCTCGTTAGTTAAAGGACAGTCGAGATATTCAAAGAAGACATTAGTGAAGCTATAAGTGATGAAGCTCAACAAAACAGGCAAAACATTTAAATAAAACCTTCCAAGTTACATTCAGATTGTGTTTCAAAGAAAAAAACTAATTCTTCGACCTTCAACTCAGCTCATCTTTTAGATCCTAAAAATACCAAACCAGATTATTCTCGCACAATTATGGTTTCCACTCCTCCTCCAAACTTTTCTCAAGTCAATATAGAAAGTGTAAACGTGCTAATAAGCAACTGACTATGAACCAGTCTCTTAAGATAAAAATCTAATTCTTAAAAAAGCATTTTCCTTTCAATTTTTTTTTTTTATAATTAGTTATTAAGAAAGTCATATTTTAATCCTTTTTAATGATCAAAACAAACAAACAAAGTTGATCCACAACAACTGGATCGACAAGAGGAAAAAGCAAAAAATGAAATGAAATAAGTGAATGAATGTTTCACTGTGGATCATATGTCAGCAGAAGCTGTAGAAGCAAAAATAAAGACATTAAGAGAAAGAAAACACACAACAGGAAACAATGGTAGAAGCTATGAAGGTCAGCAGAGACAAAAATAAGTAGGATGGCTTTACACACACACACATACACACACCCATTATTAAATCAGGCTGGGTTGACACAGGATCCTGTCTTAAGCTCTTGCGTAATGATCCAAACTCCCTCAGACTCCAGTCAAACCCTCTCTCCTCCGCTTCCTGCCAAAGGAGGAGGAGGAGGAAGATGCAGCATGATGCAAGGCATGATGTCAGAAATAAACAGGGTTGTGAAAGTGTAAATGTGTCACATCAGCATGTTGCACGCACACACACACACACACACACACACGCTGCTTTGCAGCGAACGCTCGTCGTAATGTTGTAAGAGCTCCTCTGTGGTGAAAGTCCTCGTGGAGCCCTGTTCAGTCTTGTCCCGAGTGTCAGTTTCCATTCATCCTCACAAACTTTAAGAAACGCTTCGACCCAGCTGGTGTCGACAGTGGAAGCAGCAGTGTTACAGCATGATGCATGTGTGAGCAGCCAGAGTTCACACAAACATTTTCACTATATGTTTCACAGTAAAATTCACATCCTAATGATTTAAAGACTGTCAGGAGGAGACAGGCTGCAGATTTATCTATTCTATCCAATCTATTTTCACAGATTATATCTCATTGCATATCATTACTGTTATTGTACATAGTATTTATATTGTGTTCTGTCTATTTTAGACTGTTTCTATTCTTATTTTATTTCTCCATCTTGTCTTGTCTTCTTACAATAGTACAGCTCCTTCTACACTACAGAATGGACATGAATGTTATTTCATTGGTTGTCATTGTGATCATTTCTCTCATGGACATGAAATGTGTTAAGTATCATTTGAGCTTCAGAGACGAGGTGACAGCTCAGAAAAACAGAACTTTCAGAGAATAGAAACTCTCAAGGCACTTCACAGGGTCAGACCCTTATTATAGAGAGAAACCCAACAGTTCCCACAAAGACCAGGAACAGCTGGATGTACTGTTGACTGTAACAGTGAAAACTATAATAGTAATACACATAATTAATGTTGTTATCATAAATATAATGACTGCAGAATGAGAGAGAGAGAGAGAGAGAGAGAGAGAGAGGAGAAGCACAAACTATGGGAGGAAAAAATACAAATGACATGAAGTGGCATGATATATGTAAATGGAGAGGGGGAGAGAGAGAGGGAGAGAGGGGGGCATTAACCTTATAGCCTGAATCCTGTGTGATGTGCACCCCACCCCCACCCTAACCCCCACCCCCACCCTGCTCACATGTATCTCTCACCTGCGTTTTTCCTCAAACGTCTTTGTTCGTGTTAAAAACATGCACAGAAACATTTCTGAAACACAACCTCACTCCACTTATAAAAGTAAAATCCAGTTTCCTGTGATGACTTTTTAATATGTATTACTGCTGTGAAACCAGATTCATTCAGTTCAGTCTGATTTAACTTTATTCCTCCCTCGCTGTCTGTCTTTACACAATTCAGTCAACAGTTGAAGTACAAGTGTAGCATGAGAGCTCGTAAACAGCTCCATCAGTTAGTGCCGAGCGCATTTCCTGAGACCATCAGGCCTGTGAACAGGGAGATCAGACGGCTTCAGCAGGTGCCTGTCAGTGTTTATGGTCCCTGATCCACAGACTCTCATGAGTCTCACTGAGCTGTGGGAGACCAGTCACCGTGCACTCATGGATGCATGTGTGAGGACACACTGCACTCCAGTGTTGAGTTCAGGTTAGTGCACTGTGCCGCAGGAGATGAAGATTTTCTTTTAGCTCCTTGATTCTTATGGTGATGTTGCACAAAAATTAACTTCCTGTCTATGGCCGGGGTCGGGGGGTGTGTGCTGACCTCTCACATATGCAGCAGGTGAAATGATACCAGCAGCAGATTGAACAGATGCTGAGGACAGTGACGGAGGTGGATTTTAAACACTGTATTTTTACAGCTGTGTGGACTGATGTTAGCACGTTAGCCATGTTAGCTCCTGCAGGCTAAATGCTGCGTTCAAGACGTAGATTGTATATAAATGTGGACACAGAAGCCAATGCTGAAGAGTCTTAACCCTTCAGTCTGTCTAATGACCATCGGGGGAGATTCCACTGGTGGTAAAAATATGTCAGATTGTATTGAAGTCTATGGGAAAATGTCCCTACTTCTCCCTTGATTTATTAGCTCAGTAAACATTTTCCTAATGAGTTTATGGTCTCAGTCTCTAGTTTCAAGTCTCAATACAACATGATGTTTTTACTGATGGTCATTAGGAAAACATTTACTGAGCTAATAACACAATTTTCTTCTTTAACAACCAGTGGAGTCGCCCCCTGATGGTCATTAGATAGAATGAAGGTTTAAGGCTCTTCAGCCTTGGCTTCACTTTACAGACCCAGAGTCTACGTCCAGTTTTATATACAGTCTATGTGACAGATACCACTGAGGTGCATTGTGGGAACTGTGGGATCCAGTGTTTTTAGAGCTTGACCCATGCTAACTGAAATTCAGGTTTTTGGAAGGTTTTCCAGTTCCCACAAGTTTTACTAAAGTGCATTACTAAACTATTAGAGTTCACCTTTAATAACCTGGATTTAGTTTTTTTTTTTTTACTGTGGCTCAAGGTTTCAAACAGTCTGTCAATCAGTCTGTAGGAGTCCATGGTTGTGAATTATATTATATTATATAAATCTTGTGCATGGCACGTCAAACAACATTCACCCTTACATTCCTTACCTAATTGTTCATAGTGTTACAGAAATAATGTGATAATGTTTAATGTTAATAATAGATATATATATAATAAAATTACTTTTAGACATGATTGCACATGTTTAGCAGGTGGACAGATGCGCGCACACACACACACACACACACACACATCCTGACTAAATACACACTCATTAGTTTTCTATCTTTGATTTAGGGCGCAACTCGCAGTTACAGCACAGAAACAGAAGCTTGATGGGAGAAAGTCTAATTAGTTTTTCTCCGGAAAACCTGGCAGCTTAAATAAAGTTTTCACTCACCTGCAACGTTATTAAAAAAGTTTATAAAAATCCAAAGTTCAGATGAGGGAGATGAGTCTGTTTGCCAGTGGGATAATTAAAGGCTACAGTTCGGATGAATGCCAACTTTAATATATTCTAATGAGAAATAAAGGGGGATTTTAATTGGACTGGTTGGTTTAGTTACGATGCATTTATTTTCATGGTTTTAACTATAATTAGACATTTTGACAATAACGTTGGAAAGAAAGAACAGTTCTGCGTTAAAGACATATTGCAATAAGGAGCCTGACTGTTTTTGAAAAGCAAGTCATTTTAGAGGGCAGTTAATAATTCAAACAACCTTATGAAAAACCTTTTTTCATGAGTTTATCACAGAGGTGTCACATGTGGTCTTCACAAATCCTGAATCTAAACTAAACCTAATCTAAACCTTTCATCTGTCTTCTCTTTCTTAAAGTTAAGTTTAATTTCATTTCTCATACAACAAAACCTTAGTTTATCCAGTATATTCATCATAAAGAGAAGGTGAACCTGTGAAAATATAAGGCTGGTACTATCCTGTATCTTTTTTATTACAAATCACACAACAAAAACGAAACCAACAATGAATCTGAAGAGGGGATCTGATCCGCTGACTGTTTTCTGAATGATCCAATAAAAATAAAGCAGAGTTCATTTAAACACTCAGAGAAGCCAAATCCTGCAAGATTTGGATGGTGGGTCCAGGTTGGCGGGGCTTGGGATTGTAGCTGAAGGCGGTGACTGCTTTGTTGTGACATCACAAAGTTCCAGAGATCTGGAAGATTTTAAGGCTCAGTTTCTGAAAACAGGCTGTGAGCATTTCTCTGTGACTGAGACCTTTGATACTTTCACTGTATTAATATAGAACCTAGACCTGATCTATAATCAAAGACCACATGGAGGTCTACCTTTAGACCGTATGGACCTTTAACATCTACCTTTAGACTGTATGGACCTTTAACATCTACCTTTAGACTGTATGGACCTTTAACATCTACCTTTAGTCTGTATGGACCTTTAACATCTACCTTTAGACCGTATGGACCTTTAATATCTACCTTTAGACCGTATGAACCTTTTAAGGAAACACATGTATAAAAGAAATGTTAAATCAGTTCCCAAAGAGCTTGATAGTGCACTTGTTAGGGGCTATTTTCAGCACTAGTGTGGGGCGGGGGGAGAAACATGAGGCCCATGAGGTGAAAGCGACAGGTGCATGATGGTATTCTAAAAACAACAGACCTCATTAGTAGGCTGAGATACACATATTTTTAGATTCAGGGTGACGTCAATTTTTCCAGGAGATCATTATCTCCTGTAGAACTCTGTTAAACTTAATAATAATAATAATTATTATTATTATTATTATAGTTACATTCACTTCAGTATCAATGTGACTCTTTGACAGTTGTCTTTACATGTGTGTCTGCATTTCGAACAGGAAATGCTAATTGTTTGTTCATCACACTTTTAATGCTGCCAGTTTGCTAAGTTGTAGCCCACAGCTGAAGTCACTGTATCCAAAGCAACGTTTCTTCTTGTTTACATTCTCAAAGCATCATGGGAACAATAACAATAGGAGCAACAAAAAGTGTGTATTTGTGTGTGTGTGCTTGGAGGAAATTATGGTGTCCTGACAGGGACATGAAGCTGTTTTAATCTATGGCTCTTTCTGTTGTGTTTGGTGTGTTTATGACATTATCTGACAATCTGTTCATCTGCGACTCTGTAAATAATTCAGAGGGAAACAGCTCAGAGGAGCCAGGTGAATATTTATTGAAGCTAGTAATGCTCCGGTCTGATTCTGGGAAGCTCAGAGGGCATATTCCTAGAAAGCAGCCCCAGTCGTGGCATACAGCTGAGTACATCCAGTCCTCTGCACTCACCGATGGTGGAGTGAGGGGGAAGTCCATTAGGTTTAAAGAGGATGCTGCAGATTTGTGCAAAGCTCCATTACCATGTTATGTTTTTTAACCCCGAGAAGCTCAGGAAAGATGTCTCAAAAATGCTGCAGACGATAAAATGATGATACTTTATGTTCAGCATTTACTGCTTTAAAAAAGAGAGCCTGTCTGGAGGCGTTATCATTATGTCAGGCTGAGTTAGTTTAACCTCCATCCTCCCAGATTTAGCACAATTTGTGTCACTGGTGTGATCAGTCATTTTCAAGGGTGTCTGTCACTTTCAATGGAATCTGGGACTTTTTCATGAGCATGTGCTGTGTCAATTTATTGTTCTAAAGCTTGTCAGCCTCCGACATTCCCAAAGTAACTTAATTTTCAAAAGAAATGACATCAAATACATGAATGTAGTGAGTAGTTATGTCCAGAATGTGCACCACAGAATGTTTGAATCCACTAGTATGTTTGTTCTGCAGTGAGTCCATGGCTCTTCTGTCAGCAGATGGCAGCATTGAGCCTCCTCCCAAACATAAACCAAGCTGGACACTGATGCAGCTGTGACAGTGAGGATGAGCTTCAGACCTGTTATCAATGTGTCTGGACAGTGTCTTGATGGTGTGCTGATAAACACACACACACACACACACACACACACACACACACACACACACACACACACAGGTAGACACCTTCACTCGTACCTGTCAGTGGCAGATTTGTTAATATTGAGCAGCTCAGCATGTCAGACCTGTTGATTGAACTGAACTTTTGAATTTCTTTGCTTTTACTTAAATTATTAGTATTTTATTAGACAGCACGTAGCTTTTTTGTGCAGAATATGTGTTTATAAGTACCAAGTGAAATCAAGTAAAATAGTAGAAATGAAAAGAATAAAGAGGAACAAGAGAAGTTTATGGTCTCAGTCTCTAGTTTCAAGTCTTCAATACAACATGATGTTCATTTTTTAAATGATGGTCCATTTAGAGGAAAATAGACCAGAAAGCAGGGGATGGGTTAGGGGGAGTGGCTACTGTGAGACTGACAGACTGAACCACCCAATCAGGATAGAGCACAGAGCAGGTCAGCTCCACCCCTCACCCCTCCTCAGCTCCACCTTCTCCTCCAAATATGGTTTCAAAAAGCCAAGATGGCCGACGGACAAATTACAAACTGGAGGCTTCAAAATGGCAGCTCACAGACCGATGGCGATGTCACGGTGGGTGGACTCTTGGTTCTCTGTTGGATTCGTTTCATACTTTTTGTTTCACTGTGATCGATACAAAACTTTCCCATAAGTGAGACTTGACTGAGATGTGATGTGAACTCAATGTAAATATATGTTGTTTAATGACTTTTGAACCAACAAGCAGCACGAGTTTTTTTGGAAAAGGACCAACAGAGAGTTTTCTAACAGAGTGAACTACATCTGGGTATGTGCACATATAAATTACATGCAAGTCAAATGGGTTCATACCTGTCACATGTAAGCTTCATGTGAAACAGGCAAGCCACAGATCATCATGTCTGGTGTTGACTCTTTCTTGCCTTAAGCAGAAAGAGAGAGCCCAAGACTTTTCCTTGATTGAATGGCCTCCTCCTTTGTGATACTCACTATTCCCTGATTTTACTCTGGATTTCAATTTCCATCACATCTGGACACTGAAAGGCCCCTTTGTGCAACGAGAGAACAATGAGGAAGGGAGGAGGAGATAGCAAACGAAAAAGAGGATTTCGAACCTTTCGGAATATACTTTTCCCTACTGCCAAACTTATATTAACCTCCTCCTGTTTCATTGTCAGAGATGGTGCAGTGCCAACGGGGAAAAAAGGTCAGAGCTGAATAGTGTCATTGCATTTGTGAGGCAGGGAGAAGTCTGCTTGTGCATTAAAGAGTCTATCAGTTCAGACTGAAGACAGTTATTTGGGAAGGAAAAAAAGCAAAAAAAGAGATCTGTCTAATAAAAAGGCTGATAGATTTTTTTTTTTTCAAAAAAGAGGAAACTCTACCTTTTTGACTGTAAGTTCACCGATAAAGCCACAGTCAAATGAAGGGTATTAGATCTCCTCAGGGGAGATGTCTGATTTGCTTGCATGAATATTCAACTGTCACCTATCTCTGATTCTCCTGTAAAGCCCTCAGGATTTTAAGAGAGCGTTTATTAAAAGTGAGCAAACATAGCTCTCCGGTTACAGCTCTGTGCTGTAATAAAACTGTGTTTACTGTATCAGTCCCAGAATTAATGAGACTAAATGGTTAGCTGAGTTTATCTGTGGAGATGAAGCAGATAAGCTGTTCTGAAAATCTCCAAAGTTCATGACTCAACTACTGTAGATCACCAAACTAAGAAAAGTTACAGTGTCAGGCAGTAAAAAATTATTTTGATAAACTTCATGATGACAAAAACACCAGAAAAGGATAAAGAAATTAAAGTCACTCACTCTCTGAATAGCATGTGCAAACAACGTAAACAGGTTCAAATGTCTGAGGGTTTGGGGTTTGAAGTGTTTGCGCCCTGTCAGAAGTTATTTGTTCGTTCGCATATAGAAGTATTTAGAAGTGGTTGAAGAGAAAGAGCTGAAAAAATGAGCTGACAAATTAAAGATGAAAGCAGGTTAAGTTTCAGTCCATGCCTGAGCAATGACAGATATTAAATTGGAAAAAAGTTAAACAAATGAAAGCAACTGAAATGTCTTTAATAATAATAATGACAGGCAGGAAATTGGACAGAGAGAAAGGGAATGACACATGGGAAAGAGTCCATCCAGTCGGCTTTAAGAACCTGCACCGACATGGTACCAGTCAGTGAGAGATGAAGCCCTGAAAGGGTTTGAAGTATCTGCTGAATGGCAACAGCCACGAGCAGCTGAAATCAGCTGAAGTGCAATTTCTTGAAGAATTTGAAAATAGTTTTTCAAGCTCAAGGTCTGTAGGCAGATGGACCGTTACTGTACCAACAGTAAGCAATTAAAGTCATTGAAGAGTAGCTGAAAAAGTGTGTAAAGGATAAAAGCAGTGGAAATTTGTCAGAAATGAACTGTCATTTAAAGAATCAGACGAAAACACTTTAATTTAACTTAAACTCTAAACAATTAGAACATTTAAAATTTCAGTTGAGGTTAAACTGTGCATTGCACTGTGCTAGTCGTTGAAGTCTCAGCTACTCAGGTAGTAAAGTCAATCTGGGACACGTGCTTGTTTCCTTGATGCCCAGGATACATACTGTTCCACGGCCCGAATCTGGACCACAAGGACCATGACTGTCAGACGCACTGGCACGCACACAGAAAATGTTGTGGCTGTCGGACAATACCAAAGGATAATGGCCAGAATCTGCCCAGAGTTGAGCCAGACTCAGGCTGAGGACCCAGGCATACGTTACAAAAATTGTTTGCATATGTTGAAGAAGCTTTGAAAGGAACTGAAGTGACTGAAGGACTCCAAGCTGTTAATTACAAAAAGTCATTCAATGCAATCAATTAAAATTTGAGTTTTACTTGAAGCTGAATTGTGAGCTATTTAGATAGTGTGCAGTGCAAATAGTTGAAGTGTCAGTTTGCAGGTTGTTTACACAAGTCTTGAAGGAGTAAAAACTACTTGACGCATCAGTTGATGTGTGGAGGCTAAATACAGTTGAAATGTAAGCGCTTGTCACATGTTGGAGGACGAACAAAGGGAAATTGAGTTCTTGTTTCTGGGGCCTGTAAGACGAGACAGACCTGATGTTGATGCCAGTGAATGTTTGTACTGTATCTGCAGTAAATCTTAGTCCTTTTACAAGTCCTGCACCTGTTACTGATCATTAGACAGAAAGAGGACAATTCAGCTGCTGAAAATGTCTTCTGCAGGTAATGTTGTGCACCAGCCTGCTATGTATCTACGATGTAATAGTATATCTATCACTACTTTAAGTTTAAGTTATACAAGATGTGCACCAATCAAGTGTCAACCCTCTGTGACGTCACCATCCGTCTGTGAGCTTCTGTTCTGAAGCCTCCAGTTTGTAATTTGTCCGTCAGCCATCTTTTTTTTTTTAAATGAAGGGAAACCATATTTGGAGGAGAAGGTGGAGCTGAGGAGGCGTGAGGGGTGGAGCTGACCTGCTCTGTCCTCTATCCTGATTGGGTGGTACAGTCTGTCAATCACACAGTAGCCACGCCCCCTAATCCATCCCCTGCTTTATGGTCTATTTTCCTCTAAATGGACCATCATTTAAAAAATGAACATCATGTTGTATTGAAGACTTGAAACTAGAGACTGAGACCATAAACTCATTAGGAAAACGTTTACTGAGCTAATAAATCAAGGAGAAGTAGGGACATTTTCCCATAGACTTCAATACAATCTGACTTCTTTACCAACCAGTGGAGTCGCCCCCTGATGGTCATTAGAGAGAATGAGATGAGATGAGATGAGATGAGAATGAGAGAAGGTTTAAAGCTCTTCAGTATTATTTTTATAAAGTCTGTGGCACAAATCGAATTCAATCAAACTGACCTTAAAATCCCGCTGCAAATAAAAGATAATTCCAATTTTCCAATTTTGGTCTTATTTTTGCAGTTTTGGCCATAATATCTATCTGTAATCTATATCACTGTACTCAGTAACAAAACTAAAACCACTAAAAACACATCAGACACAACAAGAAACAAGAGCACTCACACAAACCTCCAAAATTATTACCCAAACTGCTCATAGTAAACATCACCACAGTTAGAGGCCAGCTTCACTTTGTTATGCTTGTGCAAAAGGAAATTATTACCAATATTCAGGTGCAATTTCTTTGGGTTTTACTCCAAATGAAGTGATTTGTATAATCTGGCTGAAGTCTTGTCTGTTTTACAACCTCATTGATTGAGTTTCTCTCCCTTCTCTCTTTTAGTCTGGAATATGGACCCAGTTCTGCTCTTTTCATTATAAAGTCACAAATTTCTGACTTGGCTTGCAGAGCTGATTGGAAAGTATAAGTGATGATGGCTTATGTTCATGCAGTGTTTGTACAAGTCACTAATCAGACTGGAGTTTCAGTACTGTGGGCATTTCTTGGAGACAAAGCTGCAGATAGACGCGGAAAATAATCTCATGATAGATGAACATTAGTGGCTTACATTACATTTTCTACAGTGGTTTAAAAGAAGTTCTGAATAAGCGATATTAAACGATATTAAAATGCTGTTCTTAGTAGAGAAGAAAACTATTATTTTCCATGACGGACCTTGGGAATTTACGCTTTAGTAACTTTAGGAACTCTCAACCAAAAATGGATGTTTAAAAATTTTCAATTCTACTTTTCAACAACTGAGCAAACTCCATCTGGGAATAAATGTCATGTTAAATGACCAAAAGCTCTAGAACAGCTTCTCAATGGACCTTGTTGGGGAGATTATTTGGCTCCCTCGTGTCTTTATAATCTTGTTCTTTGACATAACTCAATGCCATTTTTGATATATCTCCTTTTATTGGAGATGGGTATGACTTGAAAGCCTGTCCAAGGTTTTAATGATAACATTTCATGTAATAGATCTTCAGACAATTACAGCAGTGTGTGTTACTCCATGTTCTTGGATGCTGTAAACACTTGACAATAAATTACTACTCAGGGCCTCCATGGAGAGGAGTCATCTCTAAAAATCGCGCAAAAGTGATCTGCCACATGCAAAAAAAAACACATCGAGCTTCTTGGTGGCTCAGCAGACAGAAAAGTACATGTGCTCTCTTTGGGCCTCTTCCCTCGTGTCTCTTCCTTTCCTTTGACTCACCATTATGCCTGATAAAGTCTTAGCATTCAGCAAACCATCATAAACTTCCCCCTCTACAAAAGAAAAACTAATAATAGTGGTTGTTCTGTCTTCACTTGGGAAGCCAGTGAGGGATCACTATACCAAAGCCTCTCAGTTTGATTGGGTTGGCTATTTGAGGGGGTGGGATCTTGGTGTTAAAACCTGAGAGTTCACTTAAATCATTCACTTATATCTTGTCTGAAGAAATTTTATTCCAAATTAGAGGACTACAATCGTCTTCCCAAGTTAGAGCTCTTCTTATTGGTTACACCCATAACCGGTTTCTTATCAGCTTTAAACTTTTGCAAGATAAAGGTGTCAGAGAAAGCATAACTGTGACATGAGTGCCATTAGGAGAGAAGAGCTCATGGCACGTTGCAATCAAGAGTCAAACCGGTATCACCCATCGGTTTGTGAACTGTCATTAAAAAGCCTCCAGTTTGTAATTTGTCCGTCGGCCATCTTGGGTTTTTTTTAACCACAATTTGGAGGAGAAGGTGGAGCTGAGGAGGATGAGGGGTGGATCTGACCTGCTACCTGATTGTCAAGCAGTCAATCACACAGTAGCCACGCCCCCTAACTCATCCCCTGCTTTCTGGTCTATTTTCCTCAAAATGGACCATCATTTAAAAAATGAACATCATGTTGTATTGAAGACTTGAAACTAGAGACTGAGACCATAAACTCATTAGGAAAACGTTTACTGAGCTAATAAATCAGGGGAGAAGTAGGGACATTTTCAATAAACTGAGTTGCCTCCTGATGGTCATTAGAAAGCAGATTTAAGGCACCTCAGCATTGGCTTCAGTTCTCAGACCCAGAGTCGACGTCCATTTTTATAGACAGTCTATATCTTGAACGCAGCATTTAACCTGCAGGAGCTAACCTGGTCTAACATGGAGCTAACAAAGTCCAACCAAAACTCAACTAACACAAGGTAGATTTGAGTCTAAATTAGTTGGCAGCCACCGAGCAGCTATAAAATATTGCGCTCAACCCAGAGCTAAAGGAGAGTGAATATTGAAATTACAGGTGGACACAACTTAATGGTGATCATTACTTGAGTTGCTCTGTTGTCAAACAGCCAGAAAAATTACTCAATGTGGCTTTGTTGTCAGGCATGAAGGTGTCTAATTCAAATGCTGCATCTTATATTTGAGAAGCAGCATGTCGGACAGATTCGTCACACGTTACATGAATGTAGAAGTGGTCCTTTAAACCTTTAAAGGCAGAGTTTGTGCACAACATGCACTCTGTTCTCTCAGGTGGGACGTCATGTTCCCTGAGCCTCTGTTTCAGAACAAGCTTCTGCTCATTTTCTTCAGCAACATGCAGAGAAAACCACCAACCAACTCCCTTCAGGTTATTTTCAAAATCATTATCCTCTTTATTACCACATATTGAGTGGCAAATTTAAACAACACCAATTTTGAAAACCACGCAGTTTTCAAAATTTGTGTTGCACAGCAACTGGGGCTGGTAATGATGTTCATTGACCTCTTGCTCTTTCTGATCTGGTGTCAGTCAGAGAAGAACTTTGTGTTTGAGCTTAAGAAAATGTTCTCCCTCTGACCAGAGCCTAACACAGTTAATAATATAAACAATAAAGCTGAAAAAGAAATCTTTTGGTCTGTAAACTTTGATCAGATGGCGTCGTCACCCACTTAAAGTCATAAACTGCAGCTGTTGACAAACTGTTGACAACATCAGTTTTGGCACTGTCGATATTCATCAGGCAGCACAGGTCCCCTGGAGAACATCCATTAACCATTAATGACACATTTGCTCTGTTTCACAGAATTTATTTAGCAAATAATTTTTTTAAAGACGGCTCTGAGACAACTTCACCTGTCTCTTTACAAACAGAACCTTGTGCTTCTCTCTCTCTCTCTGCTGAGAGATTTCCCATCCATCCTCACAGTTTACTCACTATTAACCCAATCATTTCCTGGAACTTTATTTAATAATCAAGTACTCGGAAAAATCTTGCTGCCACAGTGTTGATGGTTTGTGAAAGGATTCATCAATAAATGCATGAATGAATTAATAACATTTTTTGTGTTAAAAGTACTAAAAGTTATGGCAGATATTAAACTATAATTTCACACACATCCCTGATTTCAAAATGAAACTTCTGGCCTTGGTCCTTGGCTCAAGTCTGGCCCATATACTCCTGCTTCTGCTGTCTGGCTGTTAGAAGGTTTAGTTTTGAGGCGTGATTGTAACAAAAGTGCACAAAACACGATGTTTAAAGAAAAACACGCTATATAAATACAGGAAGCATTTTCATGCAGTGGAAAAAGGGCTGAATTGGTTCACTTTTACCCAACCCTGAGGCCTGGGTTGGGTAAACAACCTCCCCGTTTCTATGGCAGCAAAGTGCTGAGAGCTGTGCAGCACCGGTGCAAAAACAGCCTCCAAGCTCTAAATGTTGGAGTTTACTTCAGTCTGTTCTGTGTGGGCAGATATTTCTCGAAGACACACCTGTCTAACCAGCATGAAGGGACAGATCTGATCATCATGAATTAATCAGATTTTGGTTATGTAAGGTGGCTTTTGTGGTCTCTGGGCTGGGATTGGTTCAGGGCCAGGAGCCAGCTGCTACAGTGGACCTTGATAATAATCATGCCACCTGATCATCAGAGGAATTTCAACCAAAAGGTGGCTCAGATGATGATGATGCAAGTAGATCGAGTCCCATGAGTCCCGTTCAGTGTCGGCCGCTGAAGCCATGGTTTTAGAGTCACCACATGAGTCAATCTCAGTGCCTTTAGATACACATTCATTAGCTTCATGCTGCCATACCTGTTTTATCATTCTTGTTTTTTCTCTGCTGTAGCCAGTGAGGGAACCAAGATAGTTTGTATAAGCAGGAGCAGCTGCCAAGGCAAGTCTTTGAAATCACAAATGACTGCTCCTGGAAAAACCACAGTGTCATTTTTACACTTCAGCCATTGTGTCGATTACCAGCTGTGTGTAGTTTGAGCTCTGATACTTTCTCAGTATTTATGTAAGAACATAAACCTCCTTCATAGTCAAAAAGACTTGGAAATATCACTTTGTACCATATGGGACCTTTAACCTTATCTGGGTTTTCCTGTATTATCCGTTGTGTGTGTTGGTGCTAATCAGCTTTGGAAAACCAGCGAGTGCTAAAAATCCCATAGCAAAAAGGAGATAAGAGGAGAAGGAAGGTAGGGTGGTGTGTGTGTGTGTGTGTGTGTGTGTGTGTGTGTGTGTGTGTGTGTGTGTGTGTGTGTGTGTGTTTGTGTGTGTGTGTGTGTTCTGTGCCTGAATCACTATTTGCTGAAAACATGGGTCAAAATCACATCTGTCATTCAGTGTAACATTATGTTATTAACATCAACAAAATCATGGACACCTTTGGTAGCGAATTATACTTTAGAAGGAACATCTGCAACAAACCTGCTGTTCCTGGCCCCGTGAGTCATGCAGATTAGGCGATGACAGGATTAGTCAATAAATAAAATGTTATTTTTACATAACTGTTACTTGGGTAGAATTCATTCATCAGCTACAAGTTTGATTTTAGAGGCAGCATTTTCATTGAGTATCTTTTTTTAATCATTCAGTGGGATTAGTGTCATTAAAAATTTGTTCACAAACAAAACTCATTGTTAAAGATATAAGCCTGGTTTTATTATTACATTTTTCTTATTGTCAAGTATATAAAATAAACTGTGCGCTGTAATTTTCTTTATGTTCCAAAACAGGAGAAAACAGTGCATTTGTTTGGAACTATTTTCAGTGGCAGATTCATTAAAATCTAAAGGTTTAGTGGATATTTGCAGCAACCATAGACTGTTTAAGAAGTGGACGTAGACTCTGGGTCTCTAAAGTGAAGCTAATGCTGAAGAGCCTTAAATCTTCATTCTCTCTAATGACCATCAGGGGGCGACTCCACTGGTTGTTAAAGAAGTCAGATTGTATTGAAGTCTATGGGAAAATGTCCCTACTTCCCCCTTGATTTATTAGCTCAGTAAACGTTTTCCTAATGAGTTTATGGTCTCAGTCTCTAGTTTCAAGTCTTCAATACTGGAGGCTTCAAAGTAGCAGCTCACAAACCCACAGGTGATGGGAGGGTTGCCACTTGGGGGCAGCAGGACAGTCTATGTGGGACTGAGTCCAAATTAACTAGTGTAATGAAGGAATTGTTTTTGGACAACAATGGAGCTCAATGACGCAGAGGAATGAGATACATCAGACACATTCACTTCACTGCCTGAAGTATGAAATGTAATTTCTGACACGGAGCCCATAACCATGTTGAACAGGGAGTTTCTCATGAAAAATTGCCGTCAGGGGTTTTGTGTCTTGTGGTCAAGGACTGAAAGTAGACCATGTCCTGCCAGAGAATTTAGAAAAAGCCCTAAATTTCCCAGACAAGGGAAGGATTTCCACAAGACTGAAGGTACAAGAGTTCAAGGTAACCTCCTCTGCCGCTCCTCCTCACTCCCACTCTGTGGATCCAAATCACAATTAAAAGCCAGAGAAAGCTCAAAGATACTTTGTTAGGAAACAGTTCTGAGGGAAGGAGGTGATGTAGTTGAGGATTATTTTACATTATATAATTTACTTTACCTCTGTTGTGAGTGATAAATGATATGAAGCATCACATAAGATGATACTCAGTCTGAATAGGCAGAGGTTAGTTTCAGAGGTTTCAGGATAACTTAACATGTTTTGCATGAGTTTTAAGACCAAGTTAATGTGTTTTACAGCATTAGCTTTAAAAGGAAAACAGCTGCACTGACCATTTCCCTCTTTCACTATCAAGATATTCCAAAAATGCTGGTGAACAACTTAGTAACTTGAGTTAATGTATCTGTTTGCTTCTCGAATGCAAATGAAGCAAAGCTTGATATCTTATATATTTTATAATGTGTTAAAAAAAAATTAAAGCTGCATTTATTTATTTGGCCAGAACAACTGGGCAGAACAAAAAGAGCCATCGTGCCCCTCCAGCTCCACTGGGATGATGCCTTTGGTTTTTCTTGATACCTGAGCTCTGCTCAACTCCTCACATGCAGAGGATAGATCTGTATTGATGCTAATAATCCATCAGCCCTCCTGACCTAACCTGTGCTTCATCTCAGAGTACATGCAGCTGAATATTCACTCAATTACTGGAGTAATAGGCAGCAGCCGGATAAAAGCGCTGGGAATCCAGCTCCCTCTCCCCGTCTGTCATTACTGCCCGAGCGGCCGGAGCACAGAGGGCCAAAGAAATGCATTCAGACATGATTAAGGAAAAAAATGTAGGCAAAGGATGAATCAGCTTGCATTTGCAAAGAATTTGGAGAACAACTCCACGTCAGTGCAGACACCCTGTCCGAACACGTGATACACTCGCTCAAACACACTGAAATTCACAGCCTTCACTCCCACACACACACACACACACACACACACACACACACACATTTCCCAGTCCGAGGGGGAGGATACATTTGTCTTCTTCTCTCTCCACTGGTCTCTGTGCTACTAGAGCAAAGGCTAAAGGAGAGCAGAGGACACAAGAGGGAACACACAGTTCCTCTCTTCACTCAGGATTTTTTGGAAAGGAAAAAGTCCTGACTGATATCGTATAACATCGTGCTGCCGTGTGTCAGCGAGTAACATGGCAAATAGAATTATCAGAAGATAATTGAAGTAGGAAGAGAAAGAATCCAGGAATCAAAACAAGTATTCTGTCTTTGAAAAGAACCAAAAAGATGAATGAATGAATCATCTGAGGCAAACGTACAGAGAGGAGAAAACAAAGCTTCCATCCAAACTACATTTCTTCCTTCTTTGTTGCCTTCAGCTGTGGATTATGTACAGTTTCATGTATTCAGACGCCCCTGAAAACAAATTTATAGTGGCTGTGAGATTTAAATCTCTTCTAGTTAAATTGTGTTTATTTCAATCAGATCTCTGTTTTCTATTTTTACTATGAAGTTTGTTATAGAATATGTATAAAATTTAATTGGTTTCTAAAATATATATAAACAGAAGGACAGGGAAGGCAGACCATGCAAATGCTTGGAGCCATGAGGGGGAAAAATGGCCCCCGATGGTCCTTCATATTGGAACATCATCCAGTGACAAATATAAACCTCCCTTAAACCTCCCATAAAGACACTATACAGTGAATTACTGTCGCCACAAAGCCTCTGATGATGTGTGCTGTAGCTGGCTGATACCCATTATGAATCTGAGGCATTCAGGAAACAAATGTAACTTGTAGTGTCTATACTGACAGTTGCATGTGAGGCATTAAGGTGACGTGTAAATTGTAGCATCTGCTAATATTCTGCACGGGGGTTTGGGATTTTATCAGTACCTCTTTGCTATGGGCCAACCAGAATTTGGAATTTCTATTGATTGCAACAACTTAACACTTGGTTGAAAGTGATTATGGCAAATAAAATATCATTAAACTAGGGTTCATTTAAGGCTAATTAGTCCATTGACAAGTTTTTTGCTATTGCTATGTAGCTAGCATTAGCAATAACATTGCAAGTTCCGCATTAAACTTCCTGTACTCACTAACATCTGTTTCCAGAGGTGGAAACCAACCCTTTTGTTTGCTTCTATCCCTGTCACTTCCTTATCCTTATCATTAAGATTAGCATGCTAACCAGCTAGCCCTGGCCTGTCTCCTCACTTTCTGATACCGAGTCACTGTAGCACCCAGGCTGCTCAGAGGATGTATTTTAAAGTCTTGTATTGGAAACACAATGATGGCTGAAGACGGGTTAGACTGGATTCGTTGTTGCATATTGTTACTGAGCAGCATCGACTGCAGACTTTCATCAAAAGGTCAGATTCAGTCTGACTTGGCTTTGTGGCACTTTGTAGTGGCTTTAGAAACTATTTTTAAAATGTCAAATAAGTTTTGTAGTTCAGCTAAGTTAACTGATCTCATTTGAGCAATAAAATATCCAACTGTACAACCTTAAACCTGCTGACGTCCCATCTGCATTGAGATTACTGCGAGAATAAAACAAAAAAAAATTGTAGCGCTCTGACTATGGTGTCGAGGTCACTAAGGGAGACAGCTGAAATAAGACAGAATGACCTTATAGTGCTGAGATGAGTTTAAAGAATCCAAATCAGAGGTGGAAATTAAATCAGAGGGGCTGTAAATCCTGCCCAGACAAAGCAGTTAGAGCCACATTACTCTGAAATCACACTGCATCAACTTGAAACCCTCAGGAAAGGTTTTTCATATCACATCTCCACCAACACTTAGACTAATGGCATTAATGGAAGTAATTATGGTTCTTTTAATTGGTAGGTTGTTAGATTACATGTTTACAGACTCAGTGAATTTGTCTCCCAGAACAAGTTTAAATGAACTCGTTCCTTACTTCTCCCTATAGTCTGTATAAATACTGACAGGATTATTGGGAGGTCTGGTGATACAGGTATTTATGTGCTTCTACTCAAACAGAGGGAAGCTGCTCTATAGGCACTAATGAGAGCCCACAGGTCGTCTGTCAGCAGGTCGCTATGACAGTTGACTGTTATTACAGTAACCATGGTGACGAAGTTGACAACTGTCATCTGTACTGCCATTGTAGGGTCACTTTATTAGGAGACACCCCTCTGGGTTCTTGACGTCACCTCAGGTTTGTGAGTTGCCATTTAAAAACCTCCAGTTTGTAATTTGTCCGTCGGCCATCTTGGTTTTTATGAAACCAGAAGAAACCTTATTTGGAGGAGAAGGTGGAGCTGAGGAGGAGTGAGGGGTGGAGCTGACCTGTTCTGTACTCTATCCTGATTGGGTGGTACAACATGTCAATCATATAGTAGCCACACCCCCTAATGCATACCCTGCTTTATGGTCTATATTCCTCTTTTATGGAATTTATGGTTATACAGGAAAAGCTAACAGATAATTAATCTCCTCCTGACTCATCCAAATGTAAATCAATCCAAAAGCAGCCCATAGCTAATAAACTGGTCCCATGACAACACAAGACTTCGTGTTTATTTCAGCCACAGCATAAACTCATTAGGAAAACAGCTCTGGCACCAAAATAAGCCTTTGAAATCTTTGACTTAGCCTGGTGACTTCAGGTCATATAGGACCTTCTACCTTGTTGGCAACAGGTTTCTGTTCCCAACCCAACAAATCTATTCAATGTGATCTTAACTACTAACTCACTACCTAATCAGAAATCTAGTTATCGCTGTATATCGTCCTGAACGCTCCTTAATACTGAAGATCTGAACACCTTCATCACTCACCTGTCTCCTCTAAGGCTGCCTAGATTTCATGTTCAATTATCTGAACACGTTAGATGTTTTGCAACGTGCAGTCAACCTGAACCTGCGTGTCTGGACTGTCGAAGGAAGCTGGAGAACTTGAAGGGAACCCACGCAGACACAGGGAGAACATGAAAACTCCGCACAGAAGGGCCCCAGGTTCGGGTTTCAAACCCAGAACCTTCTTGCTGTGAGGTGACAGAGTGCTGTCCCATATAATCATACTCAACTGCAAATGTGTGTGTTAATAGAGCATACGCCGCTAAATTGCAATGCACACCAAAATGATAGCAGCCTTAATGCATCTTGTTGAGGGCCCTAATTTAAAATCTGTTTCTAGGGACTGCTGTAGTTTAGGGTGGTACAGTGGTTAGCACTGTTGCCTCACAGCAAGAAGGTTCTGGGTTTGAACCCCAGGAGTTTGCATGTTCTCCCTGTGTCTGTGTGAGTTCCCTTTGGGTTCTCCAGCTTGTCCCACAGTCCAGAGACCTGCAGGTTTAGGTTAATTAGTGGCTCTAAAATTGCCCATAGACCCGACTGTTTATCTCTGTATGCCTTGGCGCTCTGTCGAGAGTGGACCCCGCCGTCACTCTGGGATTGGCTCTAGTCAGCAGGGGCCCTCAATTCACTGATCAGAGAGGAAATGAGAACAAACAGCAACTGCTGATCCAGATGTTTTTCTTCATTGTGATGTCACTGAGTGCTTCATGCATCTGCATCATCAGAGTTTATTCCAGTGACTCAGCTGCAGCTCAGCAACACAAATGTGGCCAAAATGAATCAGACACGTGAACCAACGACAGAGCAGGAGCTGAAAGATTTTTATTCAGATCTCCTTTGTTTTTCTTCTTATCTCTGTTTTAAATTGACACAAACATGAATTTTCTTGGTTGATGCACATTGAGATCTTTAGGGCCTCATGTTTTTTATTGAGCTGCATCTGCTCTTTTAATCATTAACTGTGAGCAGATGAACCACACTGATAAAGTTTTAATAATATGACTTACTGATAAAGACCAACAAGACTGCATCATTTTATTATTATACAATGTGTTTCAAATGTCACCCCACTGTGATGTCACCCATCGTCTGTGAGCTGCTGCTCTGAAGCCTCCAGTTTGTCATTTGTCCGTCGGCCATCTTGGCTTTTTTAAACCAGTAGAAACCATATTGGGAGGAGAAGGTGGCGCTGAGGAGGAGTGAGGGGTGGATCTGACCTGCTCTGTCCTCTGTCCTGATTGTCAGCAGGTCTATAGACTGTGTATAAAAGTGGAAGTTGACTCTGGGTCTGTGAAGTGAAGCCAATGCTGAAGAGCTGAAAGTTTAAAAAAAACAAAACAAGATGGCCGACAGCCAAATTAAAATTCAAGGCTTCGAAATGGCAGCTCACAAACCAACGAGTGACATCAAAGAGGGTTTGTGTGCTACAGTCTGTCAATCACTCAGTAGCCACGCCCCCTAATTCATCCCCTGCTTTCTGGTCTATTTTCCTCTAAATGGACCATCATTTAAAAAATGAACATCATGTTGTATTGAAGACTTGAAACTAGAGACTGAGACCATAAACTCATTAGGAAAACGTTTACTGAGCTAATAAATCAAGGGAGAAGTAGGGACATTTTCCCATAGACTTCAATACAATCTGACTTCTTTAACAACCAGTGGAGTCGCCCCCTGATGGGCATTAGAGAGAATGAAGGTTTGAGGCTCTTCAGCATTGGCTTCACTTTACAGACCCAGAGTCCAGGTCCAGTTTAATGGGCAGTCTGTGTTTTTAGTGAAGTATCTCCTGCTCTTCCTCCTCCTCTTCCTCTTCCTCCTCTTCCTCTTCCTCCTCCTCCTCGTGTGCGCGGCGCTCGCGGGCAGCTCTCCAGGAAGGCGTGGTCAGTGACGTCTCCAAATCGGCCAAACCTTAAACCTGGCACTTTGACGACCGCGGAGAGGATGAAGGGAAATATTCCAGAGACGCCAGGAATGAAGGAGACCCTCAGAGGAATAAACGCGGGGGAATAAAAGCGGCTGGTTCATGTCTTCGCTCCTTCTTCTCTGTTTATAGTTTCACTTTTACGCGTCGTTTTCTTTCCCCTCCTGTTTGTATCAGCAGCAGCAGCAGCATCTGATCCGAGCCTCAGGTTTGTTTCCAGCCTCTAACAGAGCAGCTTCTGTCTGTTTCTGTCAGTGTCTGTCTGTTTCTGTCAGTGTCTGTCTGTTTCTGTCAGTGTCTGTCTGTTTCTGTCAGTGTCTGTCTGTTTCTGTCAGTGTCTGTCTGTTTCTGTCAGTGTCTGTCTGTTTCTGTCAGTGTCTGTCTGTTTCTGTCAGTGTCTGTCTGTTTCTGTCAGTGTCTGTCTGTTTCTGTCAGTGTCTGTCTGTTTCTGTCAGTGTCTGTCTGTTTCTGTCAGTGTCTGTCTGTTTCTGTCAGTGTCTGTCTGTTTCTGTCAGTGTCTGTCTGTTTCTGTCAGTGTCTGTCTGTTTCTGTCAGTGTCTGTCTGTTTCTGTCAGTGTCTGTCTGTTTCTGTCAGTGTCTGTCTGTTTCTGTCAGTGTCTGTCTGTTTCTGTCAGTGTCTGTCTGTTTCTGTCAGTGTCTGTCTGTTTCTGTCAGTGTCTGTCTGTTTCTGTCAGTTTCTGTCTGTTTCTACCTCTTTCTGTCTGTTTCTGTCAGTTTCTGTCAGTTTCTGTCTGTTTCTGTCTGTTTCTGTCTGTTTCTACCTCTTTCTGTCTGTTTCTGTCAGTTTCTGTCTGTTTCTGTCTGTTTCTGTCAGTGTCTGTCTGTCTGTTTCTGTCAGTTTCTGTCTGTTTCTGTCTGTTTCTGTCTGTTTCTGTCAGTGTCTGTCTGTCTGTTTCTGTCAGTTTCTGTCTGTTTCTGTCAGTTTCTGTCAGTTTCTGTCTGTCAGTTTCTGTCAGTTTCTGTCAGTTTCTGTCTGTTTCTACCTCTTTCTGTCAGTTTCTGTCAGTTTCTGTCTGTCAGTTTCTGTCAGTTTCTGTCTGTTTCTACCTCTTTCTGTCTGTTTCTGTCTGTTTCTGTCAGTTTCTGTCAGTTTCTGTCAGTTTCTGTCAGTTTCTGTCTGTCTGTTTCTGTCAGTTTCTGTCTGTCAGTTTCTGTCATTTTCTGTCTGTCAGTTTCTGTCAGTTTCTGTCTGTTTCTGTCAGTGTCTGTCAGGTGCAGCTCCTGAACTCCTCAGCTCTCAATCAGCTCCGAGTTTCTCAGCCAACCTCAACGCGCTCTGCAGCTGCGGGTGTTGACCGAGAAGTTAATTTGGTTAATAATTCAACCATCTGTCAGGACCCAGCTCCGAAACCACACGTGTATTTGTGCAAAAAGTGCAAAAACACATTATTCATAGAGCTGCAGGGCGGATGTGTTGCTCCATTAACTTCATCCAAACCTTATGAATGAAGAATTGAAGGTGTTGGAGTTGAAGAAGCGCGAGCCTCAGACCATTGTCCCATTCAAATGAAATGTAACCAGAGCTGACACTGGAAAATACCAACATGATAATGTTGCTGTTTGCTCAATATTCATTGACAAAAATACACTATAAAGAGAGAAAAAGGTGCCTTTTTTTAATTTGGTGAAGCAAGATAAAGACAAGGAAGGTGATACAACATTTTATTGCACTGAGGCAAAAGCTGTTTGTTACTGTGGATTTGTATTTGTTTTGTATTTGAGTTGTATATTTTGATCTATTAAGACAGAGAGGGAGAGAAAATGTGTCTTAAAGGACGGGACAAATCAGTCTCACTCCAAAAGTCTGTTTAGCAGCTGTTCCCCGAGCTTTCGGTCATACCACATGCCCATCCTCGGCTATGAATGTTCCGCAGTTTTCCTCATTCCTGAGCATTTTAAACTGGATTTAAACACATTGATTGATATCAGTGAATCTCAATGTGTGAACTCATAACTGAGAATAAAAGCTTTTTCAGTTCAGTGTCACTCAGTCAGTCGTGGCTTCACTATTTGTTCCCCCGTCAGAGACAGTAGAGATTTAACGCCCTCCTTCCTTTATCTGGCTGCACCTTCTCTCCCTGCAGTCACACAGAGGAGAAAAAGTCCAGACTGGTGAGTCCAGACTCTTGAGGAGCAGTCAGGACAATGCTGAGCGCACACAGGCAAAAACGGAAAACATTTTAATGCGATGCAGGACTGTAAAGGCTGATGTCGATGGAGCCGCCCAATCTCAATATCTTAGATACATAAATTGTCATCGGGTATGATCGAAACCCAGAAAAAGGGAGATGTACGGATACAAATATATGGAAACTATTTCCAGTTTTGTGTGGGAACAGTAAATGGGCGTGTTATCCAATAAACTACAAATGATATATGTCACGTCTAGTTTGCAGGAAAAGTTCATATGGTCCAAACCTGATAAGAATAATTTGCTGTTTCATCCAAGATTTCACTGCCTCCTCTGCGGTTTGTGCACTAAATCTTTTTCTGCAGCTGATTTGTATTTAACATATGAAAAAGTCTGCAAATCACATGACAGCAGGTATAACAATAGTATGAGGCTGCAGCTTAAGGTCCCAAGAAGCTGCTGTGCCAGATAAGTGTTTCTGATGTTGATGCACCCACCTGCAGCTGTAGTGTGAAACCTGACGTACAGATGAATGTGTAGGTGATCAGATATTATCTCAGCCTGAACCAACCCTGAACTGAGCTCCGTCAGGTTTTCTTCGACAATGTGGAACCATTAGTGTTGCAGCCTGTGTGTAAATGTCTGAGTATTTTAGAAAGTCTTTTAGTTTTGGTTTGATTTTATGTGGACTTGTTTTTCTTAATGTTGTTGTTTTTTCCTATAGTGCCATAAATAACGTTAATGGTCGCATTAGATTCCTGGAGGGACTTAATGTGTGTCTGCAGAACTAGGATCATGTTCCAACAGCGACTTGATGCCGCTGCTCCACTTTATTACAACATTTTTGTAGTTAAACATTTGGTTTTCACTCTAATCTCTTGACGCCACTGGTGATTATTTTATCATGGGAACAAAACAGAGCCGCAGCAGCCCTCCCAGCTCTGCTGTGGAAACCAGTGAGGATGTAAGTCAGGCAGCCTCCTCCCTGCAGCCTTGAGACTGTTCACACTGTAATAATAATCTAGCTGTTACTGTAAATACCAGATTCCTTTTCCACTCGTGAATAACTGAGCTTTTTGTGTGTGTGTGTGTGTGTGTGTGTGTGTGTGTGTGGAGGGGGAGATGGAGGGAAGTCCTGCTGTGACCAGAAATAAGAATTTGGAATTTAAGCACATCTCCTTCCGTTCTCTGGGTTTCACCCACGTTGAGAAGCATTCCACCGGCCGGCGCCAAAAACTAACTCAAGGTTACGCTGCCCCCCACCTCCCCTCCCACCCTCCCACCTAACTCCATCAGCAGAGACACCCAAATACAGAGCATAACTGAAAGACATCTGTAGTGAGCTGAAAAGCGGCTCTGCCCGTCTGTTTCCTCGCCTCAGTCAACCTCAGTAGGTGTTTCTAGGCGGGTGGGGCAGCAGTGACAGGAGGGTGTCATGCCTCAGTTGTAGTGCAGTCACTTTGTGTAGTATCAGGGTGTAATCACAGTAAACATGGAGAAAGTGGTGCGTCTGATCTGTGCAGTCTGTTGTGTATTAGTTCATCTTGTTGGGCCAGGTGAAAACCCCTGGAAGGTTCCAGTCCTCTGCAAGAAAACTGGTGTCATTTGAACCAGTTTAGGTTTCACAGAAGATACCTGATGTGATCAGATCCAATCCAGTGGTTAGGGTTAGGGTCATCCTGCAATTATGTTGGCAGATATTGTGATTTCAGTTGAAATGATCATTTTTTGCATTTTCATTTTCACTGAAAAAATGTATATCGATGATGATGATGATGATGATGTTGATGAGAACTGATTTTAGTTGGAATGGTCATTTCTGTATTTCAGTTTCACTGAAGGAAATCTAAAAATGATGATGTTCATTCATGTCCAGAGAATATGATTTGCAGTCCGCTGTAGCATCAGTGCTTCATTAATCTGTTGTGACACATTTTACCTGTATGAAAAACCTGCAGCTCCTATGATATGAATATTGCACGGAGCCATATAGTAGTTAGCATAATGTTAAGCTCAATTGTTCAGTCTCCAGGGTTAGAAAAAAGGCTGTAGGGTATAAAATTTGAGACCTCAGCAGAGGTCTCTGAGAGGATATCTGCATTTACAGTCTTTGTTTCCTCTGCTCAGCTGCTTTAGAAAAAAGGTAACAAAGAGGGAAATCTGTACAAAACAGACCACAGAAGTAATGTTGAAAGACACCGACTTGATTTGACTAATTGGAACTGAACTAAGTAAAATGAAAACTTCTTATCTTATGTTGGGAAGAGGACACAGCAGAGCCAGTATGGAGGTCGGTCTAAAGGTAGATGTTAAAGGTCCATACAGTCTAAAGGTAGATGTTAAAGGTCCACACAGTCTAAAGGTAGATGTTAAGGGTCCATACGGTCTAAAGGTAGATGTCAAGGGTCCATACAGTCTAAAGGTAGATGTTAAAGGTCCATACAGTCTAAAGGTAGATGTTAAAGGTCCATACGGTCTAAAGGTAGATGTTAAGGGTCCATACGGTCTAAAGGTAGATGTCAAGGGTCCATACAGTCTAAAGGTAGATGTTAAAGGTCCATTCGGTCTAAAGGTAGATGTTAAAGGTCCATACAGTCTAAAGGTAGATGTTAAAGGTCCATACAGTCTAAAGGTAGATGTCAAGGGTCCATACGGTCTAAAGGTAGATGTTAAGGGTCCATACGGTCTAAAGGTAGATGTTAAGGGTCCATACAGTCTAAAGGTAGATGTTAAAGGTCCATACAGTCTAAAGGTAGACCTCCATGTGGTCTCTGATTATAAAGCAGGTCTAGATTCTATATTAATCCTGTGAAAGTATCAAAGGTCTCAGTCACAGATAAATGCTCACAGCCTGTATTAGCCTTAAAACCAGCCTCAGGACTTCTGGAACTTATGATTGTATGTACACATCATGTTGTGTTGTTGTAATGAGAAAACTGCATGTGTTTGCTCTAAGAAAACTTCATTGGATACCTTTGATCATCTCTGATCTAATATCTAAATATAAAAGTTGCTGACTCTGTTATTGGGCCAAATTTGTTGCATTTATATAAAATCACTCCAGCTGCTCCTGGAGGACTGAGAAACTGTGTGTGATCAGCTGAGCTGCTACTGGTTGTTGATTCATTTGATATATACAAGTGTGTGTTTTCTTGGTTGTTGAGGGCAGATTCAGTCTGGTGTTAAAGGGATGTTTGTTCGTTGATTGTCGTCTCTTTAAGGCCATTAAAGCTTTGATGAGCCTTTGAGGCAAAGTCTGAAGATTTATTGGTTTGTGGGTGGATAAATAAACAAACACATAGGGACTTGATGTGTAAACAGATACCTTTGGATCTAATGGATCAAACACTTAACCAAATGTATTTTTAACCATGTTATCCTGTCATATGACTCTGAGGGTCAGCATCCTCCTCCTTCACACAGAAAGAGATTTCATTGGCTTTAATTCAAGTTAAACATGGTGCAGGTGCAGATAATCTCACTCATACTGCTGCAAAATGTGTCCCAGGTAAATGTTACCGGTTTGAGGATGGATGCACATGCACAAACTGTATCTGCATGTTAGTTGACACCTAGGCCTCCAATGCAGGGAGGCCAGAGGTCAGAGGTCAAAGTCAGCTAGAGAGCATCAGGTCTAGAGACAGAAAGCGTCGGTGTCATGGTCAGTGATACTTCAGCAGGTGAAGGTTGGCTGCTGTTTGTGTAAGCGTGTGTGTGTCGGTGTTGACAGTGTCTGCATTAATGCAACAGAGAGGAGTCAGCTGTTTTCACTGTGTTGGACACGGCCTCTTCTCTTCTCTTCATCACTCCTGCAGTGACAAAGCTCCTCACCACAGCACGTCGAAGGCTACTATATTTCATAATATGTTACACAATATTCAGGGTTTTGTTTTAGTGTGGTTCCAACAAAGATATTTGTGTTTGTGAAGAAATACAGACTTTGAGCTTTTCTTCTGTCGTCCAGAGTTTAGATCTGATCTGATCACCCAGTATTTGAAACACATAACTTAAACATGTTATTAAGTGTCTTCTAATAGTTTTTTTATTAAGCTAAAATATGTTCCTCCATTATTATCACTGATAAGCGGCCTTGTCCATACTGATACACTACCGATAAACTAATATCAGTTAATAAGAAACTCAGCTCGCAGCTGCTAATGATGACCCTGCCAGTTTTTTGGTGGATTCCTGTCATTGCTTCTAATGATTAGTCCACATCAGCTCACTGCCATCAGTGTGGCTATATAAATAGGTTTCAGATCAATATATTAAACTCTAGGTAACCATAGCAATAGTGCATCTTGGAGGTGAAATTGACCCAAACAGGAGTTGCCTACTTCATATTAATTCAAACTGCAGTGCCTTCTGGTCCAGGGTGGCGGGGGGCGGGAATCTGCTTGACCTCCTACAGTCTGAAGAAGCTCGATCAGGAACTGGTCTTTGTGGAAGGGCAGCAGCCAAGAAACCACTTTTTCAGAAGGGGAACAGGCTTAAAAGGCTGAGAAATGCTAAAGCTCACAAAGATTGGAGTAATAGGATTATGGAGTGACAAATCCAAGTTTGAAGTATCCAGTTTGTTTGCTGATTTCCCTTTGAGAGTGACTTTGATGATGCACAATTCTGATTTTATTTTCTGGTTGTATTCTAATAAAGAGACTGAATAGTTATATATGGCCATTATAGCACTGATAAAACAACAAATCTAAGGGTGGCCTGAGACTTTTTCGCAGTACTGTACATCTTAAAAGCATTTTATGTCATTTTTGTTACAAGCCCCTGTCAAGCTAGATGGACCCCTCTGAAAAAAACGCCTGTTGATTTGGTCCCAGCTTCTGTCTTTTTACCTTCATTGGTATAAACACATTCGTGCACTAGTCTGAGATATTGTGATGTTGAATCAGGTCCAAGGAAGTTCTGAACTGTCCAAAAACCTCAGTATGTTCAGTGTTTTTTCATGGATGACAGCGTAAAACATTAGGACCTGGAACCAGGTCAGTTATGGTGTTTTAGCTTTTTGCTTCACGAGTTGCCTCCATCACTGGCTCCATCACTGGCTGCATTTTCCCCAGTATTTCTCAATTATTATATGTGTGGTGTCACAGTGAGTTTGGCTGATATGTTCTGATGTGTAAAAATTCTACACCTGACTCCTTTAACAAACCTATTTCATCTTGTAATATAATAATTTAATTCCCAGTGATTTACAATATGATACCAGTCTGTTTGAAGAAAAGTAAGACTTTGAAAACGGGACTGAAAAGAAGATGAAATGACTCTTTTTGGGGCACAGTACCACAGTAGATGGGATTGGACCTGTCTGGCAGGGAGACCGAGCAGCAGCGTTGACGGGTGACAGGTAAAATTACTCCACATCCTGACACCGTAATCAGCCCGTCAGTTCTGCTGAAGTCTCTCGCTGCTCGGCTCCTCCCGCTCACAGTGTCTTCTGTCGACCTCTTCAGCACGGCGCCCTCCTCCAGCGAGTCCTTGTCGGCTTTGTGAGGCTGAGAGAATGGAGGAGCCGAGGCCAGCTAATGGTTTTTGCTGGGGGTCTTTGTGTTTTGGTATGTGCTGCTGGCTGGGAGCCCTGGTCTGAGGGGAGGAGGCTGCGTGCCCCTTTACACACTAGAAATAAACACGTTTTTATTATCCTGGCCCTCACACCACGCTCTCTGGAGAAAGAAATTGTATTTTCATTCACGCTGTGGTCTCGTGATATTGTGTGGTGCTGGCAGGAGCTTTGTTAAAGCAGCATGTTCTTTCTGAAACTCTTTTCTGAAAGCTCTCCAGTAGATGGAAGTGTTTTGAGTGCGATTCCAACAAAGATATTTGTGTTTGTGAAGACATACAGACATTGACCCTTTGTTCCATCGTCCAGAGTTTAGAAACAGAGACAGAATAAACTTTTTTTGCAGTGTGAACAGGGTCTCGGGTGGATTTTGTCCCAGACTGAATTTTGCAGGTTTTTATTTCATTTCTATCAACATGTTTGACAAGATGTTGACATGAATGTTTATTCAAGTTACATGTGCAGTATCACGACGTCCAGCATCTTTTTCTCTCTGCTTCTTCTCGAGGGCGAGTTAAACCGGACGCAACAGCAGAAAAACATTTCCTTTATTCACCTGAATCACTAATTAGTCTGTGTGGAGTTTTCACGTTCTCCCTGTGCCAATGTCGGTTCCCTCCAGACCGGTGACCTGTCCAGGGTGCCCCCCTCCCTCACCCAGCTAGGACGCTGGGTGAGTGTGTGGTATAGATAGTGAATGAATAAGTACTGAGATCATAAGCAACCTGTTACCTCCAACTAAAGAGGTCAAAGGTGATGGCTTTCATGGTCATTGATATTCTTTTCCTTACTCTGAAGAGCTAAAGACCAATATCTGTCTTTATTCTTTGGGTTTTCCGACTGTTGGTCTGACACTAAAGACAAGTCGGGCTTCAGCAAACTGTGATGGACATTTTAAACTTTAAACTATCTTCTTTTATTTATAGACAAAACACTTAATCTGTTATCTTGAAAAATAATTGTCAATTCAGTAAAGATTAGTTCAATTAATGACCAAAAAAAAATCTCAAATGCTCTTTAAAAATGTCAAATCCTTTGACAGTTTTAGGAAAATACTTTTCAAAATAAAACTTACTCTGAGTAAATAATGATAATAAGGTTTTGAAAACATGATTTATATGATCATACTGTAAAGTTTACAGTAGGAAGAATCATACGTGTTAAGGTTCTTACATTACGGCTCTGGCAGGTTTTAATCTCGTGGGTCTTCTGCCAGCTGCAGCTTCTAGTCATTACTGCACTGAAAAAAATCAAAAAATCATTTAATTATCATTTTATCAGTGGCACCTCAGTTTGGAGTCAGTCCATTACTTAACTTCATCATCATTCATTTGCAGTTATCTCCCTGCTGTCGGACCTTTCACTTGAAGACTCGTTCTCAGGTGATATGAGTTTCTGGATTATTTTTTGCAGTGTGTTCTCCCTCAACAATGTCTCTAGGTGACGCACAGACCTTTGACCTGTCATGCTGTGCGTTGCTGCTGTAATAACATGCAGGGCTTGGCTAGTTTAGTTAACCTTGATTCAGTTGTGTTTATTCCAAAGAGGTGATAACAACAGAAAATGACTCTTGTTTGGCATTTAATCGTGTTTCTGAGACTGGGGAGCAGTTTTATTCCAAAGAAGCTTCTCGACTGTTTCTTATCAGTCAGACTTTAATCATATGAAAAAGAAAGATAATGATTTACTCTGTTAATTCTTTCATGTATCGACTGTAAATAAACAGTCTTCAGTTAGTGAGCAGGTCACCAAGTTCCTGAAAGACACCGACAGAGTTGCCAAATGTTGGAAAGACTAATTTATACCAATATGGATGGTGATAATTTATGATTTTTAAAACTTCATCTGTGCTTTAAGGATTCATCACAAACCCAAAGTGAAATCCTGATCATTTAAGGTAAAATGTAGACATTATTATTAATCTCAAAGGCAGCATGTAAGTATATAAATAGTAGTTAAATGACATCTATGATATTGGTTTTATTTCATGCTTTTTAAGAAATTGTAATGAACAAACATTTTATCATGTAAAATCAGAACAAAACTTTACATATAAATTAACCTTAAAGGTCCCATATTCCATAAAGGTCGACCTCCATGTGGTCTTTGATTATAGATCAGGTCTAGGTTCTATATTAATCCTGTGAAAGTATCAAAGGTCTCAGTCACAGAGAAATGCTCACAGCCTGTATTCAGAAACTGAGCCTTAAAACCAGCCTCAGGACTAATGGAATTTTGATGTCACAACTTTTATTGGCTCCCTCAGTAAACAGTCAGCCAGTCAGAAGAAAAAAAAACCTGAATTAACTTCACAATTTAAAAAATCTCGCAGTCAAACAGCAATTGAGGGGAGAGGGAGTGTGGCGCTTTAATATCTAAGCCGACTTTTAGTTTTTTGAAAGCAGAATAATATAAATTTTTCAGGTCTAAAAAGAGGAGTTTGAGTTAAAGTTTTAATGATTATACATACCCTATCTTTGAGAGCTGCTTTAATGTGTTTTCGACTTGTTTCACTTTGGAAAGTTGCTTGTTCATCCAGAGAACTGTCCCTACATTTAAACCCTGTTTGACCACGTGTCCTGGGATGTTTCTGTTGATGGGAAAGCGGTTTAGTAATTTAAAGAAAGAGAAACTGTGAGAGAGCAGAAAAGGCTTCAGGCCTGGCTGCTGTGCAGATCTGGTTATTGGTAACGTGAATGGAGAAGTGGAGTAAATGACGGAGTTGCATTAAGACAGTGTCCTTTGACCCTCTGTTGCCTACCTGGTGGTTTACCATGGACAGCTGCCATGAACACCAGTCTGTTCAAAGCTCAAACTTCGGCACAGACAATCTGACAAAACAGCTTTCTGCATAGTCAACTAGTAAAAGTTGAACTGCTGAGTGACAGCCTGAAGGAGTGAGTGAGTCTTTTCATCTTTTCTGTGTTGTTTGATGCATGGTGGAGTTTTCATGTCAGACTTTTATTCAAGCAGCAGTGAAATTGGACTGTTTACTTCTGGCAAGTCTGAGAAAATAATCATTTGTGAAACGTGAGCCAGAGTGAAGACATCAAGTCCTTGTGCATCTTGTGTTAGTTCTTCGTTACAGTTGAATTTCTCAGTCTGTGTAATAACCAGTCCTGCTGCTGCGGAGCTGTTTGTTTTATAAACCTTGACTTGGTTGTGTTTAGCCCTCACAGTTTGATTCTCATGGACACAATAACATTTTCATTTTGCATATCAGTAGATCTAAGTGACGTCCTTATCCACAGTCACTCACTATAGCAGACTGAGCTGCATGTGATAACAACACCATTGAAAGCAACAAATGAAGCAACAAAGTGCAAAATTCAGTTCATCTTAAAAAAACTCAATTTAAGCCAAACCTTAATCCTTAACCCTCACTAACATATGATCTCCCGGAGCAGGGCTGGGCGATCTGGCCAAAAGATCAAACTTATTGGTAGAGTCACGATCTGCATCTTGTTCCCGCACTGATTTCATTCTGAAATTCCTGACCAGAAGTTGTGATTCATATTTGCCCCCATGCTGTACTCGTTCATCGTCTATTCCTCTGTACGTCGCTGTTATTTACTGATGAGGTGCTATGTGTAATTGTTTTAATTTGAAAGTTCAGTCATTGTTGACCACTTAGCACGGGCCGGTCCTGCACCGTGTTGCCCTTCTTGCAGACGGGTCTCTTGTTCCGTGAGCGGACTGTAACTCCAAACAATATAAACAAATAAAAGATGCTAACTACACGTCTGCTAATGTCTGATTCTGGTCTCCATAGAGTCTCTCTGATGTTTCCTCCTCTAACCATCAAGGCTATTTGCTGTTGCCTGTTGGTCAATTTGTAGAGTTACAAGAAAGTAGGAAGTGGTGCTCCACGATACTGGAGTTTTCAGTACAAGCTGCCGTGTTTAATTAATTTATTCCTGATTCCCTCACAAGAAAAACTAAGGAATCCTCCCCTGCACTGTCCAGTATCCAGGTATTTATTTCACCGTCACAAAAAAAAAGTTACTGTGTCAAATTCAAATCATTAAATCGTCTTGTTGTAGATGAGCCAAATGTCGTTCTTGAAACATGGAAAATGATTTGTATCATTGTGAAATCGCACTTCTAGTTACAAGTGATAAACAATAAATCCTGCCAGGTTTTCTTGGCTGCGTGTGGAGACATTTGGACGTACACAGTTTAAATGTGACAGCTTTGAAGGATCAATCCCCAGAATTAGGACACAACAGTGATGGTACACAGAGTAAACAGGAACGGGTGCATTATTTTGAACAAGGTCACTTTGACCTGACCCGTGTGACACGCTTTGATTGTTAAGGTGATTGACCATGGAGCTGTTTGGCATGTTGCCTCCTGTCAATCTATCATCACTTCACAACAGGAAATAGATGTTCAGATTTTATGTGATAAATATGTAAGTTGACAAACATCTCCAAAAAAAAAAAAAAGCCCCAGACATCCCAGGTGTATATTTCCCTTTGGTCGGTGTCTGAGGTTCAAAGCTGTTGATTCTGGTACTGATTAACCGCCTCTCTGGTACAGTCTAGTTACAGTATTTTCCGCGCTGGCTGGTCATTTTGTCCTTTTTATATTTTGTCTCTGGAGCAGATGTTCATTATAAATACAGAGCTGTTCTCCTCACCTTTGGCACAGTAGGTGTGCCGTTGCATCACTTCACCCGGCTCATTAAAATTGGTGTGTGACAGAGAGAAGGTTCATTTCTCCACATGTCATTCATTTACTTTATGTTGTACTGCAAAACAACTGAGGTTAGTGATTTCATATTATATATTTAGAAGCAGTTAGCACATTTAGTGAATTATTAAAACTGAAATGAATTGTATGTGACTTTTGGATCATTTCAGGGACTGAGAGGCCCAGGACCTAAAGTCAGGAACTCATTAGACGTTGACATTTGGTTGAGTTTAGGTTGTGACATCAGGTAAATTCATTGTTTGATGGAGAGCAATGAACAATGAATCCAACATCTTCAAAATGTCTCATGCCAACATTTTGGTTTATGAAAGACAGACATTCTGGTGGGAAGCAAAACCCACGCGTCCACCCATTCATCCATCCATCATCTATACCCTCACTCCGTCAGGGTCACAGGGGCTGGAGCCGATCCCAGCTGACATTGGGGGGGGGTTTGCATTGGGTTTTGACATCAATGTAGCATCAGTTTAGTTGGATATATCAGAGTCCGACATTTTCTCTATCTGTGTCCTCTCAGCACAGCCGCTCGGGGCAGATTGTCGCCCGCCCTGAATCTGGTTTGGCTCAAAGCCTCTTAAAGGAGGTTTTTTGAGACCTGCTTTATTTGGGTTGGTTTGTGAGTTAGCACCATAAATTTGATTTTGATTAGTTATTTTTCACACAGTGATACTACACAACAAGCCTGAAGCAAAAACATTTTCGTGTTCCTTTGTGAAATCTCATACTTTTTTGTGCAAAGTTTATTGATACAAGTGTTTCAATCGGGATTCGTCAAACCCTTTAAAACGCACAAACTTGTCATGAATTACTCATTTCAGTCTGATGCATGTCACTTGCTCATGAGGTGTTGTAGGTCCATGAAATTAGATCATTGCCCCCAAATTATTATACATGCTTACGTGTTTATATTTTTTTAAGGATTCCTTCCACCAAGTTTCATTCACAAAAATGTCTCAGTTTTCTTCTGACAGACAAAAACATAACAAATATACAATTAGAAAATATTAATAGGTTCCACAGCTGCTCTGATGAGACATTAGCTCTGACAGACAATAAGAGGGAGTGATTTCATATGAAGTTAGCTACAGGATAATGTCACCGTGATCCACAGCTACAATAAGAGGAGGGGGGGTGATGGTCATCATGCTCCTTTTCATTCACTGTTCTGAGACTGAGGTTTGAGTGGATGTTGGAAAGGACACATGCAGGAGGAGGAGATAAGAGTTTCCTGGTTTTTTTATATATATATACGAGTAGTTGAGAAGAGACGTAAAAGCATTGTTGAAACATGCTAAGTCACCACATCCATCTACAATCCTAAATTTAATCCTCGAGAATTAAATTTAGCCTGTGGTTCCTTTGAGTATTTGCAGGTGAAGCTCCTGAGTTCCCAGAAATGTTCCTGGAATAGTTGAGTAAAGCGTCTCTTCCTCAGATCCACACGTGCGGCACTCGGACCTTATTTTGTCCTCTGACTGTGATTCACTCAATAAAAATCCCATTATCTTGTGTTTTTTCATGTGGTTTCTCGAGTGTCCTTGAATAATAGCAACAGCGCTGGTGGTGAGACGATTCCTGTTAGCTCCCAATGAATTGCACTGAGTCACAACAGCTCAACATTAGTGGATAGTGCGGCGCAGTCTAGACGAAATTTATGGCAAAACAAAAAAAAAAAAAAAAAAAAGGACTTTTTTACAAGTGAATAGATTATCTTCTTACAAAGGATGGATGCATTTTGGAAAGAAATCATTACCTCATGATTACCTCAAAAAAATCTAAGAAAGTTTGAGTCTATCTGACTTTGTGTCACATTTGATGAAGCTCTTTAAACAGAGCAGCAGAAAATGTTTTGACTTCATGTTTTCTGAGAAACAAAAAAATCCAACCGTGACGTGAATGAGATAAAGTGACAGTGCAGTAGATTTAATGAGGCAGCAGGTACCAGGCAACAAAATAAAAGGTCCTGACGTCTTTCTCAAATGCATATTTTAAAGCAATTCTCGTTTCTTCTTATTGCGTCACAGTTTTTTGATCTTGCTGCTGTCTGGGTTATATTGAATATGTTAGTTAGTTTAAATCCAGTATTTCCAGTGTCCTGATGCTGAAAAGCTCAGACTGTAGAAATACTGGGTTTAAACACAAATAGGCAAAGTCGTTCTCATCTTACTGTTAAAATATCCTTTGAAGATGCTGGATAACGGTTAAAAAGTGTTTGAATCCTCTCTGAGGAGTCACAGAGTCACATACAGTGCCAACATTAAGTCTGCAGCCATGTGTCAGCTTGTTCACATGCTGATGTTCTGCAGGTATACAGCACTGTTTACCAGCTTAATGTTGCATGTTGGCCTGTTAACTTTTGTTAATTCTCATTAGTTTTGCAGGTATAAACCAGCATGAAGTATTTTATGTTGTTATTCAAGTTATTGCAATTGTCCTGGACAGGTCACCAGTCGATCACAGGGCCGACACGTAGAGACAAACAGTCTTTGACCTTCACACTCAGGCCTACAATTAACCTAATGTGCATGTGTGGGAGAAAGGTGAGACACAGACACAGGGAGAACATTTAAAAAGTAGATATCATCTACAGTCGCACCATGGATGTAGGTGGAGTTAAAACCCTGTGAGGGAAGTCCACCGTCATGATGACTTCTGGTTAACTAGCTGATCAGCTGCAGACACTCCTGCTGCATTTTGAAAGTTAACCATTGCAATGTTGAGGAAATGGTGGATAGAAGACTTGACTTCATGGTAACTCAATGTGTTGTGTAATTGTTTGGAATAATGTAACGCAGTATTTTCCTCCCTCTGCTATAGGACTAGAGAACATGCAGTAGAGAAAGCGGCTGCAGCATCATACTCATCATCACTGTCAACACAGTTAACTCCCCCTGACATGGCCTCCTCTCCTGGGCTGGATGCTGACACACTACCACTGCTTCAGCTCCAGGAGGTGGATTCCAGTAAAACCTCAGAGAGGCCGAGCTCCCGGGGACTCCTGTACAGCCCTCCGCTGGGCATGGAAAACCACATCTGCATCCCCTCTCCGTACACAGACAGTAGCCACGAGTACGGACACGGACCTCTGACTTTCTACAGCCCGCCTGTGCTGAGCTACACCAGACAGCCCATCAATGACAGCCAGTCGTCTCTGTGCGCCCCCATTAGCCCCTCGACCTTTTGGCCCTCCCACAGTCACGCCAACGTGCCTTCACTGACCCTGCGCTGCCCCCAGCCTCACGTCTACAACGAACCCAGCCCACATGTGCCCTGGCTGGAGTCCAAAGCCCAAAGCATCACCCCGAGCAGGTGGGATTATTGACACTGACACACGGACAGAAGTGGTACTGAAGTGTTACCTCACAGGGCTGTTCCCTGTGCTGGTGGGTGCTAATAAAGATAAACTGGTCTAGTTTAGGTGAATAGAGATTTTCTAGATAATTCTCAGAAACTGGGAACATCCTGTTGTACCTTTTTCACTAATGGTGCCAAAATAATTGGCAGACTTTACCTCCTCAAACATTGTTTTCCATTGGAAAGTAACTTATGATGTTGAAGGTTGAAAAAACTGCACCAGGTCACAGAAACTAAAAGGAAAAAGATAGACATACATATAGATAAAGAAATAAAACCTTGGGAAAATGTTTTATCTTGTAAGGTTTTAATTTTGAATCAGTTGCAATGTTCAAAAGTTGTATTTTGATGCATGTCATTCACAGAGTGCCAGAAAAAAAAGCCTGTCAACAATAGAAATAAAAAACGTGCTTTACTTTACAAAAGGTTTGGGCCAATACTTGGTTATATAGAAATAACATCATTTCACTGCTTTGCTTAATGGACAATATAATGACATTATTAAAAAATATATATCATATCTCAATATTTGGGCTGAACTTTATCCAGATATTTATTTGGATATGGCCCAGACTGACTTTTCAGCTAAAGAAAGTTCATCCATACTCACCCTGGTTCTGGATTTATCCACTGTCACATTACATGAGTCTGTCAGCGATACCTCTTTCCTGTTATTACACTGTATATTTAGTGATTACCTGCCCTACCAGCTCTCCAGTCGATGGTCATAAAGACACCGGCCATGGATGATGGAGATTTTTATACCCATTATGTTTCAATGGTGAATGCTGTCAGGTTTCTGATGCGATTTTCCAGTTGACTGAAATGCAGTTGTGGAGACATTTTCAGCGACACAGCAGCTGTTGAAGGACTAATGGCAGGTGAATGACAGGCTAAAATCCCAAATGTCAAGTTGTCCCTTTTCAACGGGGTCTGTGTTTCTTCTTGCAGCTCCATCATCAGCTGTAACAAGCTGCTGGGGAAGAGATCGGAGGAAGGAGTGGAACGAGTGAACTCGTCCTCCTGTTCATCCGCAGCAGGCAAAGCCGACATGCACTTCTGTGCCGTGTGCCATGACTACGCCTCAGGGTACCACTATGGAGTGTGGTCCTGCGAGGGCTGCAAGGCCTTTTTCAAGAGGAGTATCCAAGGTGTGAACTCTCTGTTTCTCTGTCTGTATCATTTCACCATTTCCTCCTCCTCCCCATCCTTCACAGTAATTTTTTTAAAATTCATTTCAGGACACAACGACTACATCTGCCCTGCCACAAATCAATGCACAATCGACAAGAACCGGCGTAAAAGCTGTCAGGCCTGTCGCCTACGTAAATGCTACGAAGTGGGCATGATGAAATGTGGTAGGCACTCCACTGTTTCTTTATATAATAAGTATATGTGATTGGTGTCCTTGATGTTTTTTTTCACATCCATTACATAGAGGGCTAATTTACTAAATTAATAAAAATGCAACTGGACTTCTCCTTGTTACAATGAACATGTGTCCCACAGTCATCTATGATACTTTTGATTGAGTTACTGAACTGGCTTTATTTATTTTTTTATATATCAGATATCATGAAATAAATTTTCTCACCCTTTTATTTTGTAGGCAAAATCACTAAAGAGGAAGTGATTGCTGCCACGATTTAGATCAATCTTAGCAGGAGACACTGTGAACTGACTCCAGCTCAGCCTGAGACCTGATGTGACTGATTGTGTTTGTCATTCACTCTCAACGTGGATAATATGAAATAATAAGCCTCTTCAGGTGGAGGAGAGCAGGAAACTTTGATCCCATCTGAGAGATTTATGTTGAGTATGTGAAGCCAATGCGACACAAGTCTTGAAGTCTTGTATCTCATGACACTTTGAGTTGTGTTGTGTTCCACTGCAGCAGTGATGGAACCAGACTGTTCCACTTTTGTGTAGGTGAGAAAGGAAAAGAGTAGTGAACATAGAGATAGTGACAATCTTTGTGTTTAGAAATGCTCTCTCTTCTCCTCCAAACCTGCTCAGAGATACAGACCCTGCTGCTGATACTCAGGAAGTTCTCACTGGATCTAACTTTCAAAACAAAATCTAAAGAGTGGTTTTACAGCCTTTCTGTGTTTTTGTGCTACATCATGTGACTGTTTCTGTTCGCCAGGGATGAGACGTGAACGCTGCAGCTACAGAGGCGCTCGACATCGGCGTGGGGGCCTTCACCCTCGGGACCCGACGGGCAGGGGTTTGGTGAGGGTGGGGCACGGTTCTCGGGCTCAGCGGCATCTCCACGTGGAGGCGCCTCTAGCCCCCTTCGCCCCGCTCCCTCAGGTGCACCACGTTAACCACTCGGCCATGAGTCCGGAGGAGTTCATCTCCCGTATAATGGAGGCAGAGCCCCCAGAGATCTACCTCATGGAGGACATGAAGAAGCCCTTCACAGAGGCCAGCATGATGATGTCCCTCACCAACCTGGCAGACAAGGAGCTGGTCCTCATGATCAGCTGGGCTAAAAAGATTCCCGGTAAGATCAGAAAAAAGTCTAATAACTGTGCTATTAATATTGTTGAGCATAGTTTTGTTGTAAATTTAACACAAAATGAAGATTATTAAGATGCACAACTGTAAAGAGAAAAGTATTCAGAGTGAATCTTACTTCATATAGAAAGCTTCTCATTCAAATATGGACATGGGCTAAATTCTGTCACAATTCACATAAAACAACATTGTATTAAAAAATTAGAAGTTTTGATTTTTAAATTAGAAATTTTAGAAGTTGAATTTTTAAAATTTGAATTGTTTAAATTAGAATTAAATTAAAACATGTATATAAGCATAAATGTAAACATTTTAAATACAATTTTTATAAATTTTTTTTAACTTGACAAATTATGTCCTTACTTTGTCTCCGGAGTCAAAACCGACGCAATGACAACATGAAAACCACGATACAAGGTGTTTTCTGTGTTTCCTGCTCTGTCTTGTTACTTTGGGGAATAAATGTACTTGTTGTCTCGTGCTTATATCATTTTGTTCATAGTGTTACAATAATTCATTATGGACTTGGATTTGACTTGAACTTTTAATTGCAGTTGACATGTAATCAAATAAGAATGGAAACACTTTGGTAAAGAGTCATTTCCAAGGTTAAGGTCAGGGTAAACATCAGGGCCATGTGTTCACTGCTGATGGTTCTCGGTCAGTGTGGAAACCAGGAAAGCACTGAGGGTAAAAACAAACCAGAGGCAACAGTAAACACATCTTCTACCCACAATTCATGTCGGTCATGTCTGAAGTGTCCTCTCCTCTGCTCTGCTCTTCCTTTCCTCTCCTCTTCATCTTCGTCTTTGTCCTCCTCTCGTGTCCTCTCCTGCTTCCTCTCCTCTTCCTTTCCGCTCCTCTTTGTCCTCCTCTCTTCTTCCTCTTCCTCTCCTCTCTTCTTCCTCTTCCTCTCCTCTCCTCCTCCTCTTCCTCTCAGCCAGTGTTCAGCCCTGCAGGTGACTTCTCAGGAGCGGTGTTAATGTGAAGGGATCACACAAAGACTCCCAGTTTTCTGTATAAAGACCATTTTCCCAGGTTTCTTTTCTTTACTCAGATAAAGGTGAAAATGAATGTGCATTGTCTGCATCATAAAAGACCTGAAAAATCATGGACAGGCGAGAGCAGCGCTGCTATTCAGCGTTGGCTGCTGTTTTGAGATTGGAGCATTTTCTGTTTTGTCTATCACAGTTGTTGACAGTTGTTTGATGGAAGATAAATAAAAAATGTAAAAAAGTATTTTTTAATAGGTTAATCCATTCATTGATATTCAGCTGGTTCATGGACTTATCATGAGTTTCCAGTCTGTGAAAAACAGTTACCAGGATTTATATATATATAAAATTAGCATAGAAGTGCTGACAAATATATGATTTAAATGTCAGATTTATTCAAATGTATTACATTTATTATGTATCATATACAGTCCTGGTAAAAGCAGCTTAGTCTCAGCTGTGTCAGTTGAGTGGAAAGAGCCACATGTAGTGAAATGTGTGAATCTTACGTCATATAAAAATCTTTTCATTCACAAATATGAGAAATACAAATATGGACATGGGCTAAAGTCTGTCACAAAACTCACATAAAACCACATTGTATTAAAAAATTAGTTTTGATTTTTTTTTTTTTTTTTTTTCAATTTGAATTGTTTAAATTAGAATTAAATTAAAACTTTTTTTTAAATAGATTTTTTAAATCAGCTGCATCATTGTCTTCGTTCAAGGTAAAACTCAGAAGAAGAGAATCAAGAAGTCAAGTAAATGATGTGTTTACTGCTGTTAATGATCGCGGTGGTTCTGTTTACTTTCCCTTCATTGATCATTTTCTGGATTTTGTCATGACAGGAAGTTCACATAATAAGTGCCAACAAAGTCATTAAGAACATTATGTGTTAAAATTGAGTTTTTTAGAGGAGTCTGTCTCTGTGTGCTTCGTCCCCAGGCTTTTTAGAGCTGAGTCTCGCAGACCAGATCCACCTGCTGAAGTGCTGCTGGCTGGAGATTCTGATGCTCGGCCTGATGTGGAGGTCGGTGGATCATCCTGGAAAACTCATCTTCTCCCCTGACTTCAAACTCAACAGGTGAGAAACCAACTTCTGCAGCTTCAGCAGAGTGTGAGCCAGAACCAGAGACAAAAATGAGAGTGAGTGTCCAGAGATCTGAATCTCTGAATGAAGGCGAATGGCTCCTTTTTCTGAATGTGCCTCTGCTGTGCAGCTGCTGTGCAGTTGCCGTTACACTGGTTATGGTGGTTGTGGTGTAATCTTCCCACATTGTTCCACTCCGATGAGTTGACGTCACACAGTAAACAGGGAGTTCACTCAGACCTTGGAACAGGACAGATATCAACACTCTCTGCAGAGACTGTATATCTCTGAAGCCTCTTCACCGCCGGCTCATTTTCCAGCCAAAAATCTTTTATCACTGGCTGCCCCGCACCGCGCTGACCTTCAACTTTGGCCAGACGACGGTTTAGCTGTTTCTGGTACTGCCGGTTACCCTTTGTATTCACGGTAAACAGGCTGTAATTAGGGTGTCACTTTACCCGCACTTTGTATAGTCAGCAGTGGGTGAGTGAGTTAATGAAACAGTGAAGTATGAATCAGGTTTATTCATATATAAACTGTGTGTTGGTCTAATTAAAATTGTAAAATTTTAAGTGGGTGGTGCAGCTCAGCTAGAAGTTGTGCAAAATTGATATGAAATATAATCAAAATTGTAATGTGGCTAAGTGCAACATTCATATACACAGGAGCTGCTTTGTTTTGTTGAAGGTAAAATTTGTCATTTTATGTGAGCTGCTGCTTTGAAGCCTCCAGTTTGTCCGTCGGCCATCTTGGCTTTTTGAAACCAGAATAAATCATGTGTTGAAGACTTGAAACTAGAGACTGAGACCATAAACTCATTAGGAAAACGTTTACTGAGCTAATAAATCAAAGGAGAAGTAGGGACATTTTCCCATAGACTTCAATACAATCTGACTTCTTTAACAACCAGTGGAGTCGCCCCCTGATGGTCATTAGAGAGGATGAAGGTTTAAGGCTCTTCAGCACTGGCTTCACTTTACAGACCAGAGTCCAGGTCCACTTTTAGAAACAGTCTTTAAGAGGAACAAGATGAGGGTTGATACATGCTGCACTTTTTAGTAGGTGATGTTCAGCAAAAACCTGACTTCAGCCTCTGCAGAGGGATGATGATGATAATGATGAAGAGTGAAATGCTGCCTTCCTCCTAACGCTCTGGTGTGGTGTTTGAATTAGTGTTTGACCTTTCTTCTCCCACTACCACGGAAACTATCACTATAGGCTTAGGTGGACCTTGATGTGTTTTCACAACACAGCCTTATTTTTCTGTGTGGCCTGGTCCCTGCCGGCCTGTGTCAGCCCTTTCTCCTTGGACCTCGGAGGAAAACATCCTGGATGAAAATCCATCCAGTCGCTCAACAGAATCAATTTCTCTTCCTCTTCCTCTCTCTTTCTGCCTCTTCGATCTCCTTCCTCTCCTTTTTATTAAGACGGTGTAAGATTCAAAATACCAAATAGGTTTCTTGAGTACTTGGGAAAAGTTACCACTGTGTGAATGAACCTCGTTCGTCAAGTCGGAGGTGTGAGGCTTTAGCAGGTAACAGGACCACGGTTCGTGTGTTCGTAGCCAATCAACACTTGGTTATTGTTTTGGGAGCAGAAGTGAAGAGTCTGAGGAAGGATGGTTTCACCCACAGTCTGCAGTCGACTGCATAAATTTACATCACAGTTCGTGGTCGGATCCTGATCCTCTGAGTTTATTTTGCATCTTTTTAATGTGATGTCAGGATCAAAATAACAGCAGCAGCGATGACACACTTTGATTTAATTTGTCAGTGAGTTGTGTGAACTAATAAGCTGCAGTGTTAAGTGTGTAACACACCTTCCTGTTTCAGTTCCAGTACGACGACTGAACCTGGATCTGTTTCTTGAAATCAACACCTGCAGCGTCAGAGATTGTTTCAAAGTGCAGGACAATTATCAGGCAGACAACAACAACCTGAGGTCTGAGGCCAATGTAGTGACCGAGAGCAGCAGAGACCAGTCAGAACAAAATTAAACAAAAACTAAGACACACTGACAACAAAATAATCAGAGTTGAGGGTTTGATTCCTTAGTTTAGTAACTTACTACATTAACACATGAGAATAAAGAGAGTTGGTCAGGATTTGTCCTGGACCTGGACTCTGGGTCTGAAAGTGGAGCCAATGCTGACGAGCCTCAAACCTTCATTCTCTCTAATGACCATCAGGGGGCGACTCCACTGGTTGTTAAAGAAGTCAGATTGTATTGAAGTCTATGGGAAAATGTCCCTACTTCTCCCTTGATTTATTAGCTCAGTCAACGTTTTCCTAATGAGTTTATGGTCTCAGTCTCTAGTTTCAAGTCTTCAATACAACATGAAGTTATTTTTTTAAATGATGGTCCCAATTAGGGGGCGTTGCTACTGTGTGATTGACAGACTGTACCACCCAATCAGGATAGAGTACAGAGCAGCTACACCTTCTCCTCCAGATGTGGTTTTTGCTTCAGAAACAGCAGCTCACAGACCGATGGGTGACGTCACGGTGGGTTGACACTCGGTCTTGATTTCCTGAGCTGGTGAGTGTGGGTTGTTGTCCAGTTTGCTCAGCGTCGTCTCTTGACTGTGCAGGGAGGAGGGGCAGTGCGTGGAGGGCATCATGGAGATCTTCGACATGCTGCTGGCCGCCACCTCCCGCTTCCGTGAGCTGAAGCTTCAGAGGGAGGAGTACGTCTGTCTGAAGGCCATGATCCTGCTCAACTCCAGTGAGTTTTACTGATGCAGGCAAACTGCTGCCTTTTCACATGAGTCACAGATGTGTGTGTGTGTGTGTGTGTGTGTGTGTGTGTGTGTGTGTGTGTGTGTGTGTTTGGCTCTTACATAACTCAGATAAGTTTGTAACTCTCCTTGTTGTGGTTATTCAACCAATAATCTGGAGCTGAGAGTCAGTGACAACTGTCACTTATCTGAGCAGAGAAATACAAATATCAGTTTTAAACTTTATTATTTTCAGTAACGACCTGACAACACTGTATTGTCTCTGTCACTTCGTGTTTGTTCCTGTCTGTGTGTTAATCTGTCTGCAAGATATGTTGAGTAAGTTTGTCGTCATGCGCCGATGACCCTCAGGAAATGAGTCCTACATTTTTTGATATCTCATATTTTAGTTTTGACAGAAAAACACTGAATCCATGTTCAGTATTGAATCTACTCATTGAGGTTCATCTTTATTTATCTTTAATCATATTTTGATGTCAGCAAGGTCACAGCAGTTCATGAACATCAGAGGCTTTGCTGTATCACTGTTACAGATCCTCACAGTAAAGTTTATCTGTTTATGATTTGGATAAAATGTTCATATGATAAACGTTAGTTATTAAGACGACAGAAGTGTATACTCTCTCTAAACTAGAGATCAGCTCTTTCTTTGTCTGTGTTGGAAACTTCATTCAATCCAAACATTCATTAAGGAAGTTAGTTCAGATCTGGATCAGTCTGAGCCTTTGACTGGAGCATTGCTGCTTTACTTCTGTGTGTTTATCCATCCATTCTCATCCTCCATCTTTGATAGAGACGTCTAGAGTCACCTCTCTACATGGGACACTCCTATTGGCTCCAGTGGGTGATGTCACAGCCAATCAGAGTGTCTCCTTCAGAGGCCTAGCTGTCAGCTGCTTGTAGCCAAAGTCAATGGGATCAATCCTGTATTTTTCTGATCTCAGAGTGAGGAGAAGTTGCTCTGAGTTTATTGTAGTGACAGAATAAAGACAGAGAGACATGGACAATAAGATATTTAGAGCATTAGAGGCTTTGGAGCTGATTTTTCATCATTACTGCTCCAAAGAATGAGCAGAACTCAGATCAGATAAAGAGAGAAACTTCAAATCAGCTCTAGAACAACACAAACACATGTGTGGAACTGTTGTTAAATTTTCGGACATACATGCATGTACCCATACACATGCACATACATATATATATTCTGTCCACTGTCCTGTTTCCTTGCAGATCTTTATCCACACGAAAGTTAAAGACAGATTTACTGTAACAGGTTTGTGGCTTTGACAGAGATGAACTTTCCCTCAGTGCCTTCGACTTTTACTGTTACTATTTTACTGATTTAAAGTTTATAGAAATTGTCCATTATCCAGGATAATAAAAGACATTTGACAATTTAACAAGCTTTTTAAGTCCTGCTGACCAGGATTACACCACCATGCTGTGGTTTTATCATCATCATGGTTAAAGGCGGTGGAGATCCTCCCCTGTGGCTTTGGCCAAACTTTTCTCTTATTTAAAAAAAAAAAAACAGTCCTGGATAAATCAACCTGTGAAGATGGACTTTACTGCAGAGCTTTTTTCTTTTTTCTTTTTTTCTTTTTTTTTAGTCTTTCATGTTCTCCTGCGGTCACTGTGTCCTCTCCCTGTCCCAAAACACAGCCAGCAGCAGACACTGTGCAGGTCTCAGTGAGGTGAGGGACCTCTGTGTATGTCCTCACATGGTTTAACAAAGTTCTTCCCTGACACACACACACACACACACACACACACACACACACACACACACACACACACACACACACACATTTGCTCTCTGTTGACTCCGCTCCACTGCAGCTGGTGTGAAAAAAAAAAAGAACAAATTGTGCAAGAATCCAGTCTGAAAAGAGGAATTTTAAGATTTACAGATAGATCACTGTGGTGTAACAGCCCTGTGTCCTCGGTCCTGGTGGACAGGGTGATTTACAGCCCCCCCACCCTCCCTCTATTGCCCTCTAACGTTAGATCTGATCTGCAGTGTCCACCATGACGACAGCCAGGTTATTAAATATCAGAAACTGTAAATGGTTTAAACTAAACCCTTCGACAATATTTTGGTCAGACGCACAGAGAATAAAATGCATCGTCAAAGGGTTCAATTAGAACTTCCACTTAAAAATGTGTGGTCTCCAGAGGATGAATCCCAGTCGTTCATCCCTTTAGCACCAGAGTTTCAAACTAAAAAAATGTCCAATTAGACACAAGATGAATGGAAATCTTTTCATGCTCCCTGGATGTTGAACCATTAAGATTTTAATGACCAAACCATATATTTGTGGCTCCCCCACTGTCATGTTGGGGAGAATATCTTAAGTATAAAATACGTGTTGTTAATTCAGGCCAACATTTTTGTGTTTTAGCCTCAATAATCTGCCCAACTCTGGAATCAATTGTAAAATAATCATTTAGACGTTTGCACTAATTTTATTAATTCATGTCCTTGTTTCTCTGATGTTGGAAGAACTTTGTTGCTCAACTGAGTGGACGACATAAATCAGTTATATTTAATGATTAATGAAAGGTCAGTGTCGACTGTGCTGTTTGTTTCAGATCTGTGTTCAAGTTCCCCTCAGACGGCCGAGGAGCTGGAGAGCAGGAACAAGCTGCTGCGTCTGCTGGACTCGGTGATTGATGCTTTGGTCTGGGCCATTTCCAAACTGGGGCTGTCGACCCAGCAGCAGACTCTGCGCCTCGGACACCTCACCATGCTGCTCTCACACATCCGCCACGTGAGGTAGACAGAGGCGACGGGAAACAGTCAAACAGCAGCAGAATCCAGAGACCATGCCTCCACTGTCCTGAGTGTTAATGCACAAAGGCTCAGGACAAGTTAATGCATCTATACAGTAAAATCATGTATCTTTGACATTATTATCCAACCAGTGTCAGCGGCCGTTATGAGCCTGCATCCGAAATTTAAAAATAAAAAATGTGATCCAGTCAAATTTAACTGGAGACTTGATTTTGTCACATGACTCCACAGAAGATTCTTTAATAAAGGAGCCAAAACAATTTAGTGCATTAGCATTAGCTGTGTTAGCATGTATTAGCTCTGTTAGTATGTATTAGCTGTGTTAGCATGTGTGCAGTGTACTCACCCTCTCTTCTCTCTCTCTCTTCTCTCTCTCTCTCTCTTCTTCTTCTCTCCGCAGTAACAAAGGCATGGACCACCTCTCCACCATGAAAAGGAAGAATGTGGTGCTGGTATACGACCTCCTCCTGGAGATGTTGGACGCCAACACGTCCAGCAGCAGCAGCAGTCAAACGTCGTCCTCGCCGAGCTCTGACATTTACTCTGACCAGCACCCATACCCCCTGCCTCTGTCTGACCTGCAGCCTGGCTCGGACCAGACTGCCGCCGCCGCCGCCGACCACACCACTGTGCCTCCACACAGACCAGCCGAAGCCCCGATCCTGGACAGACACCTGCAGTCTCTACCCCTCCAGTCCACACCTCCACCACAGAGTCCGGTGGTGGCCCACATGGACGGCAACGAGTAAGTTCACGTTCACAGAGATTTTTATCTCGTATTTAAAACTGTTGCAAAAAGACACTGTAGAAACAGTTTATTTAGCTGAACAATCCCTGTGCTCACAGCTACATCCACCCGGAGCAGTGGTCCCTGGACCCTCAGGATGAGGACCTGTCTGGGGACCCGACAGAATGCATCATCGCTGACGCAATCATCATGGAATCCGCTTTGGATGCATGATGGGACTAAAAGAGACAAACTGAGACTGAACCTTGGCGCCTTTCCATCCCCCAAAGATCAAAAAAAGAAAACAAAAAAAGGCTTTAAAAAAGAAAAACAGCAAAACACAAAGTGCTTTTGTGAGGTAAAGTTTTTTTTTTCTGTTGTTTAAATGTTTTTAGTCTTTGGAGAGAAAAAAAAGTTTTGGATCGACTGTATATTTTGTGTGCGTAAATATTTCTTGTGAATGTGCACTACAGTTCCTGAGAACATGCCTGAACCTTTGTGCTCTCTTTTGATATGCAGTATTTGTATCTCCTTTTTCACCTCGATGTAACATCCAGAACAAGCCACCCACAAACCATCTGCAGGTGCATGTGTTCAACACGGTCAGCATCTATTTCCATAAGGGTTGTTGGTCGTGCAGCTAAAAGACAGTGTTTTCTATCACACGTGGTGTTTTTTTCTCCTTCACTTCTACTGTGTACTTCGGTGTTTTTATTGGTGCCTGTTAATCCAGGATTTTTCTACTCTTTGTACAAACCTTAAGTGTCAGTGGAGTCAAGAAGCAGCGGTTTGTGGCCTTTAACTGAATGACTGTTAAAAAAGCTCTTTCTGTTTATCTGGTTAAACTACGGCTGAATTTACACGGTTCCATGTGGCACAGATCTGTTCTTCGCTGTGAAGGAAGAAAAAACAAAATCTGACACCAGCAAAACGGAAAAAACACAATTTAATATAAAACACTTAAATCTTTAAGATTGAATCATCAGCTAAAGTGTTAATAGATCAACTTGCTAACAATTCTAACATGTTAAACAAGAATTGTTGTCGACTGAACAGAGTTAATATTATAAATAATCCACTTACATACAAATTACAAAGAAAAACAACATTCAAATGTAACCTTATGCTCATTAACTGTGTATTTACATGATGTAAATATACACATGAAAAAACTAGATTAACTTCTGTCAGTTTCTCCTGTGCTTTAAAAGTAATAACATGCTAATGCTAATATATTATGTGTACATTTGTTATGGAAGTTCACTCTAGTTAAAGCTAGTAAGTGGACTTTGAGTTGCTGCACATTGTGTGTGTGTGTGAGACTATACATACATTTCCATGTACAAATGTTATGTAATGTATGTGGACATACTGACGTGTGTGTGTGATGCTAACAGCATCAGTGACCCATATTCACATGTACATATTTTTTATTAATCACAAATTAGAATGTTTCAAACTAAAATTACATCATTTTCATAGTGATTTTAAACTAGTTGAGCATTTGTTTACAAATCAGTAGATTTTTATCTGAATTGCACCATTTAAAAAAAGACTTGTACAAATATCAAGTGAGATAACGCCGCTACTGTGACGTCCTTTAGATTCTGTGTAAGTTCAGTCAAATCAGGATTGTCTTTGTTATTTTGGACTATACTAATTATAAGTCTTGGTGGCTGTTTATCCAACCAAGTAACTTTAACATGATGGAGCCATCAGTGTAATTTATGAATCTTCCCCAGTGAATACAATGGGAGGGAAAAGCTGAATATCAACATCAGTCCAGCACGTGCTTGTTTTGTTGAAGCTGAAATTCCACTTCTAACACATGTAAAACCTCATGTTCTGGGCTTTGGGTTGTTCTCTTGAAAGAAAACAGTTACTTGATTTCATAATTCATTTAAATTTGAGCCAAAAGGAAACAATGCCTGAGAAATTTGGACGAACTGCCCCAAACCCACCATTTTTGGAGCAACAGTCGTGAGCTGTGCCACGTTTCTGCCAGTGTAAACTCAGCCTTGGTGCCAGATTATCATAGACTGACAGATACATGTTCACTTTCCTCTCTGTCCTGATGTCTGTGGCTTGTACATGCATGAATACACAAACTCTAACAAACAAATCTAATGCTGAAAGTATTTCTCTTGACAGTTTGTGCACTACTCACACATTCATATCTCTGCTCTTGTTGAACCTTTAGCCTGTCGGACATGTCAGCTCAGCCAGGACCTTTCTCTAACCCAGTGATACAGTAAACACACAGCAGCAAATCATGGCAAACACAGTTTATTGTCAATCAATAATGACAATCTATACATCCCATAAATAAGTGTTCACAAAATAAATCAAACTTTACACGTTTTTGATGTTTGTTTCTGTTCTGTCAGCTCCTCTGAGCAGAGTCTGAGGTCGTGTACAAAAAAAACACTGACTTTCAAACCAAATGACACAAAAATCCTCTCTGTAATTGATAATATCAACATTGTAAATTAGCAACATTTAATGATCTTTGATTGTGCATGTACACAGCTACATTCAGCGCCCAAAGAGTCACTTACATTCATGTTTCCACTCAGTCTGGCATCTTACAGATATCTTTAGCTGCACAGAGGAAGCCTTTCAAAGCAGCGTTCACGTAAATCCCACATCAACAACAAATATGTGTTTTTGAAACAATAATTAGTTTGAACCTGTTTATTGGTTATTGCCTGCAGGGCTTTACTTCATGAGGCCAACGCTGACAACACTGGGTGAGTTCTGAACAGCATTACTTTCTTTTTTTCAGGGGCAAAGTTTAGTGTTTGATGATGATGATGATGATGTAGCTGCATTGTCTTTGTTAAACAGCCAGATGGCAGCGTGGTGAGCGTGTGACGCTGTTGAAGCTTTGTTGCATTAATGGTACCAAACATTTTTCTGTAACTTAACAAAACTTTTCGCTACAATTTTGGTTTTACAGCTGCAAATAGATTGATGGTTACGTAGCCAGATGTTTCTGGAAAGCTAAGTATAGCTACTCCTCCAGCACCAAGATGTAGCTGAGCCACAGCTCCAGAGGGATGATAATGTTGCTCTGTGTCTAAATTTCTAAATTTGCAGGTTTTATGTTAGCTTTAAAAAAATAAAAATAAAAATACGTAATGCAGCTTTAATTTGTGCCTCGTTGCAGAACCACTTCCACGCCACTGGCTGTAAACATAACATTTCATTAGACTGACTCTGAGGAAATGAGGCTCCAATATTCAACTTCCTGTTGTGGCCATTACTAAAAAAGCCAATAGAAATCTGTTAGAAGTGTGTAGCACTCCGACTAACGCCCCACGTTAAATTAACCTGACGGGATTCAGTCACACATTCATATACAAAAGCAATAATTTACCTATTTGTTTCTCAGTAGTTTGCCATTATATACAAAAATTCATTGAAAGTACAGCGTTATCTGATAAAATATGGTCGTTCTGTTGGCTACAGAAAGGCATTTCTGCAGATGAGTCACTGCCATCATTTAAAAAAAAAACATTTGTAGAGCTTAAATTCCTCTAAATCTAAAAACTCCTGTTCGCCTCTGTAGAAAATGTGCTGTCATCAACAAGCGGCTGCCTCGATGACAAACAGTAAAAATAGCTGCAGTGGTAGAAAATGGCTGCTGTGCCGGTTCCGGATGCTTTGGTAATAACTGTCTTTAAACTCCTCACCAGACTGTTGTGAGCGTAGAAAATATAGATATCAAAATAAATCTGGACCTATTATCTTCAGTGGGGACGTTAACTGGCAAATCTACATATAAAAAAAATCCCACCTTTCAAACAGACCAGTGATATGGCTTTGTTTTCTTTTTTTCTAAACTGTGGTGCACCACAAATAAATACATTTTTAAATAGACCAATAAAATTTAGAGTCTTCAGGGACCTTTTTTGTGTTGAAGGTGTATTTGAACTCATCTGTTCTGGGTTTCAACCCGACACACGGTTGTTTCTTCTTCAGTCCTCTCCCCCCGTCAGGAGCGTGGGGGAGTTGGAGGTGAACTTTTCCCGCTGAGCGGTGGGGGCGGTGCTCACGTGGGCGGGGGGCCGTTGGTGTAGCGCAGCATGGGGTAGAAGGAGCGTGCGAAGTTGTTGGACAGCGTACAGCTGTAGTCCTCCTCGGACAGGGGCACCAGACAGGCCAGAACCAGCAGCATGAAGAAGAGCAGGTGAAGGGGGAAGGCCGCTCGTAGCACCCGGTAGAAGAAGGGCCGGTGTGGGGAAGAATCCCTCCTCTCCTCCCTGGATGTGGACAGAGGTGGATTATGAGATTAAACTGAAAGCTCAAGCTTCTTTAGTGTAACTTTAAGCATGTGCACATATTGTCTCGAGAACAAGTTCTTGGGAATCACTTCTCCCAGTTCAAGTGTTTCACTCTTTCCAAGAGCTCAAATAAACAAACTGTAGGAAGAGCAAGTGTTTTAGCTCCTTAAAGGCTCAGTTCAGGTCAATAACAAAAGGGTTGTTTTCTGTATTTCATGATGCAGTTTTGGTTTAATTTGACAATCGATCTGTTTGTGTGTCCACCCCGACACAATGGAGGCAGATTTTGTGTTGCTCACTGAAAATTACACTTAAGCAACATCTGTTACTCAAACTCGTCCACAGATTCAACTATGAACAGTTTCACTACTTTCTACCAGAGACCTGGTTCCTATGGAAACTGTTGACGGTGAGGTGGATTATCCAGAGTGTTAGGAAACGTCTCTATAAACACACAAACAGAATCATTTTCTCCTCCATTGTATCTGTGTTGGAGGCAGATCTTTCTGAACTGTCTTCAGGGTAAAGAAAGTCGAGGTGAGAGAGAATAGAGCAGGTAGTTTGTACCTTCTGGTAGTTTGTGCGACTGTAGCTGCCTGTGGACCAGCCTCCTCCTGAGGAAAGGAACATGTTAAAAGGTGTTAATCACCGTTTCCCTTCAAAACCGACGGCTACAACTCAGTGTGATCACATCTAGAATCAAAGCAGGTGAAGTTCCTGACTGGATAAAACCAACGACCTGACAAACTGCGTCTGTGTTGATGTGATTTAGTGACATTATGATCTTTAATCTGCTTTTTTTTTTGTGTGTGTGTGTGATCGAATTTGAGTAAATTTATATTATTTTCACGTTATGTGATTTAACAGATTCAGACTTATAAAAGATGAGCTGATGAAAGCAGATGCATCGTTACAGATTAAACCAGGCAACAGCATCTGAAATAGTCCAAACTGATCCCAGCTCAAACATAATGAAGCCACTAACAATAAATAATGTCACAGTCACAGTGGGCAGTTTCTGGATTATTAGTGCTTTTATATTTCATATTAAAGGCACATTTAATGTCAATAATACTGAATTAATGTTGTTAATTAACTGTATTTTTACATCAAGATAAAAGATCTGAATGTTTAGAAACACATTGCTAAAGTTATTCTTATGTAAATCTTTGCAATCAAACCCTCCTCCATAATAAGACTGTTGTTGTTCATGTTCTGTGTTGTGTGTGTGTGTGTGTGTGTGCGTGTGTGTGTGTGAGACTGAGCTGTACCTTGTGCAGCAGCAGAGGGGAGCTGAGTGTTCCCAGGCCGATGCTGTCCATCTCTGAGCTGGTTGAGCAGGTTTCCTGAGACACAGTCAACAAACAGATCATGAGATCAAACCGGTTCAGGGGCGTCGCGTCCCAGTGACCTTCCACAGCGGCTCATTCACGATGTGCTTGTTGCTTTGAGGAATATTTTGAACACTGGGTTGATGTAGGTTTTTGCATTTCCTCAGATAAAGACTGATATTTGAACAGATGTTCGCTGTGATGAAATCTGCTTTCACTTTGCTTGATTTTCACACAGTGCAACAAACGGCTTCAGTTAAACCCAAAGAAATGTTCAATCACACTCACGACTGAACAGATCTACCAACTGAAAACTGTCCCCGTCGTCCAGGAAGTTATTAGGACGATATTCAGAAGTCCATAAAGTTTAGGAACTTCAGGATTTGGTGACGCTGCTAAATCAGGCAGTGTAGCTGTACTCAGGCCTCCCCAGTCTTCAACATCTCATCTGCAGTTAGTCCAGAAAGCACCCGTGAGGGTGTTGGTACTCTCTGGTACGAAGAAACGTGAGCGCATCAGTGCAGTCTGAGCTTCCACTTCCTGTTCATCTCAGGATTCAATTTGAGACCTTTACTGATCATGGCCCGGCCTCATCCACCAGCACCTGGATTCTAGATCTCACATCTGAAAGCTCATCCCTCCTCCTGTGCCCCACGGTTAAAACTAAAAAGGTAATGTTAGAATATAATTGTTGTTTTGCACAACACTCATCTCAATGCTGTGATTAATGTGCTTATTATTGCTGACTTTTTGTTTGGAAAGCAGCTGCTCAGTGACTCTGTCACAGCACAGACCTCATGTGCAGTCAAACCAGGCTGAAATGGAATTTGAAGTTGATGTACCAGTTTTCCCTGCAGCGCGTGCAGGTCGGCTGCCACCTGTCGCAGCAGGAGATGCAGCTTGTTGCCGATGACGTGGACCTTCTCTTTGGCCTCCACGCTGTCCTCTGCAGTGGCCTCCAGGAGGAGCTGAGAGGAGATGTCCTGCAGCGAGGAGACGTGCCGGTGACGGCCACGTAGTTCCTCCTGCAGCTCCTGCAGCGACAGACAGAGCAGAGGACTGACTGATACAGTCTATCGACATGTTCTCAGAGAGCAGGCAGAGGTGGCCCTGCAGTGCCATATTAATTATCTTTCTTTAGTGAGGGCAGGCCTGCAGTCGTATGTATTCTGTAGTAAAATATTCAAATTAAAATCAGCCGTGCACTCACCGACAGCACGTCTCTGCGCTCCAGCAGGATGGAGCGTGATGTCGACAGGTCGCCGACGTTCACAGCGAAGAGTTTGTTCTCAGCCTGAGCGAGCCACAGCAGCAGAGAGTGCAGCGTCTCGTGGAACTCCTGAAGGTCAGAGGTCAAAGGGCAACAGATGAGGAAGCAGTTTAACTTGTTTCTCTTGTTTGTGTGAAACTACACATCCAGCTGTGGGTGCATGTCTCTGAAGATGAAGAGTTTCTGTCTCATCTTCATGTCTCACCTGACACTGCATGAGTGCACAGTGCAGCCTCCTCTCCCAGCTCTCCAGGCCGCCGCAGGCCTGCGTCCAGCTGAGGTTGGCCGAGCTCAGAGCCTCCTGCAGCTCCCGCAGCTCGGCGCTGTCGCCACGCAGGAAGTGGCGGCTGCTCAGGTTGACAGAGATCATCAGACACTTGTAGCTGTTGAAGGTTTTCTGCATCTCCTGGATGGAGAGAATGAGATTCACTCAGGAGCAGGAGATGAGACTTTGATGCAAGTGCAACAAGTTTTCACTTGTTTGTTTTTTTTAATGAAAGAAAAAATGCTCCACAAACCAAAGAGGCAGAGATAAGACAAAGGGTGATACAATGTGAGATAAAGGCAGTAACACTCTATTACAGTTAGCTTTATTAATTTCAATAATTATCTAAAATAATTGATTATGTATTGATTATTTGATGTGTAACTGTTTTAGACATCATTTTGTATAATTCCCTGACGAAGCTTTTAATCTGAAAATATACAAAGCAGTTCCCCTGTCGTTACCTTCAGTTTCCTGATGTTGACCTCGATGTCTCGGATGCTGGTGTACGGCGCGATCCGCTGCAACCTCTCCAGCTCAGGCAGCACGCGGCCCAACCAGGAGGTGACATCACAGAGGTCAGAGTTCAGCTTCTGCCACTGCTCCAGGTCCTGCTTGATGTCCATCTTGTTGTTGAACTTCTGTGCTTGGAGCAGCTCCCAGCGCTCGATCACCCCTGCAGACACACAACAGTCAGAGGGAGGAAAGTCTCTGTAACGCTGCTGTAAATGACTCTGTGTTGTGTAGAACATCATTTATCACTTGGGCGTGTTTTTAATGGTGAAAATCAACCCAGGATTTAGTGAAGAACGTGATTATGTAACTGTGAGTGTTAAAAATTCAAATCACCAACATCCAACTTGAGAGGAATTTATGTAACAAAGGGAGAAGCTACATGATGTTTTCACATCAGTCCTGATACGAGTCGACAGAAAACAAGCTCAAGCAAAAAATCTGAACTATTGCCTGTTGCTGCTTCCTGCTCAAGTCACTTTCCTCTGTTTTACATCATTTCAGATTGTATCTGTGAGCTTTGTGCTGATGGTGGAAGCTATGTGAAGATGTCTGGGAACTAGTGATGGACATTTATCTACTATTCTGAACACTGTATAAACTTTATTAGTCAATGAATGCAGGAAGTAGTTTATAGATTAATTAATAATCTGTTCGTTTGGTTTACAACACTGAACAAAACCCATCATGTGTTTCCGTTTATGACAATCTGTATTTTTAAGGCCTCATTTCCCTGTTCTGCTCTGAGTTTCAACAAAGTCCAACAGAGTGATGCCTCTCACTCCCGTGTATATCTCTGTCACCCTACCTGTGCTGGTCTGTCTGTTGGCCGTGCTGCCGGTCAGACCCGCCTCCTCCAGGTCCTCCTCGTCGTTGAGGATCAGCTTGACTCTCTTCACGGTGTCGATGCTGCCGCTGCACTCCGACATCAGCTTCTCCTGAACACGGACGCAGACTCAGTCACTGATTTTTACATCGACGGTGAAGAAACAAAGCCTTTTTTTGGATGTGGAAACGTTTCAAAGATCTCGATGTGTGTGTTCTTACGTAGCCCTGCTGCTGGTAGGGAGTGCTGGTGGTGTGTGTGGGAGACGAGCTCAAGCCTCGGATGATTTCTCTGGGAACCCGTTTCCTCTCTGGGGAGCTGGGCTGGTGCCAGCTGGGCGGGTCGGACTTCACTGAGGAGACAGAGATGAAAAGCATTCCAGAAAATGATCGTAAACAAAGATGAAAAAGGGAAAAAAAGTATAAAAAGGCAGACAGTTTAAAGGAATAAGACAAAAAATGGAGCAATGCAGTTTCATTCATTCACCAAAGTATCAATACTTCCATCAACACATGCATGAATCTAAGTTATCAGGCAATAACATGCACACACTTTATATCAACAAACCACAGATCTATTGCTGAAGTAAGATCACTATCATGCAGCTTTTATGAACTGATCTCAATAAACAAAGGCTGTGACTTTTCTCAAAGTGAAAAATAAGTTGCAGCCACATCTGTAACTGAAGATACACACAAGATGCCTGTGATGAAGATCAGAGATGGGATGTGTGGGGCACAGCTGGATGAGTCTGGGGTTACTAGGAAAGGATGTGTGTGTGTGTGTGTGTGTGTGTGTGTGTGTAGTGATGCAGTGGCATGCAGCAGGCACAGTGCCTACCGGAGGCTGCTTCCACTGCTCTGACAGTGGCCTTAACAAACGACTCTGTGCTCTCTGTGACCTTCACATCTGGAAGAGAGAGTGGAGGTCAACAGAGTCGGAAAGCTGCTCTGAGAGGTGATGCAGTCAGGAAGCGGCTTCGGGAACATCAGCATGAACATTAATGGAACAATGGGGATCTCAAGAAGAGAGGAAGACTATGGACGACCTTCAAGTTCAAACTGAAGGAACATTCTGACTTAGAGGAAACATCTGCTGATACTTTCTCCTCAGTAAATTCATCAACAAACCAAAACCACTAACCAATAACCAACTGTTATTGATCAGTTTTCAGTGTTCAAGAATGTGGTTACTTTGAATTTCACTGAAAACTATCACAGTAAACAGGTGTGGTGTTCAAGGCTCTGAAATTTGACTTTGCCTCATCGTTATCTGGGTTCGATTTTCTGTCCCTCCATCAAGTTGGAGGAAATCATCACCATCTCTCCTCCTTATTCTCATTTACAGCACTGAATAATGAGCAGAAGTGTTTTCACAGAACATGATGTCGCCACAGTGACCTTTGACCTTTGACCAAAGTTTAATCAGTTTATCCTTGAGTCCAAGCGAATGTTTCTACCAAACTCCTTCAAGGCATCACTGACATATTTCCTTCTAACTAAGAGAACCTGAAAACTAGATGTACAATAATCATAACTGAGGGTCGTAGAAGGCATCATCAAGCAGAGTCTCCATAATGATAACATAACTAATATCTCACTAAACATGGCTTTATACGAGATCAAAGATAGACTGAAATACTGTTGAACTAAAAACCTGTTTTGGAAAATTGTCAACAATAGATAAATTCAATACAACAATAGATAAAGTCATATTTACATTGAGCAATAAAACATAGAAAACTACATCTTTAATAATGGTGGAGGTAAACTTGGCTCCTGTGAAGAGTGAACGCCTGAGACGAGCAGCTGTCGTCACCTGACAAAGCGCTGAAGAAGGTCGCGTCCTCGTCGTCCTCGTGTGAGGATGATCCTCCCACGTCAACAGTGTGGTCCCACTCCAGCGGGATGGAGTCTACGCTGACAGGGGTCTCTCTCCCCGACCGCTCCAGGGGAGGGGCCAGCAGGTGGCACATGGCCTGACGTCCAGCAGAGACTCCGCCCACTGCCGGAACTTCCTCCTCCTTCTTCCTGGTTTCTCTCCACGAAGTCCCGTTGGTCAGATCGGGTGAGTCGTCCAGGTCTGTGTCCCGGTCTGACAGATCCCTCTCCTCCTCCAGCACCTGAACGTCCAAAAAGATATTCAGTTCTGAATCACCAAGTTTCCAAAAAAATAAAAAACTGAAATCAAATCCATAAACTGTTTGCAGTGTCTGTTTTGTGTGCAGTTCTTTTCTGACATCGCTTTAAACTGACCGGCCGTCTGTTGACGAGGCGGTGATGGAAGCGCGCCACCCGACCAAACACCTCCTGGCAGTAGGAGTGCAGCTCCTCCAGCTCGTCCTCGATCAGCACGGCGTCCAAAGGAGCGCTCTTCTGGATCAGGTTCTCCCCGAACACGATGAGGGCGTCGATCTTGTTGGTGTTGAGGGTGATCTCCTGCTGGAAGCCCTGCAGAGGGACACAGCAGGTTTTAGCACTGTGTTTGCCTCTTAATTGAAGAGGACTGAAAAAGCGTAGCTGTCAGCTGTCAGACTTACGTTGAGCTGCCTCATCTTGTCTTCAATGTCGCTCTCAGAGAAGTGCTCCACGTTGGTGAGCTGCAGGTCCATCTCTGTCAGCCAGACCAGGATCCCCTCACGAGTTCCCTCAAAGTCTTCTCTCTGAGAGGTGAAGTGCTGCAGAGCAGAAACCACAATTTAGGCTAAAGGATAGAGCCATCCTGACATTAATGACATTTACTGCATTTAAATATTTATCAAATACACATTCAGGTGAAGACAATGAATTTTAACTTTGTTCCTTTATTGATTCCATCTGTTAAAATCCATCGAGGTCAGAGAATTAATGTGACAGGTCAAAGTGTCAACCCTCCACGACGTCACCCATCGGTTTGTGAGCTTCTGTTCTGAAGCCTCCAATTTGTCATTTGTCGACCATCTTAGTTTTTTGAAACCAGAAGAAACTATTTTGAGGAGAAGGTGGAGCTGAGGAGGAGTGAGGGGTGGAGCTGCCCTGCTCTGTACTCTATCCCGATTGGGTGGTACAGTCTGTCAATCACAGAGTAGCCACACCCCCTAACCCATCCCCTCTTTTCTGGTCTATTTTCCTCTAAATGGACCATCATTTAAAAAATGAACATCATGTTGTATTGAAGACTTGAAACTAGAGACTGAGACCATAAACTCATTAGGAAAACATTTACTGAGCTAATAAATCAAGGGAGAAGTAGGGACATTTTCCCATAGACTTCAATACAATCTGACTTCTTTAACAACCAGTGGAGTCGCCCCCTGATGGTCATTAGACAGAATGAAGGTTTAAGGCTCTTCAGCATTGAACAGGTTGAACTGAGGCTGAAGCAGTTTTAAGTTTTAATCCTCAAACTATCACATGGTTTGTATGACAAACAGCATCACCATCATCCAAGTGATCAGAGGAAACATCATAAACCTCATTCCACTTGTGATTTATTGTTAATTCTTATGATTCATTCTCTGGTGTTAAAAAAGAATTGACTTCACTGATGATCATTTTGTTGGTCAGTTATGTCACTTATGCGTCTTTATTCTTTTATAATAAATATTACATCATCATCAACATCAGGGATCACAGTTGACTGTGTCAACATTGACATTGTTGTAGTTACCTGTGACAAACTTAAGTCTCAGTGGGTCAAATCATTTTCAATTTTCAAGTTCTGATGCTTCACATTTAATTTAATTATCAAATGATTTATTTTTCCAGACAAGTGAAAATATTTTTCAGGCAGATTTTAAAATAAGTAAATTATTATTTAAAGATAAAAGATTATTTAAAATATATTTTAAAAAAATCTCCTGTGACTTCATTTCTGTGGTGGGGTGTTTTCACATTCAGCTCTTGTCGGGTGTGAGTGTGTCTTCCGGGGGCTGAGCCTGCAGAGGTCAATCGGCACCAATCAGCTGAATTCTTTGATTACATGCAATATAAACATCCTCCATCTGCTCCGAGCCACATGCCGCCACGAAAACAGCTTCCTGCCAGCATGACGCCTCGTGCCTCCTCACCGTCTGAGAGGTGACCCAAATCCCAACGGCTTAGGGCGGAGCTGAGGGTGGGGAGATACTACACAGATCTGCTGGGAAGGTTTGAGCCGCGCTGATGCTTGATTTCTGATTTCTGTCTCACTATGGTCATAAACAAGAACTTCCTGTTTGTTGTCAGATGATTTCTGGATATTCAGCTCCAAATATCCTTCATCTTGTTACTAGTTGGATGTAATTAAAAGAGTGTTTATATAAAATCAACCACTGATCTCCTGACTCCACCCCTGGCCTCACCTTGAGTCTGCGGAGCACAGCGGCCACCCTCCTCTGCAGGCTGTCCCACCTCTGGTTCCCCTCGTGGACCATGACCTTCAGCTTGCTGGCGGTGTCGGTGCGGTTCTCCCGGGCCAGGCGGCGGTACTGTTTGTTGACCAGCTCCAGCTGAGTCAACCGCTCGTGAACCTGCCGCTGGAACGCCTGAGGGGAAAACACACGAAGAACAACAACGCTCCAGTTACAGTTTCTGAAAAGTTTGACTGTCCCTCACGTGGTTCTCTCTCATGTTTATATTTTAAGGTCAATATATGGTTTGGCACATTCACAGCTGACAACAGGCCTCCACTCCCAGCTGCTCAGAGGATTAACAACCTTTTCCAGCCAGTTTATGGGTTTGAACTTTCATCCTTCTACTGATATGCTTCTCTAATGATGATGAAGATGTTGATGATGAGGAGGTTCCCACAGCTTCCATTACATGTCATTGACAGTACTGCCAGTGCTGTATATAGCTCAGTGTTCCTCCACGGCATGAAATGGGTTCAGAAATCCATCCATTCAACCATCTACACTGGATCCCTGTTGCTGTGGAGATGAGGGCATCTCAGCAGAGTCCAGATTACCACACACTAATCTGTGTTTCTAATCCAGACCGACGCATCAAAGGTCACCTGTGTCTCAGCACGACACCACACCTGAACCTCAAACTGCACTCACACACCAAGTGAATAAATAGAAAGATGAGGGGTTATCTCAAATCGGTTATCTCAAACATGTCAGACCAAAGGAAGAACAAATACAAACAGAACTGACCTTGACCTGCGGTTGATTTGGAAAAACGGGGATTTGAAGACTGACAACAACTGATAACTTTACTAAAAGAAAACAGTGTTAAATATCTGGGTTTTAATGTCATGGAGCAAAGCAGCTTAATAACCAAACTCCTGAACAGAGGAAACAGTGGTTCCTCCTGCAGCGTTGGTCTTATTACCTGGTCAACAGAACACTTTGGTCCAGACCAAGATCTCTCATCATTAGATAATATTCATTGTACGCAAATGATGACCCCTTACATTACGTTTCACCCCCTGAAACCATCAACCATCTGAGCAAAACATCAGTTACACAAGAGAAATTTACATCTAATTTTATCTAATTTATCTGAAGAATTGGCATCAACTTTGTGGAAATTTCCAGGGAACAATTCTGTTCTGCAAGGATGAACCTAGTGATGGTTTGGTTAGGCTCATTCCAGATGAGGGACAGTTCTGTTACCAACTGGATGAACAAATCTTCCCTGCAGATCCACCATCAGGAGAAACTTCACATTATAATTTAGGTCTATCAGGGTGCTGGACCCAACCACAGCCTGAAACACACTGACAGGATATGGGACTGATCTTCCAGTTCTTTCTTGGGATCACTTTGCCTTTAGTTGCCCCTTTTCCAGAATTCTGCCACAGTGAAAGACAAATTATGTCTGCTGACCTCGAACTTCTTCAGCTCCTCCTTGGCGCTGGTGTAGAGGACGTTGGCGGAGTCGGGGTTGGCTGCCGTGAGCTCTGCTGTCTTTAGCCAGTCCTCAAAGCGAGAGTAGTCGTCCAGGAACTTACACCAGAGTCGCCAGGTTTCCTCGATCCTGACAACAACAATTCATTTGACTTTTTTTAATTTTTTTTTTTTAAATAAACAGAATCAAATGAAAAAAACTTGTGCAGCCTCCTGCTTCATATCTACGAATGTCAGTCTGCAGTGATATATTGTTTCATTGCTTTGTTACACATGTACATCATAGGGTTGTGGACTGACTGATACTGAAGCATCCGTATCTCTCTCTTGGTCTAACTGTACATCAATAACTGCTCACCTCATCCTCCTCTCCATGGACATGGCACAGATGTTCCTCCAGCGACGGTCCAGGCTGCGGGTGGTCTGCTGGATCGAGTCGTTCTCCGAGTCGCTGCCACAGGCGTCGGCGTCGTGGAGCAGGACGTCGCACAGCGTCAGCACCGACGCCACGCTCTCCGTGTGCTGCTCGATGTCCCGCTGCAGGTCCTGCAGGTCAGACAGCACAGAAACACCTCAATCACATCTATGGTTGGTAAACAAACCGGGACATTTTACCAATAATATGGTCACATCTGACCTTTTCCTGTCAGGGTCGTTTTGAGCCGCATAACAACTGACTTTGACCTTGATTTAGAACATAGATGTTTCCCAGTAAAATGATTGTAACACTGAAAGTGTCCTCAAAGCAGCAGTAGAGTTAAAAGCGACTGAAATATGGCTCTTCAGTCAGGTGATGACAGGTCAACTGGGCCGGGGTCGATCACATCGACCACAGGTCAGAGAGAGATCCGATCCATCAGACTATCTTTGATAAGAGACGGGGAAGATCGTCTCTGCACATGTTTGACCAGCTGTTACCATGTGACCCAAGCTTTATATTCAAGTCACACGATTCTGACTGAACTGTGAGTTTAAGCTGTGGACGATGACGACCAGAACGATTCTTTCACTAATCTGACATTTATTTTCCTGATTGTTTGTTTGGTCTGTGAAACATCAGAGAAGAAGATCATCATAATCAGGATTTCCTTGAGCCTGATGTGAGTCTCCATCAGGCTCCAGGTTCAGTTTATCATTCACTCTGCCACTCTTTCTTAATTCACTTTATAGATTTTAAGGTTCTGTTGTTTGTTTTCAAAGCCCTCCATGGTTCAGCTCCTCCCTTGATGACAAACCTCTTGACCCCCTACAGCTCATTCAGACCCGTCAGCTCGTCACCTCAAACACAGAGGCCCCCAGCCTGACCACGTCTATCAGATCTGCCCCATCAAGTCAGTTTTTCATTTTGGGCTGCCTGCTCCTTGTCATGTTGTCTTATTGTTCTGATCTTCCTGACTCTCTGTGTTGATTGTGTTTTCCTGTGCTCTGTAAATTAATTTGAATTTTGGATGTTTTGTTCACAATACAAAACAGAAATGAAGTAGAAGAAGTGCCAAAGTGTGCAAACTAAAATACATCACTGCTTTTTCATGTGCTGTTGATTTCCACTATTGTCTCCTCTGATGCACACATTAAATGGGAAACTAAACTATCTCTGAAAAAGATTAAATAATTGATAACCGTGGTTAAACATTTACAGAAAACATAAGAGACTGAATTACTGTGAGGGCGTGGTCACAACAGTGATATTAAAGAGCTGCAGTTTGACCAACCTCATTTCCTGTTTGTGTATCCGGTGAATGTTCTTGACTAAGTGCAAAATCAAAACGCATCAAGTCTTATATGACGAACGCATCACACACTGTTAGCACGAGTATGAAACTGGGACCTCTGTTTTAAGACATTAACACTATGACGTGTGTGTGTGTGTGTGTGTGTGTGTGTGTGTGTGTGTGCGTCTGGCTGCACTTTTGTCGGCTCTTGTTTGTTCGAAGTTACCACTCTCTGGGTTGCCATGGTGACGGGTGAAAGCTTAAAGAGCCCCTCCACACAGGAGTCATTTCAGCCGTCCCTCAGACACTAATGGAGAGAGCTGCAGCCTTTCTCCGAGGAACAGGAGAAGTCCCGTCTCTTTCAGCGCCTGGCTCTCCGTCTGCTCCTTGCTCCTTTTTTTTTTTTTTTTTTTTTTTTTTCTCTCCTGCGAATCTGACAACGTGAAAGTAATTACTCCCCTCTCCAGGCATCTACTCCTCCTCCTCAGATATCTCTTTGTATCTTGGTTTCCTGTTAGATTAGGACAATTTGTTTGGCAGGTCAGCTCCAGTGTCCCCCCCCCCCCAATACCACATCTCTGCCACTATTTTGACCACAGCATCCACCATAAAACAAGACTAAGTAAGATGCAACTCTAGTTCACCTGCTGCCATTTAAAACACTTTTTCTGACATGTTTGTGACAGAGCGCTTTTACGCCTGTCAGAAAAACTAGGACTCCTGCCGACCGATGCGTGGTCCCCCGCCTCAGAGAGAGCTAGAACATCTTAAATCATCGGGGGGGGGGATTATTCTCAGTTCCAGCTTTTCATGATTCTCAGTTAAAAAGCTGCTGAACTGAGCCTCTGACTGAAACAAGCAATATCAGCTCATTGGGCTCATTAAGGCCCCCCCCCCCCACTAAAAACACACTTCATTCTCATAGACCAACTTTCTGAAGGACACCGAGCTGCTTGAGAGCAAAGCTGCATTGTTCGGAAAACAACAAACATAAGTAGCAGTAACAAAGCATTGTTGTAATTTCATTAAAAAAAGTGAGACTTTCACATATTCTAGATTCAGAACACATTTGGTTTTAATCTAATATTAGAGATACTGGAGATAATATTTAATTTGCAGTTAAATGACCATTCATGCACTATAAATACCAAGTATGTCTCAGTCTAGTTAATGTGCAAACAACCATGAATGGAAGAAACAGGAATGTGTTGTATTGTTGTTTCCACAATATACTAATTTTGTGAGCTGTTGTGTGAGATACACCTGTATATTTGCCTAAAATGTTATTCTCCTGCACTGTTGGTTATTTACATGCTGGAGTTCAGTAACATTGACACATCGTCTGAGCTTGGATCAGAGGCCCATATAAAGAAATCAGTGATGAGCACTTCTGTCTCCCAGAAACCTTTATATACGTTTATCTCATCATTATTTAACATGGACATCTGACACTGGAAGATGATTTATATCACAGGAAATAAAGAAAAGCAACATTCAAGAGTTTTACAGCGTAATTATTTCCCGCCCATGAGACACTTGAGACCACAGAGTCCACCTGTCACTGATGTTTCATGTGGTTCTCCGACCACCAAACCCTGACATGCAGTTCTTTGATTTTCTGATCTCATTCATCTGAATCTTTCTGCCCCTCCACTTCCTCTCAAACCAGGAACTTTCCTCCATTTAGTAAAGTAGCGGCTACAAATGGACAAACAGAAGTCCATTTCCTCTTTCTGGACCACCTTCTGAGGCCTGCCTCTCACTGCATTTACCATCTCTCAGCCCAGTGTGACTGCTTCCTCCTTCACAAATGCCCCTCTCCTCCTGCAGCTCACTGAGAGTTCACTTTGCAGTGCACATTACTCGACTCTTCAGTTATTATGTGTTGGACCACTACAGGGTTTGCTTTAAAGCAGGCGTGTATCACCAGTGAGTGAGTGAGGTACTTCCTGCCCTAAAATCCCCTCAAAGTGCCCTGTGGTGTCTCTCCATCTTTTACAGCTTTTTAACCTCAGGGACATGGAGACACACAAACTTTTGTGTTTAAATCCCATTTAAAACTTTTTATTTCTTAACATAGAAATATGGGAGTCTCTTATTATGGTTATATTTTTCCCTAAGATCTTTTTTCCATCACTTCGATGCAGCGCATGACTGAATCTCTGAATATTACAGAAAAAATGAGCCTCAGTGATGATGATGACGAAGTGAGACAGAGGCATGAAACAAGTGTTTGTATTCAGTTGAGTCAGGAAGAGAATAATTTGGTATCACAGACACCGAAGCGACCTCTAACTGATTGACATGTCTCTGTAGTAGTACCAGCCACCCCCAGACATGGTTACAGTCAGATCATGGTGGAGTTGGCTGTATGGGATGAGATGTTACTTTTAGCTTTGTGTATGTGTGTATGAGTAAACCAGCAACCACCTAAAGAGGGTGGGTTGAGATAACGTAAAAGTAAAGGAGAGAGAGAGTAGAGAGCAGTTGATCCTGTGGAAAACTACAGAGCATCACAGTCAGTACTGAAGCTCACGGATGCTCTGGTGCTTCCTTGTCTTAGTTGATCCTGTCTCATCTCAGTTTAGGAAATCCTCAATACTCCAACATCAGTTATCAACAGTTACCTGGAAACCAATGCTATTTTTTTCACTTCATCCCATGGTGGTATTGTTTAGATTTCTTATAAAAATGTACATAAAGGAGTTGTATCCCTCCACCAAACCAGCCAAGTAGCATGAAATATAGTCACAATCTTCCCTTCCTGAGTTACAGGTGTTGGGTTAAGATTCAGTTAAGTTATGAAGCTTGTGTGATGCACTTTTCCTCTCTGAAGTTAGAATAGGGACATTGACTCAGGAACTATTCATGTGTAACGGCTTTTTTCCTAAATCAGGTCCAACCCTAATCATCATGGTTACCAAACAGTTAAGATAAGGTAGAGGTGAGGAAGTTTCTGTGACTCGGCCGCAGAGCTGTAGCTAATTCAGAATGATTTGTCACTGTAATTGGGAGCAGAAAATTGAGCCGTAATTTCTGGATTAATTTAACATTGAACATCTGAAGTGATGGAAATCGCTGTAACAGACTCAGACATCCTGACGTCTTGGTACCTGTATGAAAATCCAAAGGCATCGGATCCCACAATTGATATAATACAACTTGATAGCAGGATCCTCGCTGACTAGTAAATATTCATGTCTAACCACTCACTTACTGCCGCAGGGTTTTTGTTAAAATATTGAACCCTCAAGTCAAAATAACCTTTAATGACCAGATGATGATGATCAGGGTTATTTTCTTACACTTAAAAACTTCCCTTAAAGCTGCAGAAAATCTTATACAACTTATATTGATCAGCTCTTTTAACTGAAAGGGATCTGTTAGCTTTCCTCGCAACTAATTCGGGAGCCCTGGACACTTGAGATAACTCCTCATACTTTCCACTCAACTGGAGCTGATGTGTCTTCATCTTTGTCTTCATCACTAAAGAAACCATACTAAGCAAAAGCTGCAGGTATCTAATACTTACGGGACATTTAAACAGATGAAAACTGTAGTTCACTCTCCAATGATTCACCGTCAAGCTGTTCAGATATCTTATCACGTTAAAAATCCTGTGGTCTTTGCCCACCTGCTGCTCGGCCAGTTTCCTCTGAATCTCATCGCTGTGGCAGACATTGTAGACCACCGGCTTGGCCAGCTCCGCCTCGATGCGAGACAGCCACGTCCTCAGGTTGCTCATGTTCTTGTCGAGCTGCTGCACCGTCACCAGCGTCTCCTTCAGCTTCCTCACCCTGTGGGAAGAGAGGGTCCATGTTACAGACTGTATTCATGCAATAATCCCTCTGCTTCTTTCTCTTTCTTTCTTACTCACTTTGAAGACTTTGCACACAGGTGTGATTGTCAACTGTATAAGTCCGGTGTTGTGTCCAATCTGTCTGAGGGATATGTTCTTTGATTTTGGTTTAAATTAGCATAAGCAGTTAATGGCGTCTGTCTCCTAAAAACCAAACTCTTGAAGATCTGAAGGTACAGTTGCTGCAACAACAAAGTCTGAATTATTCATTCAGCCTCAAAGTACATGAAACTATGTGGCAGCAGCCCCACAATGAGACCAAACCTAAGTATGTGAATAAACAGAGTCAAATGAGGCTTTTCAGTGTTCAAACTATCAGATCTGAACTGTGACGCTTTGAGATGCAGTGTCAACACAAACATCTTGTTACGCAGCGTGGCTGCCCACACTGAGGGTCACACCCATCAGCCTGCCATTGTCAGCGCTGCACGCTGGGCTCAGATTAGCACTGCGGCAGGTTGGCACATCATTCTCACATATGACACAACAAGGAGCCATTATAGCCGAGCGGCAGGCTGACCTACATCTGACGGAGAGCTGGGTGTCGTCTGGGAGAGAGACACATTCCAGCTCTGCTCTCAGGTCACTGACCTACATCACTTCATTCCTCTGCACAGAGTGTGACAGAGCATTCCCCCAAAATCCACCTCTACGTGTGTGTGAATGTGTTTGTGTGTGTCTGTGTGTAGACACAGCCAGAGTTCAGTCTGCAGTTCTGTCACTGCCCTTAAACAAATACATCGTAGGATGTAGGATGTTCCATTCTGACTATGACTCTGCCGTTCAGTCAAAGGGGTTGAGCTGCACAAAAATGAAAGAAAACCTGGTGGTTCAGTTACTTTTCGCCTGTTTGATCTCACAAACACATCAAGGAACATTAATTGTATAATTTTAATTAATAATGAATTAATTAATTAATCTGCCTGTTAGTTTATCTTTAATTCCTGAACATACTTTTGTTTTTACCTGTCGCAGTCATTGTGATTGTGGTTGTTTTTTAGGTGTAATGATCTCAATGTCAGTCGCAGCTACTTTGGAGCAGTCGAAGCTGCAGCCTGTAGTTTTTGCCTTCTTGACATGCAAGTTAACAACAACTGGGTTTTCAGCACACGCTGGTGTTTCAGCATGTTATGTCCACAAACCATCTGCTGCCAATTTTATGATATTATGATGTCATTTTACAGATGTTTCTCAAAGCTACAGTAGAATTTGAATGGCTTAGTATCTTTGTTTCTGTACCTCCTTAAGTCTTTTTTCACGACTAAGCTCAGTAAAAATGCTTTGAGATAACGGTACAGTTTCTTCTCAATAGAGTTGAGTCTTTCTTTAGCTTATTTGATAATATAAAAATCAATAAACCTGAGACAACATTATGCTCTGTACTTATTAAAGCACTGGAGGTGGCACGTTGTCTCTGCGAGCTCCTTCCTGTCGGTCCTGATTAACAGGCTATTAGCTCCATGCAGATTTACATACACTGTCCACATTACTATAAATAACTTAAGTGTAGCCGTGTGTGTACATGTTTCCTGCTACTTCAGACACTGAGGTCCATGTAAAGCAGCACAGCCGAGTGATGCCACAGTGGCAGCGGTGCAGCAACAAGCCGCTGCGCATCACAGAAGCTGCAGACTTTCAAATTAAAAACAGTTTGCATGATAAAACAGGATATTAGATGCTGGTGCTGCAACAGCAGAGGGAGAAGGGGGGTGCTCCGGTCCTGCTTTTGGTTCGGATGCAGCTGTGTCTGTCTGCATGCAGGTGTGCACTCAGGGTTGCATGTCTCTACAGTATGTGAAGACATGGCAGTACATGAAGGGGCGGAGAGCAACATCAGTGACATCAAAAACATGCTGCTGCGATAACAGACCAACACTTCAAGGTCCATAGCATCCACACACACACACACACACACACACACACCTGCTGTCCAAGCTGTTGTATAAATACCATCACACACACAACACAACTGGAGCTGAATTGAATCTTCTCTGAATGAGTCGGCATCCGTCCGCCTGCCTGCATATATGGCTGCACCGACAAAGCCCAGCCCATCCCCCTTCGCTCCTGCTCCCCATCTCTCCTCCACCTCCTCCTGCTTCTTCTGTTTATCACAACAAAACACCCGATGTGCTCCCCTTTCACCCGTCTGCCCCCTCAGCCTCACGCCAGCCTTGTGCATCGGGGCATGATGGGATCAGGACAAGAGGTACTTACGGGCTGGAGAGGAGGCTACTCCATTGCGATGGCTCATCTGCTGGCAAGAGCCCCCCCCAATCACTCCCCTCCTTACTCTGCAGCCCGCCTATCTCCACCTCCTCCTCTCTTTCCACCTCCAGCTATTGCAAACAGCTGGATGCACTAACAGGTTCACAGGAGGATCAGCCACAGCAAAAAATATCCATGTTCACAAGAGCTGCAACTGGATCGTTTTCAAATGGTAAAAAAGTCATTTTAAAGTTAAAGTGTACAGAAGGATGACTTCATATTGTTTCATTTCCAACAAAAAGTCCAAAAAAAGCCTAAAGTAGTCAAGTTACAAAGATATAAAACAACAACAGCAGCTACTGTTGGTGCTAAATAATTAAAACAATGGATTTTTTATGTTTGACTTATGGATTGATCGACTCATTATTTCAGATGTAATGTGTTTTATAGAGCAAAAGACATTACTTAAAATGAATCCTTTTATTTCATATAAAATCTATTATATGTGTTATATACTGCAACCAATTGTTAAAGCAAAAAGCTTCAAAATAAGCCTCTGGCTCGGCAGGTGAAAGGACCAGCAGGATTCAGGGTCCCAGCTGACACTGGCTACATTCACACCTACAGACAATTAACCAACAAATGTCTGCAGATGTTTCATCAGTCAGTGGTGGCTGGGTCTGAGCTTGACAGGAGTCTGGACTCACTCAGGACTGTAGTGGAGAGACACATGTTCTCTAAGAAGCAGGACATCCAACACCCTGCAGCCGTCTCATCTCACTGTGGCTTGTGAACCGGACTAATTTAAATATTATCCTTTAATTTTTATTATCAACTATTACCATCACTACTAATGAGCTGCTGGACACCCAAGTTTCACCTTGGGGAAGGAGGGATGGTGGGAAGGATGGATGGGTGAGTAAGTATCCATGCATATATGTCTATCTATCAATCCATCCTGCATGTATTTGGCCTGTGGAAGCAACAGGAAGAACATCACCACGCAGCCCCTACAGCAGGATGATTATATATATATATATATATATATATATATATGACACAAAAGGCATGTGTGTTCTATAAGAGCAGAAAGGAAATAAATAAGTAGGAAAAGATCTGCAGCCCAATCCTACAACACAACAACAGAGGCCCATTAAAGTTAGTCCAGGCCTTTAGCAGATTACAGATGCAGCTGTTACCATTATTGGACACGACCTGGGACGTTACCGCCGACTGGGCCGGTGCTGCCGACACAGACAGACCCAGCAGGGAAACCTCAGCCTGGAATAAACCTCCATCTGCCACCTTCTTCCATTTCAAATAAACCAGCTTGTGGTCCAAAGCACCAAGAGCAAGTAATAAATTACAGGTCTGAAGACTGGGGAAGCTACAACAGGTGGAGGACAAGGAAGAATGACGAGTAAATACACAGACGTGGAGGGAAAAAAAAAGATTGAAGAGAGAAAACTGACATGTAAATCTAAACCCCTTTTCAGATGTGGAAAAAAAAACTGCTGGCCTCTTCGATCTGTTAAAGTAATGGCTCTCTGTTAGTTAGATATTAGCTGTGTTATGTAAATGCTTTATTTAGAAATAGGCCACGATGCTTACAAGCTCTTTGGCACCTGGTGGAGCGGCTGCACGTGAAAAACAACTGAAGAAGAAGAAGCGTTTTCTGCTCAAGCTGCATCAATGATGGATTTTAAAACTTATTTTGCAGTTGAAACCTTAATGAATGACGTCATGAGCCCAACAGACACAGTGAGTCATTGTACTTATCCATATTTATCCACCGCCTGTTTCAACATGGAAAAACAAAGCTTGTTCATTAAATTCTTTTTTTTCATTCTTTCATTCACTCATGCTTGGATGGAAGTGAAAACAGAGAGAGAGAGCGAGCGAGAGAGAGAGAGAGAGAGAGAGAGAGAGAGAGAGAGCAAGAGAGAGACAGAGAGAGACAGAGAGAGAGAGAGAGACAGAGAGAGCGAGAGAGAGACAGAGAGAGCGAGAGAGACAGAGACAGAGAGAGAGACAGAGAGAGAGACAGACACAGAGAGAGAGACAGAGAGAGAGAGAGACAGAGACAGAGAGAGAGACAGAGACAGAGAGAGCGAGAGAGACAGAGACAGAGAGAGAGAGACAGAGAGAGAGACAGAGACAGAGAGAGAGACAGACACAGAGAGAGAGACAGAGACAGAGACAGAGAGAGAGAGAGACAGAGACAGAGAGAGAGACAGAGACAGAGACAGAGAGACAGAGAGAGAGACAGACACAGAGAGAGAGACAGAGACAGAGACAGAGAGAGAGAGAGACAGAGACAGAGAGAGAGACAGAGACAGAGACAGAGAGACAGAGAGAGAGACAGACACAGAGAGAGAGACAGAGACAGAGAGAGACAGAGAGAGAGAGAGAGACAGAGACAGAGAGAGAGAGAGAGACAGAGACAGAGACAGAGAGAGACAGAGACAGAGAGAGAGACAGAGAGAGAGACAGACACAGAGAGAGAGACAGAGACAGAGACAGAGAGAGAGAGAGAGACAGAGAGAGAGAGAGACAGAGAGAGAGAGAGAGAGAGACAGAGAGAGAGACAGAGAGAGAGACAGACACAGAGAGAGAGACAGAGACAGAGAGAGAGAGAGAGAGACAGAGAGCGAGAGAGAGACAGAGAGAGAGAGAGAGACAGAGACAGAGAGACAGAGACAGAGAGAGAGAGAGAGACAGAGAGAGAGATCAAGAGAGAGACAGACACAGAGAGAGAGACAGAGACAGACAGAGGGAGAGAGAGAGCTGCCCTGATTTTGTTGTGATTGAACATTGAACTTTTTTGTAAACCTTTATAAATATTTGGCCTTGGTAGAACTACAACTCTACGTCTCCTGATTCTGCCTGTATGAAACATTTTAGGATCCTCACATCAGTGCAACAGCTGATGACACAGACACAAAAGTTCCCTTTTTATGCCAAAACAAAGCAGAAAAATTCTTATGACTAGGTTCAACTTTTTGGTTGTAATTAAGAGTCAGAGATCAAGTGTCCTCATTACACTTGTGTAAAAACTGGACCAGGAGTTGATCGAAACTAAATCCAAACTCTGCACATAGAGCACATAGTTCTGCACAGTAATTGTGCTGCAGGTCAAAGCTGTGACTCGGATGCTTCAGACGTGTATCTAAAGCAGTGCACATCTGGTGGGGGCTTCAGGTGTGTCAGGTGTTTAATGTGTTAGCAGCTTAACACCACAACATACTCACAACTGTGTCCTGCACCTCTTTGCAAATGTAAGGCATCCTATTGTGTGTCAGGCCCCAGTTTCATGCAAAGCACATGTTCACACACACACACACACACACACACACACACACCCTTGTGACGCTCATTGACATAATGCATTCCCTAGACCTTTACACTAACCCCATAACCCCCAAGACTAATTCTAATCTTAACCCTGATTTTAAGGTCTTATCCCTAAAACTGGCAAAATGGTTTTTGGTCCTCACTATGTAGCATTTACAAGTACACACACACACACACACACACACACACACACACACACACACACACACACACACACACACACACACACACACAGGGGCTTTAAAATGCACCAACTTCACAGCCACACACATCAACTCTCTGACAACTTCATCTCTTCCAGTCTCACAGTCCCCTTGTTCGAATGTGACAAATCACCATGGTAACACAAAGCCAGCAACACAACAAGCATGGCATCATCACCATGACGACCAGATCTATGGCCACTTGAAAGGAAAGCCGAGTGGTTGTGAGAGCGCTTATTATTTCTTTTATGTCGGAGTTAAACAACATGACACTAAATAAAGTGTAAAAGCTCCACTTGAAATTAACAATAGCTCAACAAACTGTAATTTAGAAACACAAACACAAAAAGAGGCAGCATGTGTACCAGGTGTAAGGAGGAGGAGGAGGAGGAAGGCGCAGGAGAGCAGAGAGATTGTGTTTTAAAGACAAACACCTGCCTCGTGTGCATCTTACTCAGACAATGAGGAGAGAGGATGGCGGGCCCCGGTGGGCCCCAGAGGCCGAGGGCCAGTCAGCACAAAGACTCGTGTCAGCAGACGGCAGCTGCTGGACCCGGTGACGGAGCACCCAGTTTGTTTTGGGGGACAAAGGCGAGCAGAGAGCCAGTGTCAACGCATCTAATCCCTCGGCAAGTCAAACCTCAGCAATCATCTGCTGTAAGGTGGTGAGGCGGGACCCAGACAAAGGCTGAGGGCCGGTGCCGTCATCACCCAATCTGAATCAGCTCCTCTTCAACAACATCAGTGCTGATCCCAACATGTGACGCAGGACCAACGGACCAAGCACAGACTGACTTCATGTCTGAGAACAGGACGTCTCCTCTTCTAAGAAGAACACAGTTTAAAAGTTGCAGTTTGTTTGTTCGTGTCATCTGAATCAAACATTTGGTCAAATTCAGGAAGTTCTGCATAATTCAGTGTAAAGCAGCGGGGCCCAAAACTCTGCCATGCTTAGCTGAAGTATTGGGATCCGGACCCAAGGTTGTTGAAAACACTAGTTGGTTTCTAAAGGGACATCTTGAAGCTTAGTGTGGGCCACATGGAGGAGAGTTTGATGATTTTGGACAAGGAAGAATCAAGAACAGCTGCTGACTAATAGACGCCTGAACCAAACACACACTTTTCGATATGATGTTATATCTCCTTTATACACCACAGAGTCGCACACTCTTTTGGGATTTAATGAGCACCTTAGTGGTAATCAGCTTCTTGTCTGATTGGCTCATAGGGTTGGGGGCGTGGCCTCTGTCAGCGTGCGGAGCCTGGCTGGATTAGGCTGCTGTGGGGGTTAAGTGAGGCCTGAAACCCACTGATCTACAAAGCTACTTTTGGCCCTGTCTCTGCTTTTGACCCACCAACACACACTCACTCACGCAGACTCTTATTGCTATGATTTGTCCCACACTTTAGCATTAGCATCATGGTTAATGAATCAGGCTGAGGTAACAGTGAATTATCTGATTTCATGCAAACAGCTACGACGGATTGGAGGCGTGAACAGTACAGACAAGACAATGATGGGGTAGTTTCCTGATCATGTTAAGCAGCTTGTGGAGACCAGTGGAGAGACACTCCCCATGTCTGGCTTAGTGGGTTTTCACCCCCTTTCAGCAGCTTGAATCAGATCATCCTGAGCCTCCAATCTCACAATGGTTTAGTTCTCAATCAACATGACTAAAATAATATGTTACATATCACATCTGCACAGTGAGGTGGTTTCATCCAGGCCACTGCGTTCCAATTAAGATAAACCTTAATGCCGCAGCTCCAAAAACAAACTGGTTTTTCCCCAGTTTGGTGTGCAGGACGTGTAGTGGCCTGAATGCAGCCCAGAGCCCTGAAGCTGAACGTTGATGAAACGGTCGTAATGGTTTCCTGCGAGCCGGTCAGAGATAATAGATAATAAAATCTAAATCAAGAGTGTGACAACAGCACATTCCACCAGAGCCACGAGGCTCGTGCCTCAGCAGCGGCTCATTAACAGGCTTAGCCTCGTTATGCTGGTCAGTCCCTGAGAGGACGGGGGAGGAGGGCACATCCACCATTGTGTGTTGTGCTCCCTCTCTCCACTCTGGTGCCCCTTCTATTGTTAAAGATGGAGGGCAGATCTCTGTACTAACAACCTGTCAGCCGTGATAAAGACCTTCATCCTCTTCCACTATGAACCACAGAGCTGGGCCTGTGTGGATCCAAACTCAATTTCTGCTTTGACTGGAGATTTTGGTAACGGTTTAGTAGTTCACTCCTTCTTACAATGAGTTCACAGTGAATCTGAAACCACATTCAGATTTGATGTTTCCATTCACACCAACAAATAGTTTGATTTTGTCAGTAGAACCAGTCCATTTATAAAACAGTCCACTTGAGTTGCTTTTATAACCACCACTTACTCTGGATATATCCCTGATGTTGCCACCAAGAACCTAAAGCATCCTGAGATCAACCAGGCGACACACAAACAGACCTGATGACATTCAGTAATTCTGTGAACTGAACCAAAATAAAGAAACATCCTGGAACTGCTCAAAGGACAACCAGCGGCACAATGTGAGGAAATTAGGAAAGGTTTAATTGAAATGACTCATTTTGATTCTATCGTGAAATTAAAGCACAGATATTTTCTTCTCCACTCAACTATGTCAAAGTATAAGGGAGAAAACGCTGACGTGGGCTCGGCTGTGGGGGCAACACAACAGAGCAGCGGGAGCTAAATTTGTAAATCACATGTTCAACACAGACACGCCCACAAGCTTCAGGGTCGTGAGAGACATGAAACTCTTTGCCTCTTTGTATCTGTGTGTGGGAACTGTAGCTGCAGGTTAAAGTATCATCTACGCCAGAGGTTCAGTCTGAAAACTCAGGTTTACGGAGATGAACTTGATGCTAGAATTTCTCCTTTAAATCAACATGTGACAGAGAAACAGAGGAGGAGCCAGTGTCACTAAACAGTCACCATATGGTAGATCTAAGTCGTTCCCATGGAGGATAAGTCACCCCCATCCCCCCACCTGCACTGGTTTAACCCATCTGCCTCCCAGAGGGCATTTTACTGCGGTTCAGCTCGACTCAGTTTAGTTCAGTTTGTTCAGATTTTATGAACCTGCCATCCACTGAACACAGAATCATTTCACAGTCATCATCAGTTTGAACTCACTGTCCTGCTGATAGTTTGAGATGTAAGGTAACAACTGTGGCCTTCACCACCTGCAGCCGCTCTGCTGCATGGCGAGGACACGGCTGCTGACAATCGCTAGACTGTTGGACAACAGGAAAACCAAATTACTGAAGGATGAGATGATGCTCGTTTCTGACATCAGATTCGTTCATGGTCATACATAATTATCCATACGATGACATGATGACATAGACCCCCAGGGTCGCTCCTTGATCGATTCTGATCGGCCCTAACTAGCAGTGGTGAAATAACATGGAGAATGAGTTACAAGTGTTACGGACCTTGGTGTTTTTACTAGCGATAAAGTCTGCATCTTAACGCCACAGCTGCATTTGCTAGTATTTTCTGCAACTAATCAACCGCAGAGTAAACAATCTGCTTCCTGTTTACACTGGCTCGCACGTGCCCAGTGTGTGTGTGTGTCGTCTCATGTTTGCGTTTCCAGGGGCCAGATGAATAAATGATGCAAACCTGAATCAGTATTTATGAAGACAGAAGGTGATCACCTCATTCATTCTTCTGACCATGTGCACACGTTTTTTTAGATTAAGATGAGTTGGAAACAGTGAAGTGAAATAAAGATAAGACACCGGATTTAACATGAAACAACACAACCAAGTGTGATAGTTCATAAACAGACATAATATCCTCATTATTTATTGTGAGTCATTCTGTTCATATTTTAATATTTACTGATCCCAGTTTTAGAGCCTCTGACAAGTCAAGTTCAGAGTAAAACAGGACTTTACAGTTGGAGTTTTTGTACTAAAGTTTACTGATGAGCTCAGTTTGTAATCGAAACAACAATCTGAAGCTGCTTTTCTTTTTTTGTCATTTTTTTCTCAAACGTGCCTGATATCTCGTGGCACAGGCAGTGTTTTTGTCAAACTGATGGATTGTGGGAGCATTTTCATCCATTCATCCAGTTAGTTATGGGAGTGGAAATGAGGCACATGAACATGAGTGAGATTTATGAACAGAATCATGTGTTAACACAAAGCCTTTAAAACCCTGACTAAAATAATTTGTCTGCATATTTCTGGTTTTGTGCGTTCACATTAGAGTTTTATCCATCTGGCCCCTGGTGTGTTATAACATATGATAACATATCAATGTGGACACTGCCACTGCCTGGAACTCTGAGGCCAAAGGTTAAAGGCCTCAGTTACTGGCTCATAACATTTCAAACCCAACACACGTGATTTATCAGTGATTACATTGATGTTGAGAGGTGTAACAGTGAGTTCTTATTTTTACTACTTCATCACCTCTCCTGTGGTGCTCCATGGATGTCTTCAAGGAGAGGCTGACCAAAGGTGCGGCGATGCCCGTTTATGAAGCCAAGACTACAAATAGACAGACGCAGAGCTCTTGGAGAGACTGTGGTGGCAGCGAGGTGCAGCCAGGAGGAGGAAACAACAGCAGGCTTATCACTCACCCTGTGACTGGATGGACACTTTCACCTTCAGATGCCATGTAAAATGAGGCTGCCTCTTTAACCTATTATTCACCAGAATTGAGCAGCTCTCTCTCTCATACCCGTCAGTCACATTTCATAATGCTGCTCTCATGTAAATCAGGAGCAAAGTGGCGCTAAGCTGCTGGGTGGACATTTCAGGAGCTCTCTGCACACTCCTCTCTCTCTACGTGGTGGAATGAGATCTGCATTTATGGATTAATAATAATATCACTCTATCCTCTGTTGGCTCAGAGCTTTTCTACTTTAATCTGCAGCCACAGTAGAATAACAGCTGTGTTCTGCCCACAACACACAGACAGGGCTGCACGTGGTGAAGTATAGCTGGAACATAAAAGTCTGGATTACCTTATAACAAAAGGTAGAATCGACAGGTTTTATGGGAAATTGAGTCTTTGATTTGAGAAGTATTGCAGTCTGAACAGTGCCATGGATCTGACAAAAATCTACCTCACCCTTCATGTGGCACCAGCTACAGCACAACCTTCATCCAGAACTGTTGCAGTGTTGACTAAATCACAACAGTGCTCTCCAGAAAGAGCACCAGGAACAGCTGCTCTTTTAGTTATAGTTCAACAAAGTCACAAGAGATCCCGACTGGAGCCATAGCTATAAAAAAAGGAAATGATAGGGCAGGTGATGACATCATCAGGATGTGATTGGTGCAGACAGAACACCACAAAACCTCCATCTGCTGAGTTAGCATGTCACCATGTTAGTGAACCCTGATATCATTTAGTTTGAGCCTGTTTCTATGCTAATGTTAGCATGTTAGCATCCTGAATGTTGACTGGAGTATTAGACTGACCTCAATTACATAGTTTAGAGTAAATTACACAACACACAGCTGAGAAAACCGACCTTTAAGGGGCGATTTGTTTAAATCTAGCAGCCTCAGAGTGAATGTGGTGCTGAAGTAAAACCATCATCTGAAGTTTTTGTTGTTTCCTTCTCCTACCTGGCCTCGATGTGGTCAAACAGGTGCTGCCAGCGGTCGTTGATGTCCTTCAGCTTGTCGTTGATCTCCGTCTCCTTTGTCTTGTTGCTGGCGGTGATGAGCTGCTCTCCGAGCTGCTTCAGGTGGGTTTTATTCTCACTGAACAGGTTGATCTCCTCCATACAGTCCTGGAAAAAAAAGCATGACATGAGTTCACATTTACAGCAAAGGTCATTATGTATATCCCTGTTTTATGTCTATATAGGCGTAAATAAGGTGACACTTTATCATTAGATTTAATAATCTGAGACATAAAATACAATAATAACATCAAAACAACTGATTCAGCCATTTAATAATATCCAGCCCAAATAAAACAATATATCATATGTTATGATGGCAATTAGTGACAATATCAAGCCTTATGGAGACAGAAGGTAAATATATCCATTAATCAAACTGTAAATATATAATTTAATATGATTGTATTAATGCATGTTTTATTTCTCAAAGTAACCGTTTTTGATTTAATTTACATTTGAGAATATGTTCTTCAGTATTAACTGGAAATTCACCTACTTGACATTTTTCTTGATCTAAAAGTTTGTAAAGTCCTTTAACTTAAATTACTATTGAGAAATCCTGACTTTGGAAGTTTAATGCAGCTCATTCAAAGCTCCAGGGCTTGAAAAGAGTTTAACCCCCTGCCAGGGCAATAAGTTGTTTGGGGTTTCAGGAACAGCAACTGCCTTTACTACCCTCCAACCACCTCTCAGCCCCCGCCCCACACACACACACCATAACAAATGAAAAGCCCCGAGTCCAACACAAAACAACCCCGCGTGGCCCTGCTGCGGCTGAAACAGCTGTCGTCTCTTTAACAATCAGGAGGGAGTTCACAGCTTTTTGAAAAGCCCAGACCGTCCCTCCACCACCCACATGTCCCGACACGGAGTGACACAGCAAAATACACATGGCGGCAAAGTAAAACAGTCACACAAAACACTTGTCTCAGTTTGCGTTTTGCTGAAGATTTTGACTCAAAGACTCAACAAAACTATTGCAGTAGAATTATTCATTTTCACAATACTTTTATCCCACAAACTTAATATAACTAGAAAGTACAAGTCTGGGAAAATTGAAGAAACTTAAATGGAGGAGGAAAATATATTTTTCCTTTTATGTTTCAAGGCCTTAATTTTATCTGTTAATGTTATTTCATCCTCTCTTTTAAGGAGACTTTCAAAATATACACACACACACATAATAACACAATTACACAACTCACACCTCTGGCTTGCTGCACAATCTTTTAAAACTATTACTTTAATAATAAAAACAATACAAATCTTCATATGCACCTCAGCACTCATGGTGATGTGCAATCACAGGATACATGTGCCCATTTTTTTATTTGAAGCACAAAAAAACTTTCCACAAAATCCTATCTGACAGTTTGATGTTGATGTTTTTCAGACATCCTCCAACAACAAACGCAGAAAAAATGGGACAAAGAAGTGAAGCTGCAACTTTCTCCCCCAAACAACAAAGTGAATCATTCACACATTAACTTTGATCATCAGCTGTGATGCATGAGGTACAGTCATCCAAATGTGTTGAGTTACACTTATCCAATCTTTAAGCCACTATAACCAGTAGTTAAATATCTACTTTCATCACAGTGCCTTTTGTTGCAGCCTCCTACCTTCTTGAGTTTCTCCACCATTTCCTCTATGTTGAGGTCGGAGTTGTGCGCCACCTTGTTCTCCATCTGTGTCAACCACTCACACAGCTCCTTGTTCTTCTCGTTGAAGATGATCCACGCGTTCAGGCGGTCCGCGATCTCCTGTTTACGCAGAGACACCTGACACAAAGAGGATTGGAGGGCAGGAATTTAATAAGCTTTATTAATTAAAGATCCTTAGCAGTAGTGTGTATACATATCTTATTACTGATGCTGCTGCAGCTCATGCACCAGTCATATTATCTGAACATCATTAACATTAATTTGATTTGATTGGAAGTGGTGATGACACTTCTGTTGAAGGCAACTTACACCGGCTGTAACCAGCAACACGAACCACTGCTCCAAATTACATGTGAGCAAAAAGCTCCAGAATCAATACAACTCCTGAACTGAAGTTTTGATCCAGAGATGGTTTTGAGACTGAGACTGAAAAATAATAAATGTCCATATTTGATATCCCTCAGGGGATATATTTGTGTTTTTTAGAACCAAAAACCATCTCAGTGTAGTTTAACATCTCCTCTCTGGGGCTCAGTCCTGATTGGCTGACTGTTTTCTGAGCGAATCAATAGAAATATAGCAGATTTCAGGTAAACACAAAGAGAAACCTGCAAGGGTCCAGGTGGGCAGGAATTGGGGGCGTGGCTGAGGGTGGTGACTGCTTTGTTATGACATCACAAAGTTCCATTAGTCCTGACGGCTGGTTTTAAGGCTCAGTTTCTCTGAATACAGGCTGTGAGCATTTCTCTGTGACTGAGACCTTTGATACTTTCACTGTATTAATATAGAAACTAGACCTGATTTATAATCAAAGACCACATGATAACCCTAACAAAACAACAGGATTTGCTTCTTAAAGGTTTTTCAAACTGTCATTTGTCAGGAAAAGTGTCAGAAACATGTCAACAGACAGGGCAACAGTGAGTTTGATTTATTCTATTTAGCTGTTTCTCAGACCTCTGTCAGTAACACTCAGGGTGGTTTAAGGGACTGTAGTTGAGACAGATACACCAACAACACAAATGTCTACACACAGGTGCGAATGAAAACATTACACACATGCAGTCAAATATATTAGCCTCATTGTTACATGGGAATTAATCCTGGATTCTTCCTGTTGAAAATTGTTCAGTTCTTCATTGGAGGTGAGAGACTCAATCAGAGAGACTGAAATTTTTTAACCTTCATCACTGAAACCTTCTCTCTTCTTAAGGTTTACCATGTTGATAGCAAGGGGGCAGAAAGGGGGGCAGAAATGAGACCATTATGACTGTATGTATGCATCAGTCACTATAATGTGTATCAGTGTGGTGATAATCCCCTTCGAGGTATTTTAAATTCTACTGGATATACTGGCTAAAGGTGTGATAACGTTTCTACATCTTTAAAAATTCAAGCATGTTCTTGATTGTTTTACAGTCTTCTGTAAACATTAGTTTTGTATGAGGAAAATTAGGCCAAGCTGTGGTCCAGTGCTCAACCTCTGCTCAGCCTTGTGCTGTTCCCATCTGGACCAAGGTTAGGTTTAGCTTTACAAGAGGCTTCAATAAAGAAGAATTACTGACAAATTGACTCATTTATCTCAAGTTAACTTACCCACCTCTATTAAAGAGCAGGAGCCTTTAATCTAAGCTTTTCAACAGGAGCCAACCCACCAGTCTTTGTGCAGTGGGACAAACGGAGCTCCACGTGCAAACACACAAATGGACTCAGATGGTAAAAAGTAAAAGTTGGTGTGATCACCCTCCCTTCCCCCCAAACTTATTTTAATACAAAAGCTCTCTCAGCTCGTTTCAACATTTCTCTCCTGTTCACCATCTGCTCCCGCACTAACACAATGCCCCTCACCGTCAGCCCTCACAAACCCCCACCCAGACCTGCTCGTTCTCTGTCGCTGCCCTTTAAAGACCCTCTAAGATTTACTAACTTAACTCCTCATTAACGGCTTAGACTTTTAACACTCATCACTGGGAAACTGCAACAATGGAACAACATGGAGTTGAAAACACAATGCAGATTAAGATGTAGTACAGTGAGAGCCTCCACCAACATGTCCAATGACTGTCCCCCTCCAAAAACAACTTTTGGTTCAAGGGAACTGGAGTAGCACTCATTGGGGCACATACCTCTACCAAGACCCAACAGTCCTTCACATGCACCAAATTATAAACACTATGTCAGATTTTGTGCATCAAGAACCAAATATCATTTCTTTAAAAAAAAAAAAAAAAAAAAACTTAAGTGTTTGAAATGTCCAATCTCACTCAATGTTAAAGAAAAAGTCCTGAATCTGTGACTTTCAGTAGATGAGTCATATCCATCCAACAAGTTTGATGCAAAGTGGTTCAGCACTTTGAGTGTAATGCTACTGACAAACAAACAAACCAACTTCCTTGCTGCAGGTAATTAAGGTTCTGCATTAAGCCTTTCGGCTTCTGCAAACTTTTCCCTCCCTCCTATTTGTCCTGAAGCAGTTTGAGGAGTTAAATTGTCTCACCTGACCTGCTGCAGTCCTAAAAAAACACACAAACACACACTCACTGACAAAACACAGTGTGTGACTGTTTGGGCTGGTGGTTGAACATGTTACTTCTTCAATTATTAACTTTCTTCAACAACAGGGAAACGTGTCTGAGCCACACAAGGGACAGACTTTAAAGAACGGGAGTGTTTCTGGGTCTTACACTTCCTCAGTGACCTAGAAATGAACTCCTGCTTTCACACTGACTCTGGAGTCATATCATTGCTGCAATGACAGAAAAAAAATCAATCTCTGCACCAGCTGAATCACGTAATCTCTGACCTGAAGTGTTGAATTAACTTTGTGTCACTTAAAATACAAGGTTTTTCATCTGTCCCACCAGCGGCACAAACAACACTAACTCACAATCTCCAGCCAAATATTGTTCAGACCAAAGGTTAAAGTCATTCACATGAATGTTCATATAATGATTGGTTCAGCCATAAAATCATAACAAAAGATTTGGGTTTGACTCATTCAGAGTAAATACTAAATGTCATGTAACAAGTAGAGCCAGAACAAGCTGATAAAACAATATTATAACATCTTGCTCTCTTTTTATGCACTTTTTAAATCCCTGCACCAGTGATACAATGCAATGACATTCCTTGGTGATTTAACTGTTATTGTTTCAAGCCAGACAACAAATTCAACTCCAAACACAAGCTTTTTAGACATTTCTAGTGAAGGAGTTTAGTGAACGCATGAGGTATAAAGTAAAAAAGTAAAATCAAAGCAGATAAACAGCAGAATCGGTTCATGATAGGATGATTGCAGTCTGTTTCAGCTGCAGGGAGGAGTGAAGTATATCAGACCCGGCAGACCAACCTTGAGGCAGAGTTCCTCCCACTGACAGTGCAGGTGCTCCACCTGCTCCTGCAGCAGCAGGACGTCGTCTGCGATGATGTACTGGGACAGATCCGTCTTCATAGTGCTCAGCTCCGTCAGGCTCTCAGCCCAGTCCTCCAGGGAGTCCTCAGTCTCCTGCATACCATAGCACACCGTCCACCACAACAAACTGTCAGTGACCCCCTCCACAGCTCGCTCTTTCACTGCTACCGCCTAATGTCTCTCTCTCTGCAGCAGCCCCTTTCTCTTTCTCTTTCTCCCTCTGTCTCTGTCACTCCTCTCTCTTTTTCTTTCACTCTCCGCCCAGAGAGAGGATTAAGGGCCGCAGGCTGCGGGCAGGGCCGTGGGAGGGGTGACTGTGGAGGGGGAGGGGATTGAGGGAGGGGTGGGGTGAAGGATAAAAGCACTGGTGGGTCAGAGAGGATGAGTTGTGAGTCAAACCTGTTTCAAACTTGGCTTTGCTCACTTGAAACTTTGAGAGACTGTTTCCCTCCCTGAGGGCTGCTTGTCTGTCTGTGGCTCCATTGTTCTGCTCAGAGACATTTCTTTCAGCTTTAACATAAAAAGTCCATTTCTCAGTGTTTAACTTCACCTTCTGGCTCAAAGTAGAGCTTTTAGACTGACACCTCTATGGAGAGTCACATTAATATGAACTAGACTCATGTTTCATAGATACTGAGAAACTCAATCCTTGAAGGAATCATTTGACTCTGTGCTTATTTGTTGGTTCAGGTAAAAGAGACTCACTACCAGCACCTCTAGTGTTTACTAATTGACATGTCTCATTACAGTAATCTTAACACAGCAGTCATGTAAAAAGAAGCAGCCGTTTTATCTGGGGTTATCTGTAGGACTATTTCAGTATAATAAGTAATAATATAAACTATTAAAACTGATCAGAAGAGGCTACCAATTAAAAATAATCCCTCTGTTTTATCATTAAGAAGAAGCTCCTAATTCTGTTTGAAAGGGGAGCATAACATCTGGGTTAAAATTCCTTTCAAAAAGAACACAGGGATTTTTCAATGGAACAATGTGTCTTTTCCCCTCTTGAATTTGCATTTAATTTCAAAAGTTAAAACATTTCAGACTCAATACATCATTTAAATTTGTCCAATCAAAAATCAGGGCTGTTTTAGAAGCAGAAATAATCCTACGGGTTGAGTTTAGTCTAAAGGAGCAAAAAGGTTTGATTGATGGCACTGATGCAGTCCTGGTCAAAAGAGATCAAAAACTTAATGATCGGTGTCAGAGAGTTGGCCTTTGGCTCCACACGCTGAGGTTTAAATCACGGCGCTTCTGCCTCTCTTCACACTGCTCTATATACTACATGTTATCATCTGTGGTTGTGTGACCAGATGTTTGCAGCTGTACCTTGTTCAACTTCTTGGCACTCTGCAGCTCGTCGTCACACTCTGGCATCGACTCGTTCAGTCTGGTCTTCATGTCCTTCAGCTGCAGCATGCTGTTGGCGAGCCCGGCCTCACAGCGCTCCCAGTTCTGACAAATAACGTTTCTGGTTTAATTCATTAATCACACAGATCAATGCAGTGAGTTCTAATAAAAACTGATTGGCTTTGACAAGAGAATCATTTCATTCCTTTGTCTTTTGCTTCCTAAGCATGTCCCGTGTCATTAATTAAAGCTGATTGGATTAACTTGGCTGCTCTCAGGTACAGAAACCGTCGGAAGCTGCAGGAGACAGATGGAGGACAGAGGATCCAGATGTCTCAACAGTCAGAGACAACTGGTATCAAACCAGGTTAAAAAACAAAACTAACTTGCATCAGAGTTGCCTATCTCATCAACCTGGAGCTAAAGGAGACAATGTATATTTTACAAGGCTGCTGCTTACTGCTGAACTGTCTGTGGAGTGTATTTTTCTGTGTATTTTTAATTTCTATTTGTCACGATTCTTTTCTGCAACATATGAGCCTGGGCAGAATAGACTGGATGTGTTTATCTGACCTGCTACGTAACAATCAAAAGTGTGGGAAACTTTAGAAACTGTTGGGATTATAAACATTTTTGAGCATTTGAACTTATCTTTTATTTTATCTCAGTATATTTGATATGTGCAAATTAAATAAAGATAAAGAATCATTCAGATTCTGATCAAGTTTCTGTAAAATCTTATTTAAATATTAATTAACTGAAAAATCTAATGTACGAGTGACCAAGAGCACAAGGCTAAATCCTGATGTGTCTTTAGATTGATCAAAAAATGGACTCTGATGGGAGAGTACGATAGACATGAGGTCACTAAGTTATAGATAAGGAAAATCTGACAAAAAGAGCAGGAGCATTGGATCCATACAGGCTGATGTAACTGTCTCCAGGGACACGAGTCCAGCACTTTGACTCTCAGATTCTGTGACTGAACAGATCACGTTTCTTAAAATCCATTGATTTTGTATATCCTGTGGAATCTGACCTTTCAGTCTCACTGACTGGAGCCAGCAGGCCTGGTTTCACAAAACTGAACCTTCGACACAAAAGACTCATCCACTGATGAGGATTCACAGGTGAAAACAGTAGACGTGTAATACAGAATACATTTTCTGATTTGTCCCAAAGTTTGATTTCTACTAATTAAATTTCTGCAGAAGCACAGTGAACTACAAGAACATGACAGGAAGTGACAGAGTACCTTGACAATAGCTTCAGTGAGGTCCATCCTCCGACCCAGCAGACTGTGGAGGTTGTCCCACTCCTCCTGCAGGGTTCCTAGGTCCATCTGAAGCTGAGTCTGGGTCTCCTCGTCCCCCATGGAGAAGAGCTGTCGGCCGACCTCCAGAGTGTGGATGAAACTGCACTGGTACCTCTGGAACAACAGCTCTGTGTGCTGTGGAGAAGGAGAGAGGGAAGAGAGATGCTTTTATAGGAGGAGGAGAAAGGCAGGAAATGTAGAAGAGATAGAAATCAAACCAACAGTTTGTGCTGCTGTGGTTTAAATGGGTAATCCAGTTAGTTAAGGGCACACAGGAGCAGCTATCAACAGGCTGAAGAAGAAAGTTATCTGTTCATTGTATCTTCATTCTCAATCAGTTTCAATCTCCTCACATTACTTTCATGGTCATCAAAGAGTCAGAATGGGAAGACTCTTAATCATCTCATTTGTCTTTCTTTTGATGTAAATGCAATCAGCAACATCTGTTTCTTAGTCTTTACAGCTTTAATCAGCCCTGAGGCTCCGTTTTAAGGAGCTGGTTTCTCTCCTGTTTACACAGATTATAAAGTCAAGCATCTCCTGCTTTATAAACATCTGGAAATTCATTGTTCTTAAAATTAAACCCTTGTTATTAGGCTAATGTTTATGTCCCTTTAAAGTGACTTCAACAGAAACCCTTTTATGTTTAGAGAATTCCCATATTTCTGTCCTTCAGTATAAATTCCTTGATATCCCTGATGTGTGTCCCACCTGGAGGTCTTGTACAGAGCGTCTGAGCTGTTGCAGGCTGCAGCGGACCGGCCCGGTGGGGGGAAGGAGGGTGTTGGTGTCCGACAGGAACTTCTGCAGCTTCCTCAGGCTGCGGGTGTAGAGGTGCCAGTGCTTCACCAGCCCCTCCACCATGGAGCGCCGCTGGTCAGCACGCTGCACCGCCCCCTGCCAGTGCTCTCTGAGCTGGGCCAACTTCAGTATGAAGTCGCTTCTGCGAACATGAACACAGTTGAATGATTAGCATGAACCATTTAGACTAGCGTGTTAGCATCCAGTCCAAGTTTGAACTCTTCACCTTCAAAAGTTAAATAATACTCAGCCTCTGTTTATATAACAGAGTCTCTACAGTTCGAGCTTCCTACCTGTCCTCCACCTCTCCTCTCTGCAGCAGATGAAGAGCTTCGGTGATAACTGAGTGGAGGATCTGGTGACCAGTGGACAGCTCTGCCTGAAACCGCTGAAACACAGGGACAGATCAGGATTACATCTGTGTGTTTGCAGTGTTTTATATTAAATCCATCAGCGAGCCTTTCAATCACGTTTGATACCTTGTGTACACGGAGCTGCTGCCTGAGGCCGATGTACGAGCCGGCCACATCCACAGCCAGACTGTCCTCCATCCTCTGCAGGAAAGACATCCAGCTCCCACACTTCTGCTCAAAGCTCTGCTGCCTCAGTGCCTCAGTCTGCAGCTCACTGTGCACACAGAAAAAGATTATACATACAGTTATATAACCGTTTTATTATTATAAAGTCTGAAATTCCCTCTTAAAGTTATAAAAATGGCCTCTTAGAGGTTTGTGCTTGTTGTAAAAACCATTCACTGTCACACTTTTATGGATTGCTGTGTTTATATTTTCTGTTTTTTCAGTCTTTATTATTATTATTATTATTTAATATTAACTCAACTCAGGGTTATTGGAAGTGTCTGAAATTAAAGTGGAAGTGCAGAGTTTGGTGCAAGGTGAGTTTTAACCAAGTGTCAACCCATCGTTTTGACTCTGATCAGAATCAAATCAAATCATCACAAATCACAGTTAATTCACAGTTAATCAACATACTTCTCAATTTTCTCAGGTTTATTATGTGACAGTAAAAACCTGCTAGTGTCAACAGTGTTGACTGAACTGATCAATACTCTGTAAATACTTTTTTACAGTATTTTTTCCTTATTGCTTTTTTTGATGATGAAAATAATATAATTACTCAGATTAAATATAAATCAGGTTTTTACTCACAGATCCTTGTCATCGTTAGTAAGAATAATGTCTGAATTAAAATTCTTGTAGTTTCATTTTCAACAAACACATTATTTATTTGTGTATTTATGTTTATGGGTAACTGGGTGTCAACGTGTCGATGAAATAACCACCCTTCAGATCAGACCTCCACCCTCACTGACCTGCAGGCCTCCTCAGCTCTAGCGGTGGTGTCGGCCCAGCGGCGGTTGAGGCGTTGCAGGTGGCGTGCCGCAGCGTCTCCCAGCGTCAGGCTGCAGCTCAGCTCATTCAGCACATCCAGGTCAGCTGAGAGGCCGCTCAGCTCCGAGAGGCCAGACTGGGAACATATGGTGGCATCAGAGACTCAGAGGGATCACAGCGGTCTGGACCGCTGCACACGTGACATCACAGCCCAGGACCAAAACACAGGCTACACACACTCCTCTGTCCCCATTTAGTGAGTTCCTGCTTCATTGTAATGTCTTCATTGTTCTGACGTTTCTCCTCTCAGATGGAGACAAACCTCTTATTGATGAAGTAAAAATTTACAGATCTACTTCCATTTATATAAACATTTAACTTTAATTCTGAAAATATAAAACTCCCCATTTAACACATCTTTAGGTCTATAGTGACTCCTAAAAATGTCAGTATGGTGAGAACATTTCAACCTAGATTGAATTAAAGTAAACTTGATCTTGGAAACATGGCCTCAAAACAATCTCACCTAAAAATCCAATTCAAGAATAAGACAGAATAATGACAGAATAAGACACTGGAATCACTTGAAGTGTTATAAATGACACATGATTCTAGAAAAACCTTGGAGAAGATGATTTGGCTTGAATACAGCTTGAAATTCTCAACAGTCTCAGTTTTTTTCAGTTCAGAGAAAATAACATTTTTAAATTCAACAATACAGAAGAAAAGATTTGAGTTGAATCTGTTATTCTGACTCTAACTTCAAGCTTCTAGCTTAGCTAAAGGAAACGTTTGTGGCCCAAACATATTGACCATATAGACGCCATCATGTCAGTGTAAAGCTCTCTAGCTGGAGACATACCGGTGTAGGGTTAGGGTTAGGGTGCAGTCATTCATAAATCTCCACTCGTGCCGTCTCACCTGGTCTGATGTCTGAGCCACGTTAACCAGACGCTGCTGCCAAACCTCCAGGTTTCTCTCCACTGACTCCAGGATTTTCACAAACTCCTGCAGCCGCTTTAGCTCCTCCTACACACAAAAACATGACAACATGGCACACGGCCATATGTGTCTTAATTTATAGGTCACGGTGACGCTGAGAGCACTCAGGTGTCAGTCAGGCTGGGAAACGAAGGCAGTAGCTCAGCTCTCTGACAGAGTAGGTGCTCCAGTGTGTACGAGGACACAGAGATTAATTAAAAGTTTAGCTTGTGTTTGGCTGCAGTTTGCAAACACAAAAATTAACTTAATTGTGAAACTGTTGGTGCAACTGGATCAGTTTATCAGTTTAACAGCTGTGATCAAACATTGTCCTCAAGCCAAATAAATTATTACTTCAAGTATCAATCTGTACAAATCTGTGGGAGACAGTGGATTTAAAAAGTCCAGTCTGACTTAGTGAAATCCTACAAACACGCAAATCCATTCATGAAGTTGTACCTGCTGCTGACCCAGCTTCCCTGTCAGAGTCTGGCTGAGCTGCAGGACACCGCGTGACAACAACCTGCTCTCTGATTGGACCAGACTGGCAGCTGAAGGTTCCAGGTGGCTAATCAAGTCCTTGGAGGCCTCCAGCACCCCCTCCAGGTCGGACTGCAGAGTGTCTGCCCTCTCCAGCAGGCTCTGGAAAGAGAGAGAGGGAAGACTGAGCAGTTTTTGTAGCATCTACTGTCAGAGCAGAAAGATCCTTCTTCAGCTGGATTTTCCCCTCAGAAGAAAAGCAGAGGAACCAGCTGAGGTTCAAACATAGAAGCAGTTCAAAAACATCTGGATGCCCATGGAAACAAAGCAGAGACAAGGTGACCACCTCAGTGTCATTTTCTCTAATTCTCTACAAGTTTAAAATGAAATGGAATGAATGGAAATGCAAATGTACAACTGTGATTAAAACCACTGAAAGAAAGACAGAACATTTGCAATATCTGTCAATTTGACATTTAGGTCATCTTCTTCACATCTTCGTCACTAGTGACCTCCATCCAGTGAGGAAGGCCAAGAGATGAAGATGGAAGCACTATAAAGAGCTAAAAGCGGATCATGTATTCATTATGTTTTGGTCAAATTACAGTTTTTAAGGTGAAATCTCACTCTACAAAATATTGAAATGTGAGATAAAAGTTTACATTTTTTTCTTAAAAAGTTGAAAAACAAACTTAATTAGACGTGTGGTGGATTAAATGTTCTTACTCTTTGTACATTCACGTGTCGGTTCTGAGCTGAGAAGTTTTTCCCTCCCTCTCACCTGAACATTGTGAATCTTGGCAGCGACCTGCTCCACAGTGTTGTCGTCCCCGGGCGCTTCGCTCAGAGCAGACGTGACGTCACTCTGCAGCGCCTGCAGCCGCTGGGTGAAAGATGCAGCCCGCAGGGCGTAGACATCCCAGACCTGCAGGATCCCCTGACTCCTCTGGAGGTGCTGGTCCAGAACTGCACACACCTCAGTCAAACTGTGCGGACAGGAGAATGAGTCTCTGTGTGTTGTTTGTGTGTGTGTGTGTGTGTGTGTGTGTGTGTGTGTGTGTGTGTGTGTGTGACTGCATTCAGGTGTCCGTCTCACCTGTGTCTCTGTCTGTGCAGCTGCTCAGTGAGGGCGGCAGCAGCAGCAGGGCTGATGACGTCTCTGAGGGAGGAGACGGTTTGACTCAGTTCATCCCACTGTGCTGCCGAAGCTTCAGCCTCCTCATGAAGAAGCTGTGAACCCCAGGGTCAGTCATCATCAGGTACAATCACCAAACAGGATTTACATAGGAATCATACATGAATCCTCTTTCTACACATTAAAGCCAGTTGTGTGTCTTACAACATTTAATGTCTCAGTATTTGTGTTTTCCCACATTAGACAACAGCTGCATGACATCACAAGTCCATGAGTCAGGTTTGGCACATAATGCTTATGAAAATGGATCCCCCCGTTTGTCTTATGACCGGTTTTATAAATTACTTTAAATCCCTGATTGTAAAAGAACAAATATATTGATAACATTTATTGTTTTCATTGGGTGCCATGTACTACTGTCGTTTAGACTCTGGAGATTTTCATGGTTCTATTTGAATGTTTATGCTTGGATGTTTTTCTTGCTCCAGTGATGACTGTTTCCTGTTTGCAAGAGCACATGACATGAGAATACTCACGCAGACTTTGAAAGAAAATGCCATCAAAAATGGACATATAGATACCTGTCAAAATTAGCATCGAGTATAGTCTGTAGTTTAGTCATGTAAAACCAGCAATCCCCTCAATCCCCCCCAGCTCTGGATCCATCGGTTCAGTTGAGGACAGAATAGGAGCAGAGGGAGCAGCAGTTGTACCTGGAGCCTTCGATGGAGCTCTCTGTGTGCCTGCAGGGAGAGCTGAGGTCTGCTGTGATGCTCCAGAGTCTGACAGAGTCTCACTGTCGTCAGCTTCCTGTGATTCAGGCTCTTCTCCACACAGTCCCACAGCTGCTGAGCCTGAAGCAGCCCCTGTCTCACTGACTCATTCTGTAAAAGACAAGAGGGAGACACACAATGACCAAACAGACACTGGACCACAGACCTGTTCAAGCTGGATCTAAAGCTAATTCTACAATTCAATGTATATGTGTCACGCTCATTTCCTCCACTAAAAGCAACTTTCTTCAACCTTCTACGTTTCTACCTGTTGTGTGAGATCTGCACAGGCCTGGAGGGATTTATCTGTCTGAGAGACGAAGTCACTGCTGCTGCTTCCTCCTCTGCCACAACACTTGTCTCTCAGCTCCTGAAGAGCCACAGACCTCAGTCTGATCTTCTCCTCTCGGCCCTGATACACAGACAGGAGGAGATTGTTCAGTGTCTTCAGAGAATATGACTCAGATGTCAGATGGCAGGTTTGAGTCCTGACCTGACAGGTGTCGACGCTCCTCTGCAGCTCTGTCTGGCTGCTGGGGGCCTGAGCCGAGTCCATCCAGACCCTCTGATCCGTGATCCAGCTGTTGACCTGCTGCAGTCGGGCCTCCACCTCCGCTCTGTGCCTCAAATCCTGCTCCACCTCCTGGATCTGAAATCCGCAAACAATGACAGCAGCTCAGACACATTTCTTAACAAAAATAAATCATCTGAAGTTTTTAACCAAAACGTGTGACTTTAAAGTTTTGTTGAGCAGTGAAAAGAAAGCATCTTAATCAGGAAGACAATACTAATACTGAGAAAAGAGATCACACATCAAGTCACTACATCAACTGTGATTATGGAATAGTTTCAGTCCTGTGACCATATGATGAACTGTAGAGCCAAAAACTGTCAAGTGATCATCATCAAAACATAAATCTAATGTATCAGAATTAAACCATGTAAGTAAAAGTTTGAGGCCGTGAACGTGTTAAAACGCCTGTAATTATCTCTGTTAAACTATGAATGATTTCTATGCAATGTTATGTTAAAAAACAAGAAAAGTATAAATATGAATAAAGCATGAACATAAATTGTTCTGCTCTTTCATTCAGATAATGTCCACAGTTGATATGTTTGCACTGTGGCATTGATACTCTAACAGTGATTATAGAACATACTCTCTATATGTAATTAACAATGGCTAAACACATTTAACATGAAATAAAATCATCAACATTGAACAAAAGGAATACTCTGCTCTAGGCTCTGACACAATAAAACAGTGCAGCTCCTGATAAAGACGTTTTCATACAGTTGAAAGCTTTGAAATTGGTAAATTGACCTTGAGTGAACAAACACCAGTTTCCCCAGGTCAAGATTTTTTTAGGCTCCTAGAAGTGAGTTGAGCTTGAACATCAATAGATTCATGATTTGATAGATTCATTCAAACTCCACCTACTGATGAAGACTGTGACGAGGCTAATAGGCGGTTGTTTTGTTCTCTGACCTGAGAGTTGAGGGCTTCCCGTAAACTGAGCCACTGATGGTTGAGACGACCCTGGTCCTCTGCAAACTGGTTTAGTCCGTAGCGCCTCTGGTCATCCTTGGTGTCACAGGTCTGAAATGACTGGTTCACATAGTCCAGTGTGGCCTGATGGGCTGACATCTCAGTCAGACGCTCCTGAGAGAGATGAATACAGAGAGGGAGAGAGAGTCAATCACATACAAGTAAACCAACAATCTTCTACCAGGACCTCAGGATTGTACTTTAGTGCAGGACTAAAAACGTGGACTAAAAACAACCCACAACAGGCTGAAAACATCTGATAGCAGAATATTTGTGAAACTTCATCGTTCAGTCTCTCGACCTTGCAGTACTTCAGGAGCTGTGTGACATCAGACTTAGTGGAGGATGTTTGGCTGGTCTTGGTCCCGCTGAGATTCTCCTTCAGCTGAGACTCAGCAGCTCCAAGCCAGACCTGCAGCTCCAGCAGCGCCCCCTGCTGGGTCAACATCTTCATCCACCGCTGAGGAGGAGGAGGAGAAAGGAACTGCGTTAATCTTTGACAACTACTTACTCTCACAAAGTTTTAGACTCTTATTTTACTACTTTTATTGCACTTCCCAAACATTTGTGTCACTTCTCCCTAGTGTTTGTTTCAAATTAAGTGGATTCATGTACTATTTGTGAAGTAAATCTGAAAAGCATTAGTGTGAAATGATCTTTCCCAGCAGACATTTCAACATTTCAAAAGGGACAAATGTATATGTCAAAAGGACATATACATGTAAAATGAATGCCATTACAGATTTTTAAATGCTTAAAACATAACAAAATTGAATTGAATTGATCTAAATTAAAGGACTTTCTTTTGTATTTTGAGGGAGAAATTATGTATAGGTAACTTTGTGAAATTCCAGTGGTGAGTTATTGAATGAATTGAATTATTGAACCATATTTCAACCATTGAGATTAAAGGTTGTTTCAATGTTGAAAACGTCGACTGAAATCATTTCACCCACATTTCAGTGTTGCAGGTCAGTCGTGTGCCAGCTGGGTTAAAGATAAATTTGGGCTTGAACTTGAAAAGGAAGTTGAGCGAGAGGCTGAAAAGGAGAGGGAGGGGAAGAGGAAAAGAAAGACTAGGCATCAGAAGAGCAGACAAAAACTGGGGTAGAGAGGAACAGAAAGTAATGAGAGCAGCAGGAAGAGGGAGAGAGGGATATGAGAGCGTGGAAGAAAAAGATTGGGAAGGAGAAGAGAGAAAAGTAGAGAAAGAAAGAAGGGGACGGATGGGGGGGAAGAATGGTTTCACACCAATAAGGGCGAGAAGAGTCCTCTGGATGGGATTTGTGCTGCACAGCAGGGATGTTTAAAACTAATTGGTCGGAGGAAAACTCCAACGTGTTTTTTGAAACTATAAACTGCACTGAGGTACAAAATACAAATATAAAAATAATGATAAATTAATACTGAAAATGGAGCAAACAATAAACATTCAGAAAAAAACTGCGATAAAATCTATTTTGTTCAAGTACACATTTAAATATCTGAGACCCCCCTGGAGGATCCTGTGGTTTATTTATCTGATGGAGATTCTCCTCACCTCGTGCAGAACTCGCTGGACGACAGGGACATCTGTAAGAAGACTGGACCAGTCCACCTCTATCTGTCTGAGCTGGGACCGGATGGAGCAGAGATGTGGGTCTGAAGTCTCCTCGTCCTCCAGGCCTCCATCAGAGTGCCTCCCTTCTTCCCTCATCTGGACCAGCTGGGAGCCGGCACCGATCACTGACACCTTCAACTCAGATCTGGACTCCAGCTCTTTGGCCAAGGCCTACAGTAAAAAACTGTTTGGTTATTTTCTTTCCTCAACAAATACATGAAACTGATAATAACAGAGTCTGTGTGTGTGACAGAATCATCATTTACTGATCTGGAATCAACCACAGACTTTAAGTTAACCTGGACGTAGACTCTGGGTCTGAAAAGTGGTGCCAATGCTGAACCTCCTTACCACACACTGGAGGAAATGATCACGCCTTTGTTCAACATCCATCTCCTCATCGGCCGTGACTATGAACTGCCTCCAGGTATTGATGAGCTCTCTGGCTTTGCTCAGCCAGTCAGCCAGTGCAGCAGAGTCATGGAGAAACCTGTTCATAAGATGTAAGACGTGATTCAAGCATCTGCTGGAAAACAACAGCATCTGAATAACTGCGCTTTTATCTTGAACAAATCTTGTATAGAGAGATGTATTATTATATCTTCCAGAGTCTTGCAAGGTATGTTTTATAGAATTATACTACAATAAAACTAAAAACTAAACAATTTTATGCTTCTCTTACCTGCTCCTCAGTTTCTGTTTTTTGTTGTAGCTGGTGTGTTCATCCTCCACCCTCCTGTGCAGAGCAGTCCAGCGAACCTCCAGCGCAGTGGTGGTCACACCCACTTCACCGTGGCCCGACTTCTGCAGTCGTAGCCCCGCCTCCAGCATCCGACTGAACCGCACCTTGTTCTCCTTCAGAACGACTCTGAGCTCCTGCCACATAAATACAATCTATACCACTGGTGCATATGCAAACACACAAGCATGGTCATTTGATTCATCATAGATTTATACTAACACTCGTAATGATACAAAAATCAATCCCAGATGCTCCATCATCTTCTCCAAACTCCAAGCAGAAGCCATTTTTCAACATGGCAGACTCAGCTTGTCAGGTTCACCTCACCATTGTCACACTTAGTTCCAAGCTAACATATATTAGCATAGCTGCACTTTCACCGTTAAAGTTTGACCTTATGCCAGGATAGCATCATATTGTCATCACAAAAAAAGATAATTAATCTATGACTACCAGGTCCAACCTAGGGCTCTGTGATGTTTTCATCTTCGTCATCATCCGCCATTGCACGCTGACAGTGTTAGCATGCTAATGCTAACACTTGCAGAATTTTACCACACTTCTACAGATACAGTTTACTGGGTTTAGTTTCTCTAGTTAAGTTTATTGAGGTTTCACTTCAGCGTTGGCTTCACTTTACAGACCCAGAGTCCAGGTCCGCTTTTTAAAAGTCTGTGGAGACTTCAACACGAGTCAATTTCAGGTGAATAAGAGACACATTTCTAATCCCAAAGCTGAGCAACAAGGAACCAAAATGAATTCTTCTTGGAGGTCTCTGCTCTGCTAATAACTCACATCAGAGCCAAGGAACATCATGTTCCCCTTCACAAAACAACCATTTCGCTTGTATTTGATTGAGCCAATTAGCTTTTGAGTGCAATGCACAAAGCTCAGCATGGAGACTGCGCCCAAATGAGCAGAGAGGAACATTGCAAAATTATCTTTGTAAATCAGAATAACTCCCATTCTCTATTAATAAAAAAAACCCACCTGGTAGACAGAGAGTTCCTCTGATGTCCGCTCCTCAGAACCATCCCACTTGTGCATCTTGGGAAATGCAGTCTCAATTTCTTTCAGCAGGGAGTCTGACCAGGCTCTGTCCTCCTCCCAGTGTGACCATATCTGACACAAACAGAGACATGATGATGATCAGAGGATGTGTCAGTGATTCCTGTTGCCTTCAATGACCTCCTCCTGTTACAGTATTTTGATTTTCTTAAACAACTGTCAGTTTACAAAATATCTCAGAAAGTTATAAATACATTTGCATTATGCTAAATGTATCTGTGGGATAGTTTGCTGTCTTGGATTCCTCCTCTTGACTTTGTTGGATGGTCTCTCTTTCTTCAAGGTCTATATCTCATCAGTTCTTTTCTTTCTTAACTTCACATTCATTTTTTAAATAAAAGAAATTGCACTGTGTCCTACCTGTAATGTTTCCTGCATCTTGGTTTCTTTCTCCAGTCCGTGCTGCTGCAGCTGGGCCACCTCCTCCTGCAGGCCCATCACTACGACGTCCCACCTCCGGAGGACGCTCTCTGGGAGTCTGCAGGTCAAGTACTGCAGGGTCCTAAAATGATGGACCAGGAACTGGAAGAACTTCTGATAATAGAAACAATGCAAATCAGTAATAAATATTTAAAGCTTTTATCTTTTATTCCGTTATATAATGCCTTTATTATGACGGGGATATGGGGAGAGACAGCTTGCATGACCTGCAGCAAAGGGCCCAGACTCGATGCTGCTATAAGGTTCGCACTCTACCAGGTAGATTTTATTTTGAAAATCTAGGTTGCTCTATACGATCTAAACTGTGTGTCCTGCAGACTGACCGTATGACTGCTGAGCTGCTGCTGGAGCTGAGCTCTGCTATGGAGCTCAGGCTGCTGTGTGATGCGTTCAGAGCCCAGAGCGAGCAGCTCCTCCAGGCTGTGGACCAGCCGTTCATACTGCTGCTGCAGCTCCACGCTGCTCCTCAGCTCCTCGCCACGGGCGCAAACACCACGTAGAGATGTGTCCAGCTCACCCTGCGCACAGGAAGGACAAGACTCAGAAGATTCAGACATGCTCTGTCAATCAGATGACTGGTCTCTTAGTTAGCGGCATCTAAATGACTACCTGTAGCTGTGTGGCCTGGTGGATGAGAGAGGCAGGTAGGCTGTGCTGCTCGGCCTCCTCCAGCAGAGAGTTCACCTGCTCCACCTGCTGCTGCAGAGTCTCCTGCATCTGGATCACAGCCTGGACATCAAACACATGTTCTTGTGAAGTTACTCTGCTGAACACGTTTACTTTGCCAGGACTCACTATGTGCTCAGTATCAGCAGCTTGATGTCTGAAGTTACATTACATAATCAAAACGACCGACACATAAAACAATGAAAAAAAAGGTCTATGGTCCTACTTAACAAATACACCCAGCTGGTTGGTTTACCTGACCTTTGACCCTTTAAGGGTTGACAGAGACATGTCAGATACAATGACAGATTTATTTCTATAATCTGTTTGATCAGTATTAACATTAAAGGCCTGCATTTACACTCCCTACAGTCAGTGAGGGGACAGCGTTTAAACATTTGCAATAACAGTGACAGTGAAATATCTCTATGGAAACAGTACCTGTAGTTGTTCATTAAGGCCCAGCGTCCCGTTTAAGTCATTAATTATTTGATGAGCAGTCGACTGGTTAGAGGTGAAGGCTGCATGCAACTCTTTTAGGGGTCTCTGTTGGGTTAGACAGACAACACTGATTCTGTAAACTGCATCAAACAACACAGGCTTCAGGTCGTTTCCACTTTAACACTGCAGGTTTACATTTATATTAGTTATAGATAAGTTAGATTATAGAGTAGACTCATATTCATTATGTGGAGGAGTCACTGTAAGTAATGATCCAGTAGGATAAATCACACAGAATCAAAAATGAAACATTTCCTCATTGAAATAGTTCTGGGTGGACTTGTTTGTTTTTGTGATGATATCCGACCTGTTGCTCTGCCGTCTCTTCCTGCAGCTTCCTGAGCTGCTTCTCTCTGCTGCTCACAGCAGCCTGCACCACAGGAAGGACTCTGCTCAGGTCATCAATACACCACTGAACACACTGTGACCCCAGGATACCGGAGACCTTTGACCCCTGAGAGGCCAGCTCACTGCTGAGGGCTGCCAGCTCCGCAGACAGGCTCTGAAGGCAAAACGGATTCAGATTCAAACACATTCAGGGAAGGTGTGAGTGTGTGTTTTGGGTTTTTCGGAGTTTTACCTGCAGCTGCAGCATCCTCAGCTCTGCATTTTCTTCATGTGTCTTCCCAGCAGGTGAATGCAGAAGGTCATTGATGGAGGACAAGGACAAGGATGCTCCGTGCAGCACCTGAAACAAACCCTCGTCCAGTGTGCGATGGGAGTCCACAGAGGAGGCCTGGGGTCAGAGCAGCACGTCAAAGTATCAGTTAGTCCAATTGCTCTACTGTCCTTTTTGTTTGCTCTGCTCTTGTTTGTGTAAAACGCGATGTCAAAATGACGCCCTGTAGTAAGACACAACAAGCTGAGGAATCATCCGAGTTCAGGCTGAGTTTAATTTGTTCTACAAATCTACATTCAAATGTGTTTCCTTCAACTCTTCTCCAATAAGTTGTTCTCTTACTTTCATCTGAGGTTGTACACAATGTTAAAACTAACTGATGGATAGAAAAAGGTTGACTTTATTCAGTACAGTCTAATAGTGATTTGATTACACAGTTTTTCCTGTGGTATGAGATCGTTGTCTCTCCCTATCAGGCTCGTGACCCTTAAAGTGTAGTAGTGTGTGGGTCCAGCACGTCTGTGGGTTTATTAATGTCAAATTAGGAGAATAGGAGATAGAAAAGGTTTCCAAAGTATATACTAGTAATTTATTTTACTTTGCTTTAATTCTAGCTCTAACTTTTCACATAGACTCAGCAGTGGCTTATGCTGAGTCTATGTGAAAAGCTAGAAAATGAATGTTCACTTTACAGCTCCAGAACCTACGTCCACTTTTATAGACAGTCTATGGTCTCGACTTACATATTCTCTGATAAACAGCGCTGATATCGGCCCCTCACCTGATTCAGAAGCTCTGCTGTTGTATCTCCCAGCTCCCCCAGATGGCTGATTAGGGTTTGAAGCTCTTTCAGGTTTTGTGTGCCAATCATGCGTCCTGCTGTTCCATCACTACGCCTCCAAGATGAGTCTGTCACCTTCAAAAAGAGAGAGAGAGAGAGCAAGCAAGAGAGAGAGAGAGAGAAAGTCACATATACAGAGAAGCAGACAAACAAGAGAAAAACAGCGAAAGTAAAGTCAGAGACACACATAACTCTTATCAAGCCCTGCAGGAGTCCCCATAACACCAAAGAGACAACAAAGTGCCTTCTGCTCAAAGAAGGTGATAATCAAGAATAGCGAGAACACCAATTTTTCTTTTCTTTTTTGTATCTCAAAAGTGATAATCAAGCACTTCAGCTCTCATGATGAAGGCTCCACCTCAGAGGGAGGAAGCAGCCAGCTCTCCTCCAGAGCCAGCAGCCGGCTGTGAAGGCGATCCCACTTCTTCTGAGCAGAGTCCTCCTCCACATCAGCCTCAGCAGGAGGCGACCTGCAGGGGGAGAGGAGGCTGAAAATTAACACTTCCTTTCACTTCTGCTTTTTCTCTCTCGTTCTTTTTCTTTCTTTGCTTCACTCTTGTATGTTAATATGTTGCACATATAAACTCGCCAAGCTTTTTATTAGGAACACCTGCTTATTCATGCATTTATGTGACCTCAGTGACTTTGACGTGACTTTCAGATCGTTTTTTCCTGAAACTGATTCTCTCCAGTAAGCAACAACTCTGTGTTGAGGAGAGAGGTCAGAGGAGAACGGGCAGATTGGTTGGAGCTGACAGAAAGGCCATCACTAAGATGACCACTCTGGACAACACGTCCAACCTGGAGGTGGATGGACTACAACAGCAGAGACCACGTCAGGTTCCACTTCCTGTGATCAAGACCAGAAATCTGAGGCTGCAGATGTGATGTGATCTGTCTCAGAGGAAAGTTTTAATAGCTGCTGGATCCATGACATGATGAACTGAGGCTGTTTTAACTACCGGGTGTTAGTGTGGTGTTCCTAATAAAGTGCTCATTCATTTTTTCAAGAATTGAGTGGCATTTTTTTCCAGTCTTTATGAATCTTCGTAAACAACCTGCATCACTGCTTTTAAAGATGTTTTGATGCATTTTGCACTGGAGGATGGAGGATGACAAACTGGAGCTTTACTATTTTGCAGAGAATAAGGTTTGGGTAAACAGTAAAATAAAATAAATCCAAAAATAAAATGAAAAACCACTTGTATATAATCATATACCAGGGTGAGAGCGGGCCGTGGTCCTCTGAGTCCTGGCTGTGAAGTCGAGCTCTGCTGCCCTGCCGGGCGATGGCCTGAGTCAGTCCTCTCTGTTCAGTCAGCTCCTGCTCCAGCTCCTGCACAACAAACAACACCAACAAGACGCAGTTTGAATTCCAGAGCAACACATCTGGATGGAAAGAAATACAAACTCCTATCACATGATTATTGATAAAAATCATAGTGATAGTATTAGATAGTATTAGTTTGTTTGTCCACATTTAAATTGTCAATAAAAGCTGATGTGAGGTTTTATTCCATTGTTCCACAAATATAATTATGGCATGCTGAAAACATGGCCTGCACCTTCTGCTGCTGCAGGCTGCTCTGTCTGAGGAGTTTGTTTCTTGGGGAGGAGAAGATCTCCTGAACACTGCTGCTGCGCTTCAACCTGGGCTCCAGGTGGCGCTCGGCCTGAGGGACGGACTTCTGAGGACAGAGACATAAAAAAAGGCTCATCATTGCTCTTTGTTCAACATCTTCACTAGATTATGGTAAGGAGAGAAAAGGAAAGGAAAGGAAAGGAAAGGAAAGGAAAGGAAAGGAAAGGAAAGGAAAGGAAAGGAAAGGAAAGGTGAATTCAGGTGTATTCAGTCAGTCTTGTGTGTTTGTCAACTAACATGAAACATATTTGATAAAATTATTGACTGATTTTCGTATTAATCAACAACTTGATCTACTCCAATCAAATTCATGATCAGATTAAAAATGAGTTTGTTTCATAATGTGTGTGGCGTTGGTGTGGCTTTAAAAGTCAGCTCAGTTCGGCTCAACACTGGTGGGAAGGAAACTAAACTGAGCTGAGAGTGGGAAAGCCTGACGGAGGTGTGGCTGAGCCTCTAATGGTTTATTTGCAAACCTGTTAATAATTATCAGGAAGTGACTTGATCAACCGTCACCTGCTCAGATGACACCTGCCTTCATTTATCAAGTGGAGCAGAGGAGTTTCATATTGCGGAATAATCACATCATGTTTTGTTTTGTTTCTGTTTTTCATGGTTGTGTAACATAATGTCACATATTCATAATGTCTCTATGGAAACTGAATTGTTAGTGCAGAGAAAGTGCTGAAATAAACCAAATACTAACCTTTGAAAACAACCCACATGCACCTGATGATACTTTTAGCTGCATGTTGTGTTTTATCCTGCCACTAAAACCTGCTCCACAGTTTTGATGAACATCTGCTCATACAGACTGTAGGTACCTGCTCCTGTGGCTCGTTTGTGCTCGTCCTCTCCTCTCCCTGTCTGTCCTGCAGCAGCAGCTGGAAGGAGACCAGGTTGGCCTTGAGGAGCTCCAGCTTGGAGGAGAGCAACTCAGCCGCCTCCTGCTGGGATCCCACAGCTCCCAGTTCCTCATCCTCCTGCTGCTGCTGGTGCAGGTGGGGCACTGGGCTGAGCGACGACAGGCTTGATACCTTCTGCTCGATCTCCAGGAGCATCTCCTGTACATCAACACAAACACACACGTTGGCTTGGAGAGCAGATGTGCAGGAAAACTGGCTTCTATCCTCTTTGTATGTTTAATCTTTTAAACTGTTCATTGTTTGAAAGAATGAATCAGTGTCACTTCCACTGACACTGCAACGTACTGAGGGATCATGGGAGTTTGACTTGGAGAAAGCATATGACCATGTCCCTCGGGGGGCTCTGTGGGATCATGGGGTACTGAGCTTGTTACTATGGGCAAATCAGTCATTGTACAACCAAAGTGAGACCTGTGTCCATGTTGGCGGCACAAAGTCAAACACGTTTTCAGTGTTGTCAGGAGTGCGTCCCCTACAGGAACCTCAGGACTACATCTCTGCTCTCTGCGGGGGATGTGGATCGGCTGTTCACCAGAGCGTTACCTCCAGTTTGTAGCTGAATGTGAAGCGGCCTGGATGAGACCCAGCATCGCCATATCTGAGGTGGTGGTTCTCAGCTGGAAAAAGGTGGATTGCCCCCAACAGGTGGGCAGTGGACTACTACTGTTCAAGTATCTCGGGGTCTTGTTCCTGAGTGAGGGTAAGATGTAGCAGGAGACTGACAGACGGATCAGTGAGGCATCAGCAGTGATGCTGACCTTGTACCGGACCATCTGGTTTACACCCTGCCCTTTGGTGTTTAATGACCACAAATACTATTTTTTACATCAGGTAAAAATACCTTGTATTTTAAATACAAAAATACCTTGTACCTAATATCAGTTTCTATCCTGATGCAATAAGCCAATAATAATTCAGGGTTTAAACCTCGGACCCTTTTCTCACCTGTTGGATACACTGATAGTGTGTTCTGTATTTAACATCACAATCTCTTTAACCTTGTTTCATGCTCTTTTTGTTGCTATTGAATCAAAAACAACCGAAGTGGACTTAGATTATGAGGTTGGCTGCGAACAAAGGCTCATACAAGATGTTAAAGTTAGATGTGGGTCATGGAAGATGGAGTCTCTTCAGTGAGATTCAACGGGAGATAAGATCTCATCAGCTGCTGTTTGTTTGCACACAAAGCTTCATTCAAATGTGACGTGTGACCATGAGACGTGTTTAACCTCTGAAACTTTAATGGAGGCTCGAGTTACAGTCGCAGGGTCAACAGGGAGTGAATCCTGGGAGGAAAAGACCTGCTGAAGCTTTGAATGAAGATATAATGCTGAAGCCTGTGAGGGCACGATTTTGTTGACTGAGGATTATTGTACTGAAGAGTAAGTCATCCAGATCATCTAACACAAAATATCTATAGAAACTAGGATCTTTCCATTAGGTTTTACCTGTAAGAGCAGACGAGACAGGAAGTAAATATCTCTATAAAGCACTGAGTCTTATCTTTGAAGTTCTTTGAACTCTGCATCTGTTTTTCCATTTTTTCTACTTTTCCTCCACAACATGACAGTTCTGCATTTACTTTACTGCATTATGTGCAAAATGTCAACGTTTCAGGAACTCGGAAAAGAAACAACCCTGTTGAAGCTTGATTACAATGAGACATTTTCTGAAGAGTTTTAGAGTTTAAACCTGCAGAACATCCAAAAAGCTGCAGTAACATTGTACCTGCTTCTGTCTTCTGCATCCTGTTCAATGTGTTTGTTTAGTCATTAGCCACGCTGCCCCCTCATTGCAAACACCAGCAGCTGGCACTGAACTGTGAACTCTACGACTCCTTTGTTTTGTGAGACGGTTACAACGTCCTGACAGCGAGTGAGAAGAGGACGGCCAACATCTGACATGACATAACATCACAGTTTACTAACAGTCAGGCGCTGCAGTGGAATTTGATGAGCTGCAGAAATAGTGTTTGATGTTTGAATAAAGCCGCTTCGGGTTAATGGTTAATGAGAGTCGTTCTTTCACTTTCCCCACCAGGCCTGGTTTGAATGAACAGCCTCTCATTCACTTGGACTTAAAGCAGGGAAATAAAAGCAGGTGAGAATGTTCTGACAGTGACAGGACAAAACTGTATTCAGCATTAAATAAGGAGGTAGATGTTATAGGTGCAAGCAGCATGGTACCTACAGATGACATGAAGTCGAGTCCCCAGAGAAGCAGCAGAAGCTCTGATTGGACAGATGTTACATGTTGGGTCAGAGCTCCACATCTGGAGTTTGTCTTTAATTCTTCTCTCTGTGCATGTTTGAACTCTGATACCGTTTGTTTGTTCACATCACAAACCACTGTAGAGTCAGTAAACACAAACACCAAGTATCTAAATATGACATGTTGACAGCCATTAGCGGCGACACTGTTTGTGTTATCAGCACTGAGATAGTAAAAGCAAACAGGTGACTGAGGTCTACAACATCCAGCTGCTGCAGGAATCCAGCAGACACACAGTCTGTGTCACTGTAACACACAATCACACTGATGCAAACGTGTCTCTAACTTTCACTGACTGAGCACTCCTGGCTGCTGGACTTCGACTCCTTCCTGTGCAGAACCAGATGTGTCTAAAGTTCATACATCTCACGCGAGACTCAATCAAACAAACATGGAGGGAGATTTGAATCTGAGCTGCTGTCGTTTGCTCTAATGTTGAAATGATCTGAAATGAGCAGCTTGGATTTAGAAACAACTTGTGAGTCACATTTTGCTCTTGAAACTAGTTTGTGCAACTTGAAATGTTTGTAAATCCACATCGTTGTTATTAGATCTTTATTGCTCACAGACGGAGGAAGCCGATAACCTCAGACTGAAAAACTAGTTTAACTTCTCAGCTCTTAAAGCTGTGACCCACTGTTGTTTAAGACCTTTTGTCACTGTTTGTCACTGAGGGATGAAACACAAGCATATTATAATATACATAATATAATATATAATATTGCAAATGTTGTTGTCGTTTCTCAGACCTTTAAAAATGACTGAAATGACAGAGGAATAAGAAATATTTAATATATTTTTGAGTAAGTACCCAGGTTTTTAAAGGTCCCGTACTTAACTCTTCTCCTGTCTTTTAGACCACATGGAGGTCGACCTTTAGACCGTATGGACCTTTAACATCTACCTTTAGACCGTATGGACCTTTAACATCTACCTTTAGACTGTATGGACCTTTAACATCTACCTTTAGACTGTATGGACCTTTAACATCTACCTTTAGACCGTATGGACCTTTAAATCATGTGACCGTCCAGTGAGCATTAATCTAGTTATTTCAAGGGTCAAGGATTTTTGTTTCCCACTGTTTAAACAGTGCATGTTTTTACATATTTGAATATCCAGTAGCTCCACAGATTTTTTTTTAATCCTTTTTATTTCAGTGGCATTTTCAGTGACTGTATTTGTTGGAATAATAACCTGCTTCATTCAGACAACAGTCCTAATTATCCTTTACGTCTAAAATTATTCAGAATATTCATTTCCTGGGAGTGGCCTGGTCCCCTGGTAGGTGTGGCTTACCTGGCAGCTGAGGAGTTGCTGCTCCACGCTGTCCTGCATGGTCGATGAACCGGCAGCTGTGGCAGCTACCAGGCTCCTCTGGGCTTTCTGCAGCCACAGCTCCAGCTGGCTCACCCTCTCCAGGCAGACATGGAGGACACCTTCACTGGGGCTGGGTCCAAGCTGGGACCCGCCCGGCTGAGGCTCCTCCGGTCCCTGGGACACAAACACAACACACCTGGCTGAGCCTCCCTGCTCCAGGGTCACAGGTAGAAAGGGAAGAGGGGACAGGGGAGAGGGGGAGGGGGCCTGAGAGCTGAACTGGATCCTGAGAAAACAGTGGCTTTAAACTGAGTCTACCTGAACAGGCTGTAGCTCTAAAACTGACCTAAACAAATACTAACGAGATGAAATCCTGCTTCTCACACTGACACTTTCAGTGGCGCTGCCCTGCCTGCTTCTCTCTTTCTCTCAGTCTCTCTCCTCTTTCTTCTTCTTCCCTGTCTGCTCCACCCACCTGTAGCAGAAACCACTTCCTGGAGCGGTGGCCAGGCTCCAGCAACAGCGACTCTTTATCAGAGGAAGAGCGAGAGAGAATGACAGAGAAAGAACAGAGGCCTCAGGCTACAGGGGTGGAGCTGAGACCGAGGGCCGGCTGAGCTGAGTAAGCACTAAACACAGAATCCAAACACTCTCCTACTTCCTCATGAAACTGTGGCTGCAGCTTGTAGCTGTCACTCATCTGAAACACTCGGATGAATGACAGATTCTAACTTTTGACTTCCTCTTTACAATTAATTATTTTCTGTCTGTCCACTGAATCTATGGAAGCCCTAAAAGGCCATGTTGGTTTTTAAAAAAAAAAAAACAAACACCAAGTTTTTTTTCTCGTCCCATGAAATAAAAACTCAGATTAATTGTTTGGATAATTTTTGTATGTTTTTTGTTTTGGGGGTTATTTTCACCTGTTTAAATAACCTAACTTGCCTCTAAGGGTTTATATTCATAGATAAAAGGCCAAGAATGATTCACTTGCCTTTCAGGATTTAATGCAGCCTGAACAGGAGGTGAACACCAAGAGTCAACAAACCTGCTTTAAATGTCAGGATCAATCACGTGACTCAACCATTCACCAGGCTTCAATGTCAGTGAGTTTAATATGAATTTAGGGAGCCTCCTGTTTGTTAAGGAAGAATATTGTTGTCTCCATTTAGTAACATGCACAATCATGACACTTATTTTATGCTGTGGAATCATTTTCCTTTGTGTCATAAGAAAGGCAAACATGACAAAAACTGCTGTTTAAGAGTCAAAAGTATCTCAAAAGTGTATTAAATGCAAGTGGTTCACAGTGAGTATGAGAGAGACAAGGATGAGTGGAACAAGGGAATTAGTTAAGTCATTTTGAGTTTAACTAAATTTAGGCAAAAGATGCTCATGTCAAGCTCACTAATATATTTCAGGAACAGAGTTCTCCACCTCACAGACTATGAATGTAAAATCACAAGTTAAGTGTAAAGGAAACTGATACGACAATCACCAGGGTGAAGGGTGAGTAAACTCAAAATTGGCGCAATCTGCACAATCAAAGTGCAGGGCTGAGAGTCAAACCTAACATCCATCACCAGATAGGTGGTCATTTTGTGACTGAGCAGTACTTTTATCGGCTCAGTCCATCTGTGGGTTGTGTGCAGCCAGGCCCCACCTCTGCATCCACCCCTGCTCTGTTAGAGGGTCAGGAGGAGGAGGGTGCTGCTGTTTGTGTATCATGCTGGAACTCACCGGGGCTGCTGCAGGACGCAGGCCCTCGGTTTGGTCCTGATGCTGGGGTGTGAATGTGGAGGTGGGGGAGGCCGGAGACTGGGGGGCATCTGCTCGCTCTGCTGATGTTACACTGAGTTGAGGCGTGTGAGCTCTGAGACTCTGAGACGTCTCCACTGACCACATACCACTGTCCACCTCACAGCTTCCTGATCTAACAGCTCTGAAGTCTCTGGACTCCTCACACAGTGTGCATGACTGCTTTGTGAGTGTGTTCTGGGACATTATGACAGAGTCGTGTGCAGGTGTGTGTGTCTTCAGCCCCTCTGGGTGGCTGTCATCCCCCCTCCATGCAAGCCCCCTCTGACCCTGCATGAGCTCCTGACACAGAAAAAGAGAGACGGAGGAGTAGATCACTCTTGTGGGTTTATTTGTATTTGTGCTGTTGTCTGGATATGTAAACAGAATGGAAAGACAAAAGTGGAACAACATACAAGTTCAGCACACATGCCATAAAATGTAAGACATCTCAGTGTTGCAGCTTTCAGGTGAAAATCTTGTAGCTGCAACAGCAGCTTATTGGGTGATGTTACTTTTCTCGGATTGATATTGACAAGTTGCTTAAAAATTGCTTTAAAGTAAGCAACACAATTCACTGATAATTTGAGTACAATTGCTCTAATTAAACAATACTAAATTAAAAGTAAATGAGGAGGTTTTCACCTGCCAGCAGCAGTGTGTTAATCAGTAATCATGTCAAACCAGTGCATTTTCATGGCCAACAATCATCTGAAAAGGTTTTTTTCTTCAGTATAAAAGCTGCACTGTGGAGAGTTTCAGTGATGATGCTGATTCATAACAAAGCGGGAATCTCTCTCCACACACTCCTGCTCCCAGGCAGTGACTGAGCAATCAATCAAAAGTAATAATTACTCAGTTAATCAATCAACTCTGTAAACAACAATTTATTATCACTTTCAGCTTCTGGAAATACAAATGGCAGATGCATATAAGCAAGCGAACAGGAGTTTATTGTAACAGAGAAGCTCTGCATTTGCTGGCAAATGAGCTCAGATAGTCAATGAAAAGATCAACAACCAGGAACTATTTTAAAATCACCATTCCCTATATGATACATTATAAAACATGGTTCACAAAATACGTCTACGAGTACACTTTGCTTCTGCCTTTTATAAAAACATTAACCCGTCAGATTTAAGGTTCATGCAAAAGCTTATCACAGACTGTTAAAAACCATCCACCCCACATGCTAAATACATCAGTCTGCTTTTAGTTTTTTTTTTTTTTTTTTTTGGTAAAATAGTAGCATTTACCCTGAAAACCACATCTCTCTTAGTTGCAAACAATGTGCTGTGTCATCTTGAACCACATCTCAGTGGTGTTCAGGATGGGTGAGCTCAGTAATCCTTCATGTAAACACGAGTAAAATACATCTTTGGCACATGTTAGATTCAATTTAATGACTTATTCCTGTCCTCAATTTCAGTTGTTTTTTTTGTTTTAAATGCAGTAACACTGATAATTCATCCAAATATCTGATGAAAACAGAACATCCACAGCTTTGAACTGTGGAGGACAATAACTAGAATTCTCTGCCATGTAAATGCACTGAGGGTTTAAAGTGAGACATTTCGAGGAGAAATCTAGAGGAGGTCTAGGCTCGAATATGTCAGGTGTTCTAAACATGGTTCAAGAAGAATGAGCTAATGTCTAAAGAAGTTCTGACTTAGTAGAAAAGGTCAGCAGTGAATAGCAGGTGTTGTTCTAGTAGATTCTAAAAGCCTGGAAATCTGGCCTCATTTTAGAAGAGTTCTACAGTTTCATCTAGAAGGAGCTGGGAGACCTAGAGCAGGTTCTAGGGGTAATTGGTGTTCTTGGTTTGGTTCTAGAAAATGTTGGAGCTCTGAGGTTTGGATGGAGAGAAAAAGTCAAGAGCTCTACAGCTGGCTTCAGAGGAATGGAGATCTCGATTTGTGTGTCAGATTTTGGTCTAGAACAATTTTAGCATCAAAGATCAGAAGTAGAAATCTTGAAATCTAGAGTTGGTTCCAGAGGACAACGGATGTAGAACAATGTTCTAGGTTCGGCTCAAGAGCAAATGAGGAATCATCAGATTTGGTTGAATCAAAAAGGATTTTTGTGAGTTTTCATATTATTCTACAAGCTTTGTAATCTGGGCTCGATTCTCCAGGACACGCTCTTGTAAAAGTTGGGATCTTAAATCAGATTAAGTTCAGGTTTTCCAGAATTGGTTGTTTTGTAGTACAAGAAGAAAAATATTTTTAGATCACAGATTTGGTGGACCAAGTTCCAGAAGATGGGACTAGAAACAGTAGGAGCTCAAGGATTCATTCTAGAGGATCTAGACTTCTAGATTTTTACAACTGGCTCTAGAGGAAGTTGGGACCTCTACTATAGGTTGTTCTTTAGGTGTTCTAGGTTTGGCTCTTGAGGGAATGACAGTTTGACTTTGATTCTAGAGAACACAGAGTTCGCAGGTAAGACTGGAAGCTCTAGGATTGGTTTTCGAAAGGAAATGGCAATTCTAAGGTTTAATCTAGAAGAAGTTGTGGAATCTTAGCCTTGTTTCAAGGAAGGTTGGGAAATTTTTCACGTAAATCTAGAAGTGGTTCTTGGCTTAGAGTGAAAAGAAGTGAAAGGTTCAACTTGAACAAGTTCTTGATCTAGGAGACTACACATTTCTGCTGGGGCCCAGAGTTGGCTTTGGAAACTTTTACGGTGGAGGCTGTGTTTACCATGCTCTCAGGCAGGGCCTGAGTTCTGACTGTGCCCAGGGGGTTTGATAAAGCTTCAGATGAACTTGCTTCTGTGGGGTCAGTGGGTCCCTCAACACCCTGAAGAAACATGAGCAGGGTTAGAAGATCAGTCAGGTCAGTCAGTCATTTAGTCTAAAGGTTGACTAGCACATAAGGAGTCACACAGTTATTGATGCATTCTGTTAAGGAATTTAAGGAGGTTACATTATGTTACAGACAATTTTTGTTATGTTGTTTTTTGTGAAACTGCTGCTGTATTGAAAATCAAATTCCATGGCTTTTTATTAGTTTACATCGATTCTTATTGAAGGGTTTGCCAAGAATATGGAAGTTGGCATCAATAATATACATGTTAAATGTATTAACTCACTCTTTTAAGTAAAGTACAACACATGCATGAGCTTAAATTCTAAATCACAAAACTGTCAGCAACTGATTTATTAAAAGATATAGCTGTGGAGTGTTTATATCAACAACACAGAAACTCTATGTGGATATATCAGGCTTTGATGACAATATGGAAATATGGTGACTATCACCAGATTTATCACCTAACCTTCCAAAAGAGCTGATAATTAATAACTCGTTACGTCAGTGATGAGGTTTGACAGAGTTCAGTTACCTGTGTCTCTTCTCCAGTCGGTTCAGTGCTTTGTCCAGTGGCAGCTTCAGTCTCCTCTGGGACGACGGCCACAGGTTCCTGAGACCAACAACGACAAATATTATAACCATTGTCTATATGAACAACCAAGTGAAAATGTTCAGTGGCTGAAAGAGAAAACACATTAATGAGTTAACTTGGTTCATCCACTTACAGTTCTGTCACACAAGTTACTAACACTGTTCAACACTGCCCTCTAGAGGAGGAAACAAATCCATGAACAGGTGTTCAGGAGGGTTGGAAAAGAAAAGAATTGGAAACTTTGGTGACTGAAGAGATGTATTAAGGATCAGGAAAGGATTTGATCTGATGAGAAGGGAAGTGGTAGTAGAGGTGAGGAAGGTGAAGGAACCAACAGTGATGTGGAGTGCAGAGTGACCCAGGTCAGGATTAGTCATACAGCTGTTACAAATGGTTTAATAGGATAACTAGATTACCGGGATTTATGACATCAGGATGAGTCTTATGGTCTCAGATGATCAATCAAGAGAATTATTTAGCTTTCAAATGCTTAATAATTTGATTTGCAACTCTTTATGGCATCCAGTGTGGTAAATCCCTCCCACTAAATGTTAAGTAGTTGACCTTGGGTAACAAGCAAGTCCGAGGGGACAAAGAGGTGACCAACGAGACTGAAGGACAGTGAAATGATATTGGATGACAGGTTTTTCCACAGTAGCTCTCGACCTTCTTTACCTCTGGAGAAGTGCCCAGGAAAGCATCCCAGAGCCACCACAACACACCTCCTCCACCTTCTTCCACTCTGTGCTGCCCTTCTTCAGCCCGGAGCACGCCCTGATGCTCCCGCTGCTGACACGGAATGTGCAGAGTCACACGGGGTGGGGGTGGGGTGGGGTTTGGAGGGTGGGGTGGGGTTGAAAGCTGGGGTGGTGGGAGGTGGGGTTGGTCAAACGTGCGTCTGGGACACTGAGCTGCAGACTGAGCTGTTTCTGCTGCTAATGCACTGTATGCTCGTCAACCTTTATAACTTCAGAGGTTGTTGTTTGTATGTTTGTTTGTTATTTAGCAAATATTTTAAAAACCTTTTCACTGATCTCAATTACAACTGGTGAAAGGTTCTGTGATGCACCAGTGATGAAGTCCTGCATTTCATTTTACACGTTCCCACTAAATTGTACCAAGACATACATCTTGGAAACTCTGATCTGAAAACTGATCTGAGTTTAAAGAAAGTGTCTCTACTCAAGATGACGAGTCTTCATGATGCTCAGTGTCCCAGTGCCTGCACTTTTAACAGTTCATACTTAAATCGAGCTCAAAAAACATTTTCAACAGAAAAAATTAGTATCAGGCATGAAGGGAAACAACTCGAACATCAGACATTATTAATAACATGTGACATCTGAAAGTGGGTGTGCATGCATGTTAGTACCAATCACTCTACATTTTGTTCCAATATAAAAAAGAATGAACTTGAAATAAACTGTCTTTGAATTCAAATCAATAGAGGGTGAGTGTGTGATATTCAAAATACAGGTTTTATCATCCAGTGATGTTAATTTCATGTAAATGAGTTAACGGTGAGCAGAAACATGTTTAGGTGGCAAACCACTGAAGATCTACGTGTGAGAAGATGCAGTGTTAATCAGTTTGGTTATTTCTTTCAGTGTTCGATCCATTTCAGTGAGAGAAGAGAGGAGGAGGGCTTCCTTACCTGAGCGCTGTCGGGCGTCTGGGACTGTCTCTGCTCAGGTGAGGACTGCTCCACGGTCAGCAGTGTGGCTCCAGATCTCTTCAGTACATCCTCTTCAACATGGACTATTTTGATTTGGCCATGCTCTGTGTCTTCCTTCTGAGAACAGGCAAAGAAAGTTGTTTCTGTGAAACTTGTTTTGATGCTAATTTCGCAGCTGTAGAGAGTGAACCACACTAACCTCAGCCTCCTCTGAAGTGGATGTCTGGAGCTCAGACTGAGAGCTAGTCTGCTCTGCTGACGGTGCTTTGGCTTGGATCGGAGTCGGTGGCTGCTGGATGAACACAGCAGGGACCTTCTACAAGAAGAGCAAGGAGAATGTCTCAGTGATGGACAAATCTATTGTTGTGGACTGACTGATCTGTTGTTTCATTAACTGACCTTCTCCAGTTCCAGCAGCAGAGCCTGGAGACTGTCCACTACAGTAAAGACAGTCAGAGTCTCTTCAGCCTTCTCTGGAAGACACAGGCCTGGTTTACACTTCTGGATCTCAGCTACTGTTCTCCTCATGGTCTGGATCTTTTGCTCAATCTCCTGCACACACGAAAGAAACATTCAGTATGTTTTTTCTTCCTCACTCATGCAAACAATCACAATGTGTTGACAGAACATATTGATTAAAGAGATGTTTCCTTTTCCTCATATCACCTTAAGACTTTCCTCTCTGGGGCTGGGGAAAGTCTCTGGAGACATCAATAAAGTCTTGATCTCGGCCACGTGATTCTCCATCCGCCGGACCTCACTCTCAATGGCCTCCACCTCCTACAAATCAAAGAACTCACTCAGTATATTTGTCAATTTACAAAATGTACAGTAGTAGATTGGCGAATAGAGTTAAAATAAAATAAACATTACAAATAATATCAGTTGAAGAGTTCAAACATGACTTATAATAATTAGATCGAGAACTCACAGCAGCAGCGTGCTCCAGCTGAGACAGAGGAGCAGTGAAGCTGTCTTGAACGTCGGCCACTTGGCGATCGGCGTCCACCAGCTGTTGCTGGAGAGTTGTGACGTCGCAAACCTGTGACATTTCCTGCAGCACCGACCTGAAGCCCTGCAGAGTGGTCCGGATCTGTGCCGAGTCATTCAACACCGTCTGCAACACAAGACAGAATACTTGTTCGAAAATATTTTGACGTTCTGTATAAATTCAACAAGAAGCAAATTTAGAGAAAAAAATCGAACATATTTTCTTAAATTTACATGTATGACATCTGATGCAGAAAAAAAAAAGAGTTGTATAGATGAGGAGCAGTGTTGACAGGACAGTGCAGCGGACCAACCTGCAGAGCATGAACATGGCTGCTGAGACATTTAGCGGTGGTGTAGGTGCAGGGGGCAGCGAGCCACGACTGAGCTTCAGACATCCAGCTCTTTGAGCTGCTGATCATTTCCTTATGCTCCTGAAGCCACGTATGAATCTGACCAGAAACACACAAATAACATTTAGTCTAAGACCTCAATCAAGAAACTGAACCAGTTATGTGAGTACAGCTACCAGCCAGAACTAGCTCTGACACAAACACAGAGACAAAGTAGCAGAGGGGCTTCATCACAACAAAGTGCAACTAACAGTAGATGTGTGGGAGTTGTTAAGTGTTTCCTATGACGAGTAAATACAGACGACATTAAATAAACAGTATAAACATTAATTAAATACATAAATCTTGTCTGGGGGATTTAAAAAGCATAACAACTAATGAAAAAGTCATTATACCCTTGCTGTTGACACCAAACAAATCTAGAAGGTAACAAACACCGGCAGCTCCACACGTGAGAAAGAGGGCAGATGTGAAGTGGAGTCTTTCTGACCTTGCTGAGGAGGGTGGTCCTCTGCTCGGCCTGTTTGGCCAGTTGGGAGTGAAGCTGCTGGACCTCCACCAATCTCTCTGTGAGGGTGAATGCCTCCCCGGGCTTCTCCAAGTCCTGCATGTCCACCTCCAGCGCTGCCAGAGCAGAGTGCCAGACATCCAGGTCGTCCCATACACGCTGAGCACAGAGACAGAGCTTGTGAGGATTTACATTCATTTATTCAGACATGACACTAGTCTTTATTTATATATTATCAATTATCTCCTCCATGTTTCTGCCCACCTTCTGAGTGATCTTTGCTTCAATCACAGTTGGACTTCTCTGTTCCAGTCTACGCTGGACTGAACTCAGTCCAGCATGAATCTCAGAGAGTTTTGCCCCCAGTCTGTGAACGGGACCACTCCTCTCCACGGCCTCTCCCACCTGATGGACCAATCAGGGACAAACACGTCAATGATTACAGGAAGAAACAGTTGTTTTCAAGTAAACATGACAGAAATTCTATCTAATTTATCTATTTGTTTTAGGGCAATATACATTAAACATAGATATCAGTATAAAATACACAACGTAAAAATGCCAGATTGCAGCAAAAATGCTAATGTTTAACTGTTATCATCAGTCATCAATTATCATTTCTGCAAAGTGGATACATTTTTATTTTCCTATCTAAAAACCTGTTGTCTGTTGTAGAGATATCTGTATATAAGGTTATTGGCTTCAGCTATTTAGGTTTTTTCTACAGTTTCCATCTCAGTCCATTCTTTCACGTCTTTTGAAGATATTTCTGAAAATGATGCAGACAATAACACACAACACTTGGACTGAGGCAGCCGCAAATGTAACTTAAATATGACAGAGATGTGTAGATTCAATAAGAAACAATACTTTCTGTATCACAGTAACTAGACTCTTTAAATCCTAAAGTTGTTCAATTATTCAACAAATTTCTCTACTTTTCCATATTCATTTCATTCATTTGTGTTGTGTTCAAAACTAAATTTTCCTTAAGGCTGCGTCAATTCTTGTGTACCTTCACTTCCACTTGCTGCAGTGACTGCTTGACTTCCTGCAGTTGGCCCTCGATCTCAACCGGGACCAGTGTGTACATGTCAGAGTACTTCATTTTCAGGCTCTCCATGATCCGCTGCAGCAAAGCCTTCTGGGTATACAGCTGGCTGTGAACCTCCTGAAACCAGAGAGAGAAGAGAGTCTTTATTTTAAATTGCAGAAATAATCAATAATTACCGATTTCTTTGTGATTTTTCTTTGGAAAGAACCACAAATCAGCTTTGTGATGAGCATTTATCAACACTAATTGTTAGCAGTCAATTTTTTCTCAGGAAGCAATTTTTTGTTTAATTTTTCAGTCAAATAGTAGAAACTCTGCAGTAGATTGGAACAAAATGACACAGACACTCATCTTATCTCCATCTTTCTGCCATGAACCTGCCTGCAATTCTCAGCTCTGTCCCCTGAGCTGCTTTCTTCAAACAGAGCCCAGTTCTTCAAGTCCTTCAGTTCCACAACACTTACAGAAAAACCATTTCACCCTCAACAAGATTCTACTTTACAACAACATACGTTTAGAAAAAAGGAACCTGTTCAAATGAGAGAAGCACGACAGAGGAGACGACGTGGTCTGAAAGTGTCCGATGCTCTGCTGAAGAGGGAGGTGCATGTTTTGTGTGTGTTTCTGTGTGTGTATGAGAGCGTGAGCGATACAAAGGAAGGGAGGAAGAGAGGGAATAACGGAGGTGGGTTCTTTTTATGAGAGAGAGGGACATGGTAAGTGCAAAAGTGTGCGAGTGCACATGCATGTGTGCGTATGTGTGTGTGTTATTGTAGGTCTATCTTTGTGAAGACATTTCTGAAAAACGAGGGTGTTTCCGAAAGTATTTTACATTTTTTTAGAAAGGGTGGGGACATTTTTTGAAACTGTCAGTTGAATCCTTCCTGAATCCTTCAAAGGACTTTTCTGGTTTCAGGGTTTGAAATGGGTTTAGGTTGAAGCAGTTCAGGGGAATGAGATAAAGGTCCTCACAAGGATAGAAGTACAATGGTGTGTGTGCGTATCTATGAAGTGACTTGGCTCCAAAGGCCACCTGGAAGATCCACTTACAACAGCGAACAAAAGGTGTCTGGTACAAGAGGGGGGGTTGGGGTGGTGGGAGCAATGGGGAGATGTGGGGAGTATTCTGGTCTTTCATCAACACAGACCCTCTCCTCGGGGAAGGGAGATGTGTGTGTGTGTGTGTGTGTGTGTGTGTGTGTGTGAGGACAGAAAGCCTGAGTGGATGGGGAGATGCTGGCCTCTGCTCAGGTTTTGGGACAAAGGGCAGAGTGATTCTCTGGGTTGGTGGGAGGATAGACGTGAACACCAGACACCAAACAGCCTCCGGGCCTAAAGCCAAGCCAACGGTTCAACGTTTCATATTTACTGGACACTTGCACTGCACATTAATGTTTTACATCAAAACTTCCGACCTGATAAACAATGAATTCAAAATTAATTAATTATTAGATTTTTTAAAATCCTTTTTCACCTGCTTAGATTAACTCTTTAACATATTAACTGCACGAAGGCCAAGACTACCAGCTATATTCAATGTTAATTTTATTGTCATAACATTTGTGATGCATCATTTTCAGTTGCCATGTTCCTGGAGATGAGATTTCTAGCTCATTGTTGAGACAAGTGTGTTTCATGTGCTGTTTATAAAAATAGCAGTGATGTTACAGCGAGTACAAATGCATCATTGTGTTTTCAGTTCAGTTGATGACACTGTCGTGTTTCATTAGAGACCCATTATTTACAATCCACTGGGCAGGAGGGAGAGAGGAGCTCACGCTCTAATGTGCTGTTTAAATCCCAGGATCCCAAAGTGGGATCTGGAGACACCCTGAGGTCCCTCAACGGTCCAGGGGAGTCACTTGCTTCATGAGTAAATATCACATATAACTTGTTTCCAATTTTTTACAACAACATGAAGTGCATTTAATTTTTTATGAAACCTTGTGAAGTTAAAAATAAGGTTCCCTCTGGTTTATAAGGAATGATGAGAGGCTTAGACAATGCTTCACTTGAAGGGCAGGTGTCAAGAAATCACTGTCAAAATAAAGTCTCACAAATTAACAAGCTGCTTGTGCCATTGGATTTTGTTTAGAGGTCAGATACAGCCTTGGGAAAACAAAGGTAAATGTTGCAAACTGTGTGTATTATTTGATACTGTAGCAGAAAATGAAACGTATTGTTCATTGTCCTCTCGGGGTGAAGGGTGTTTAACATAGAAATGAGTCTACACAACATGGCAGAACCACCTCTTCAGCTTTTAGAACAAAAACATCCACAAGTGAGAGCTGGAAACTTACTGTTGAACAAGTTTAAGCTTTCAACCACTGTTTGACAGAAGAAAACAGCAGGTGTGCTGTAACCTTGATAAACATCAGTTGAAGCAGATGAGTGTCCCACCTGAAGCTCCCGTGTGCTGTTGCTCTGCTCCATCTCAGACAGAAGACCGTCTGCAGCCTCCAGCCAAACCCAGATGCCCTGAAGCTCATCACGAATCTTCTCTCTCTCCTCCAGCTCCATCCTGGCCGCCTCTAAACCCTCCCTGCTGCTCTGCTTCACACTGTGGAAACACCAAGGCAAGTGCATCCAGAGACAGTAGCTAGACACTGGACGAACTCTTTCCTTAAATCCATGAAAGTGACTTTGCATTGAGAACAAGATCCACCGTTAAACTGAAAGCACAGAGCCTCACTGTGGTTCAAGCACCGTCAGTGCAAATGTAATTTGGTCGTGTCCAACCACAGAAGCACTGTGGTCTAACCCGACCCACTTTTCCCTGCATTTGTGAGCAGGGCTTATGGGTGATTGAGTCTGAGATTGAGAGCAGAAATCATTATGAGGGGGTTCATTACCTCCACCTTCTCTTATATGTCTGTTGGTTTACATGAGCTTTACACGCAGGTGAGATTTACACCTGATTATGTTCTACATTTATGTTTGTTGACCAGTCAAAAATCTGGATTTTCATAGATCTTCATTGAAAATTCATCAGTAACAAATCTCACCTGCCGTATCGGGCCTGCATCGCCTGCAGCTGCTGGCAGAGTGGGGTGGGAGGGGCCTCCTCCAGGTGGGCGGGGACACCCAGCAGCCTGGCAGCACGTAGCTCCAGCGCAGACAGGGAGCGATGCTCACAGTCCAGTCTGTCCTGGTACTGTTCCCAGGACTGGAGCAGGTCATGAAGCTCCTCGGTGGAGGCTTTCAACCCTGAGCCTTTGGGAAGCTCTGCCTCCACCTGCTCCAGCACAGTAGACGCCTTCTCCACCTGAGAGGGGGGAATTGGAAAATGTATACTTTGACTGTAATTTTAGAATTAATTGTTTACTATATGGAAGCCACTGACAATCAATTATGTTTTTCATATGGTTCTAAAGCTGATCAAGCTGAATTTATAGCTGCATGTTTGCATCAACATCTACTTACATTGTTGGTGATATCACTACATTCTGTGATCCTCTGTTTACTGCGAGTCGCCAGCTCCCGTGTGCAGCGGCGTAGCCTTGATACCCGTTTCCAGAGAGCAGCCACAGTGGCCTCCCTGCCTCCACGACAGCCCTGCTCTGGACACCACTCATTCAGCTCCTCCAGACGCCGCAGCAGGGACTCCACCTCCTCAGACAGGACCTGCACGAACAAGGGTCATGTTGGTCGTTTGTTGTCTTTTGGTTTTTTGTTCTAATTATTTGACATAACTTGTTATCTTGAAAATATACAAGGCCCCAGCACAATCAAGGTTGCTAAGAAGAAAGCTGTTACGTACTCTGAGCTTTGCCTCCTGCTCGTTGCAGTCAGTGAGACAGGTGACTTTTTCAGAGATGAACTGTGATAGGCTGCTCTCTACACTCTTCACACTCTGGGTGATTTCATCATGATGCTTAATGTAATTCTTGTGATGTTCCGCACACCTGAAAGAATGAATTCAATGAGAAGAAGTTTCCACTCGCATGCACAATGAATCTGAACACCAAATAATGTTTTATCACCAGGTTTAGTGAATATCTCTCTATAAAACTGCATCAACTGTGCACTGAATTATATATATATATATATATATATATAAATACATTTTAGAACATTGTCTTAAAAAAAATAAAATAAAATCAATATTCTATGCAAATATTATCACAATATTATCATTCAATCTTGGATCTGTTTAAAAAAAACACACAAATTATAAAGGGGTGGGTGGTCTGTGGTGCTGGAGCAGCAGGACACCCCAATTACTTCATGCTTTCTATAGGACTTTGAGGAATTAGAGTTTTATCGATGGCCCTTGTACCTGCTGAGCCACTCCAGCTGTACATGGCCCTTTGCCTGGAGAGTGGACATCCTGACCAGGAGCTGGCTCAGAATATCCTCCTGGAGCTGCTGCACCTTCTGAGGGGAAAGGTAAGGATGCAGATCAAACTGGCTCTGCAGCTGCTCTACGTGGGTCTGGAACTGCTCCTGCAGTGCGACCAAAGCCTTCTGATTCTCCTCCAGCCTCTCAGAGCAGAGTCCAGCAGAGCCCTGGGGCGGCAGCAGAGACACCTCAATGTCCCCTAGGAACTGCACTGCTTGTTTGACAGCACAGGTGTAGCTTCTCAGAACCTCCCTGGCCTTCAAGATGCTTTCCTAAAATATAAAAAAACAAATATCAACTCACTGTTATTACACCATCACAGTCAGTTCAACAATATAATCCAAGTCTATTATAATTTGCCATTGTTCATTTATACTGATTCACATACTTGTCTCACACAAGTATGATAAATGAAATGTGATTCAAAGTTGCAATATGTAAAAGACATCATCTTCCAGTGGTGAGTGGTGTCAGTGATAGAGTAAAACAGGGGGTTGTTTATGTGTGTGATCATATTATCATATAGCTGTGCCCCATTTAACTGGCTCTTGTTCTGACCCATCTTTTCACAGTTAAGATGGCCAATTCATGTTATGCCACAGTCTGTTATTGTCTGTTATTCAGACACAGAATATAAACAACATGAAAAACAATTGAAGGACAAAGGTGAACAATGCAACTTGCCATTTTTGAGTCACATTCACTGAACACTGCATCCTTCAAGACCATCAGATCTTGGGCTCTACTTCCTTTTTTCTTTCCCTTGTTTTGCTGTAGAACCTCCAGGGCTCTCATTCTCGACTCCACAGTCTTTTTCAAAGACACAATCCTCTGGTATTCCTTGTTAATTGCTGTTTCATTTGGCTCCAACACGGTGAGTTTCTGAAGCTCCTGCTGTGTCTGCGAGAGGAAGGAATGAGTGGCTCTCTTCTCCGATTCAAGGTCCAGTTCCTTCAGCAGGTTCCACTCGATGATGCTGAGGTTGTTGTAGAGCCTAACCTCCAAGGTGTCCAGGCTCTCCTCGATTTGTTTCAGCCTGTGTCGTTCTACAGTCAGCTGTGAGGGGTAGAGGTCAGCGGAGATCATCTGAAGTTTGGAGCGAGCCTCCTCACAAAAACACTTTATCAGAGGAAACCGGATGAGGAGGGTCTGACAGACTTTGTACTTCTCCTCCGGCTCCTTGCTGTCTTCTTTAGTCTGGCGGACCTGCTCCTGAATGTCCTCCCTGAGGTCCTCCACACACTGCCTCATGTTCAGGTACCTTTCATGATCTCTGGCTTTTATTTCCAGGCTAACCATTTTGCTGTAAAGTTCAGAGATGACTGAGTGCAGCTCCCTTGTCTTTTCCTTGGGGATCCACGGTTGCAGAAGGTCAACCTTAGACTTCTGCTCCAAAATCATATGTTTGAAAGGCTCCAGAACTTGCAGCGACTCCCTTGTGATGGGAAACCTATGTTTGCTGAGATCCACTAACATCTGCCTCAGACTTTTCTCAATGGTGGTGAGGTTTTTCTTGTTTGAATTTACAGTCTGGATCAGTTCATCCAGCTCCTTTTTGTTGGCCTTCTCACAGCTACTAATGGCTCTGATGTCCCCCTGAAGGTTTGTGAGCTTTTCAAAAAGCTGGCAGTTCTCTGTGATGCTGAGTTCAGAGGAAATATCTTTACTCTTCATTAAAAGAGCCTCACACACAGCAGCCAGCTTACCAGCTTCAGCCAGTGTCTCCTGCATCTGGCGAACTCTGCGGTCAAGTTCATTGGAGCTTTTGAGCTCACTGTCTGAGCTCCTGGAGGCCTCTCTGTGCAGATGGGCCACGACCCAGGAATCTAAATCTGCAATCTGCTCTGACAGCTTTTCTCGTGTTTGAAGCCCTGATTCTATCTCTCTCACAGCCCTGGCTAGCTTATCAGTGGTGGACTTTGAGAGTTGCTGGAGGGAGTCCAGAGAGGTGCGAACCATGGGCACTTCCTCAGTCTGGTCCAGCTGTGGAAGCAGCTCTGTAACCTCCTCCACCAGTGACTCCAGTTGGCCCTGTTTGACCATCACCTCAGACTGCAGCTTCTTCAGATCTCTGAGCTGCCGGTGAACCTCTTCAGGAAGGAGAGCCACCCTCTTCCTCCTGCCCTCAATGTCACTTTCAGTCTGTTTAGCCCAGGCAAGGCCATCCCTCATCACCACGATAATTTTCTCCATGGTGGGGTTGCTGCTGTCCTTGGTTTGGGTGGACACTAGTTTCTCTGTGTGGCTAAGTTTGTCTTTGACCGTCTCGAGCCCCTGTTGGATTTCTTTGGCTTCCCTCCCCCACTGTGAGCTGAGCAGTAGCGCTTCTGAAAGCTGCTGCAAACAGAGGTATTTCTGCTGGGCAGCTTTAACCTCAGCATTTGCTTCCATCAGCTGCTGCACCTGTTTGCAATTCCACTGAGCAACTGAAGGAGACATGACTTCGAGGTCTTTGTCAATTTTGTCCAAGTGCTCCTGTAGACCTAATATCTCTGACCTGAGGCTGCTGATTTCCTGAGAATGGACATTTGTGTGATGAAGGGTCCTCTCCACAGCTCTCTCCAGGCCTCTCCACTTCTCCTGTAGGTTCTTCAGATTAGTCTGTGCGGTTGCTCTGTCAGACTGGCTGAGGTGGGGGCACAACTTAGTATAGGTCACAAGTAGCTCCCCGAGCACTGTTCTTTTCTCCTCCATACATCTCTGTAAGGAGCATAATTGCTCTGCCTTCTTGGAGCTGCTCTGCTCTGGTGACCTGAAAGAAAAACAAGAAAGTCGATTGTTTGTAGGTATGAGAGGAGTGAATTTCAGTGTCACTTCCTACATGTTTCAGATTTCTGTTCCTTTCTCACATTGATTGAACTCACATTTTCACAGTGTCCAGTTCTGCTGTCTGTCTCTCCACTGTGGTCTTGGCTTTTTGGATCTGTCTGCAGTAATCACTCACAAGATGCAGCTGGGCCTCTTTACTCTGGATTACAGCGGCTGCATCCTGAGCAGCGGCGCTCCACTGATCCTCCGCGTGCTCCAGCATGTCCCTGTTCTCGCCATCAGCTCCTCTCAGCTGGGATAATGATGACATCTGGGCCTGGGCAGCCTCTCTGCACTGCTACACTCAGCAAATGGCAGTAAACACAGGTCATCGTTCAAAGTGTGATTATTTAATGCAAATGTTGTGTTTATTGGGATTTTATTGTTTAAGTTATTATTGCTAAACACAAGTAAAAATGCTATGAGTGATTTCATACAGTTACAACTATAAGAGCCTGTTGCACAACTGTTTGGCACATGTGTAGTTGTTTTTAATTTATCTCTTGGCTGGTACAGATATTCATTAAAGATGCCCAACTCTGGAGGCACTTTGGCATCATTACCCATGTTTTCCCTAACAGTTGTCCAACTCTGCCTTAATCTATAAACCCAGCTGCTGCTATAAATCATGTTATTTCTCTAGTGACTCATGCAGTCTGTCATCTCACCTGAGCCTCCTCCACCTGCTGGGCCATGGCTGTCAGGTTGAGCTCAGCTGGGCGATTCTTGAAACTCAACACTTTAGATACCAATCTGCTTAGACAACCATCCAGATCACTGGTAAATGTCATCAGAGTCTCTGGAGCATTTTCCAGCGATTTACCCTTGAGACAAAAAGAGACATACTAGAACCCATAGTCCTCAGTCTGACAAAACATGTTCCAACCAGGATTTTTTGTCAATTTAAGGCTTGAAACTGAAGTTTTATTCCAAGTACTTTGTATCTCTAAAATGAAGAAGTAATGGAGCTTTCAGACACAACATGACAACAGCACCACTACACCCATTACTTCCAATGGCCTGCACTGAGCCATGCCATTCAATGAGCATTGTAGTTCAAGCCAGTTGAACTTTGACCACTGAGCAATGTGCTCCTTCGTAAACCTAAATTCCCCCAGTGTGTCTGTATCTGCCTCCCCAGTCTCTTACCTGCTGCTCCCCTTCTTCTATTATTACATGCTAAGGCTTGTTTCTTAGAACTGGAACGATACGATTTGTTGCTGTCAACAATTGACTCTAAACACAGCGGAAGCTTCCTGCTTCATAGTAACGTGTTTGGACATTTCTGTCTTTGCTCTGTACTCAACAAAACAATGCACAGGCCTGAGTGACACAAATCACATTCTATCTGAAAGTCCCATATGTAAGCAAATCTATCAAGTTTCTGAAATTAGAATTTGTGCTATTCTTGTGGGACAGTGCTAATATATAATGCGAAGCGACAGGTAAGATTTGAAATGACACTGAGCTGTATTCAAACCAGCACTGCTCACGGTGCATTTAAAAACTATGTGCAAGATTTGACAGTTTCTAGTTTTGGTGACTCCTGGTGGTAGCCTCAAAAAGGCACTACTGCAGACAGTAATCATAATACCTCAATGAGTGGACTGCTGGGTCCTGTCCCTGGAAGCAGCTGTATTTCTGTGAAGACATTCCTCATTGTGAAGCCTTCAGGAGTCTTCACAACACTTTCATCCTCTTTGTTTTCCTGAGATGGTAATTCTTCCACCTGGGTAACTTCATCCAGGATAACGTCAGTTGACAATTTCTGAACCGCCTGCAGTGATACAGGTGATATCTTTGTCAGCACTGTGCACTTGCACCAGTATTAATACAAGAAAAACTCTGACATACAATTGTATAGTTTCAGTTGAGCTAAGAAAAAAACTCTCTTTGTGAAACAAATCTACTCCATTTGAATCATAACGTTTCCCTGAATGTGCACAGAGTGTACGCCCTATGAGTTGCAGGATAATGATATCATGTTTGTGGTGGCTCATATTCCTACCCTGAGGCAATGAAACCAATGTTAGCACAAGTAATAAATGTCTCCAGCTTATGTTCTTGGCTTTCCTTCTTATGCTAATAAAACATAGCCGTGTTCAGTCACAAATATTAAGTAAACATCTTATAAAAGCTTCTTTTTCAGAGGCTCTAAAGGTGAATTGACTAGTGATTGATGGACATTTAAAGAAGGTTAGGGAGCAAGTGGAAATATGTACATGCAGGGGACAGATCATAATGAGTATGTGACCTCCCTGGAGCAAGAAATCTATATTTCTCTGATTATTGTGCACTGTTTACTCATCTTGATTGGAGAGTATGTAATGTCAACCTCTGTAGGTATTTTGTACCATTACTGACACTGCAAACTGATACAATTCTTGATTGTGTCTTACCTGTGGCAGACCAAAACCTTGAGACCTCACTTCATCAGCTGCGGCAGTTGTGGCTTCTTTTTGTAGCTCTACTCTGACCGTCATTTCCCTTTGTTGTTCCTCAATCGGCTTCTTCTCGTCCTTCCCCTGGTCTTCTTCTTTCTTTTCTGTTTGGGCTTCATCGGCCACTCTGAGTCCAGACAGGGATTCAGTACGGCTCTCTTGGACTTGGACTACCCTGGTCATCTTAACTGTAGACTTGTCAGTCTGAGCATCTGAAGTAGTTGTATCCTTACTTTCTCTGACTGTCTCATACTCAACACTTGATTTCAGTCTTGGTTCCTTTTCTGTTGGGACAGTTTTGTATTCATGCAAACTTGTGTGGATTTCTCCCTTTGTACCAGATTTTGCATCGTGGACCCTATCCTCTATTTCATGTGTTGACACTTGAGCCATGACAGGGTCCTTGACGCCTTTGAGTTTTCCCTGAGTGGTTGTGAAAAGATCGAGCTGAGAGTCAGTTTGCCTTGGTTTAACCCTGTCTTCTTCAGACAAGCTCATTTCTACTAACTCTGTCTTTGCCTCATGCGGCTGCACTGCTGTTGAATAAGCAGAAACAGATGGAGTGGAGTCACTCTGAAAGGCCTTCTCTTGACTTTCAGTGCTGATTTGTTGCACTTTCCTTTCTGTCTTAACTGCAGCCTTCTCATGATCAATGTCAGTCATTCTCTTATCTTTGTTTTCTGGTGATTTTTCACACTGTACACTTGTTTGTACTATTTCTGCCTTTGGTTCCTTGGCTATCATGACAGAAACATTTTCATCCTCCACTTGACCTGTTGGTGTGGTCTGTTGGGAAGCACACACATCAGCCTCTTTGTAGATTTTCTCCATCCTGACAGACTTTTCCTTAAGGACTTTGTGGGGATCATCCATGACCTTCACTTCCACCGTGGTTGTCACAACAGCTGTCGCTTCTGGCTGAACATCAGTGGATGACAGGTCTTTGCTTCCACACAGGATACTTTTTTGATTTATATCAGTCTTTGGCTCCTTTGTGATCTCAACAGATGTGAATTCATGCTCCTTGATTGTGGCCTGTGTATCTGGTTGCAAAGCACATGCTTCAGCCTCTTTGTGGATTTTCTCCACCCTAACATACTTGTCATCCAGACTCTGGGGGGCATCATGCACCTCTCTTGTAAACACATCAGAATGCTGTTCCAGAACTGCACCCGCCTTGACCTCTTTGGGTTTCTCCTGCGTGGTTTTCAGCAGGTCTAGCTTCAACACCATTTCACTTGGTTTTACAGTGTCTGGTTCAGATAAGCTAATTTCTGCAAATCGCTCTGTTTCACTTTGTTGAACTCCTGCTCTTGTCTTAACTGCAGCCTTTGCAGAGTGACTGTCAGCTGTAGTCCTGTCCTTTTCTGGCTCTCTTTCACTCTGGGTTTGAACTGTGTCTATTCTTTGCTCTTTTGCCATCATGACACATGTGGTTTCATCCTCCTCGAGACTGGTCGGTATATCAAGTTGTATAACACGCACCTCACGCTCCATGAGGATTTCCTCCATCCCAACAGACTTTTCATCCAGGCTCTTGGGTACATCGAGCACACCATGTGTTGTCACTTCAGGTTGCTTTTCTTGAGCCCCATGTTTCTTGACCTCTGTAGACTTGTTCTGTGTGATTGTTAGGAGCTCAATCTTAGTTTCAGGTTGGTTTGGTTTGACTGTGCCTTGCTCATATAAGCTTATTTCTATAAGTTCTGTCTCTGTTTTACATGGTTGCAATAATTGAGAAACAGCAAAATGGGGTTGAGGAGAGTCCCTTTGAGTTACGTTCTCTTGACATTCAGTACTGCTTTCTTGCAACTTTATCACAGTCACCTCAATTGCAGCATTAGTCTTATCTTTGTTTTCTGGCACTCTTTCACTTTGAATACTTGTTTGAACAATATCTACTCTTGGCTCTGTTATAGTTATCTTTTCATGCTCCTCTGGTGTGGTCTGTATGTCTACTTGCAGAACATGTACTTGAGGCCCCATACAAATTTTCTCCATCTTGACAGACTTTCCATCCACACCTTTGGGGGCTTTGTCCATGCCATGTTGTGCAGGAAGCTGTTCTTGGGCGCCATGTTCCTTGACCACTTTGTGTTGTTCATGTGTGGTTCGTAAGAGCTCTATGTGAGTCTCAGTTTGGCTTGGTATAAACAAATCTTGCTCAGATAAGTTTATTTCGATAAATTCTGACCCTGTCTCTTCAGATAATGCTTCAGAAGCAGGAGAAGTGGCTTGAGCAGAGTCCAGTGGAGCCACATTGTCTGGAAATTCAGCAGTGCTTTCTGACACTTGTATTACTGTCGTCTTAACTGCAGCCTCTGGTTTAAGATCAGCAGGAGTTACATCTTTGTGTTCTGGTAATCTTTTGCTCTGGATTTTGTCAACAATAGCAATCTTTGGTTCCTTTGTTATTGTGATAGATGTGTTTTCATTCTCCTTCTGACTGGTAGGGATATCTAGTTGGAGAATGCGTACTTCAGGCTCCATTTGGATTGTTTCAGACCTTTCATCGAGGATGTCTGGAATGTCTTGTTTGGCATCTGTAGACACTTCAGTTTGCTCTCCTTCTTTTGTGGTTTTCAAAGGCTCTTGAGCTGTGCCATGCTCAGATGCACTTATTTCTGCAAATGTTTCTGCTTCATGTGGCTGTACAGCTGCAACATCAACAGCGGTAGGTTGAGTGGATTCACTTTCAGCCAATTTAACACAGCTTTCTCCCACTACCCTGGTAATCTCAACTGCAGCATTTTCTGGCTGAACATTAGTGGTAGCTGTAGTCTTGCTTTCTGACACTGTCTCATTAGGGATACCTGACAGGTGCACATCCATCCTAGGCTCTTTTTCTTTTGAGACAGTTATGATTTCATATTTGTGTATATCAGTCTTTGCACTCATTTGTAAAACATCCATTTTGGCAGACTTTTCACCAAGGCTCTCTGAGGAATCTTGTATCTCATGTGTTGAGACTTTAGCTTGCTTTGTGTGGACAAGTTCCTTGTCCTCTTTGGGACTTTTCTGTGTGGTTTCCACAAGCTTAAGATGACTCATAGATTTGCTTAATTCTGCTATATCTCGCTCAGATGAGCTTGTTTCTGCCACAGTCTCTTCCTCTTGCTGAACTGTCTTGATCTCATGTGTCTGGGTCACGGCTGTGTAAGGCATGTCAAGGACCAGATATCGCTTCTGAATCTCTGGTGTGTTTTTCCATAGCTTATCAATGTAATCTGCTCTCTGCGGTGTGTCCAAAGGCTCAGAAGAGAGAGGTGGTTGTGTTTGAGACACTGAACTGCCTCTTTCTGTAAACTGGGTAATGGTTTGTTCTGGGGCCTTTATAGATCTGTCTCTAGACTCCTGAAACTCGTTTGTAGGTTTGGGCAGGGTAAGTGAAATAGGTGAAACAGACTCCAAACATTCAGCAAGTGGAGATGAAATACAAGTATCCACTTCATGTGGGTGAACATCAGCGGTCTTTACAATAACCTCAGATGTATCAAGAACAACTGTGTCCGCCTTCTTTCCTGGAAGGTCCTGAATGATATCAGTGCCATGAGGAGTTCTCGTCTTACATGCCAGGCTGATGTCCTCTACAGCAGTTTGATCATCCTTAACTGGAAGCTTGATATCACTAACAAGCTTAATTTTCTGACTCTTGGTTTGCGGTGACTGTATCTGTTGTGAGGCAGCTTCCAGAGTAGGTTTGGGCTCTGGAGACATAACGATCACTGGACTCTCTGATTCTTTCTTACTTATATCAGCTTCCAAATGAACAGTACTACTTGAGACAACAGTCTCTGAACTCTTTGACTTTCTTCTAGTTGCTTTTGGTTTAGTTTTTTCCAGATCCACAGTTTTAGTCTGCCCTGTGACCATCTCAAAAGTTGTGGCAGGCTTTACACTGTCAGGTTCTCTCTTAGTATGTTTGGCCTCGACATCAGATGATATCTCAAAAGCAGAAACTGTCTCTGGAGCTGTGGATACTTCTACAGCAACCTCAACTTCGTCTGTGGGAGGCACATCAATTATTTCAATTAATGATGTGATTCCCTCTGGAGCTGGAGACAGCTTCTGACTGTCAGACCTTTCAATGGTCTTAGTCAGCTCTGTGGTAGCAAATTCTGAGGAAGGTTTAAGATCCTTTGACCTTTGTTTGGTTGGAGAAAGATTTCCTTTTTCTTCAACAGCAGTTTCAGTTGGGGCTGTGAGCACCTCTGGAGCTGAAGATGGCTTCTGACTGTCAGGCTCCTCCTTGGTCTTTGTCAGTTCTGTGGTAGCAAGTTCTGGGGAAAGTTTAAGACCCTTTGACTTTCGTTTGGGTGGAGAGAGTTTTCCTTTTTCTTCAACAGTAATATCCATTGGGGCTGTGACCACCTCTGGAGCTGAAGATGGCTTCTGACTGTCAGGCTCTTCTTTGGTCTTAGTCAGCTCTGTGGTAACAGGTTCTGAGGAAGGTTTAAGATCCTTTGACCTTTGCTTGGTTGGAGAAAGCTTTCCTTTTTGTTCGATAGTAATATCCATTGGGGCTGTGACCACCTCTGGAGCTGAAGATGGCTTCTGACTGTCAGGCTTTTCCTTGGCCTCAGTCAGCTTTGCAGTAACAGGTTCTGAGAGAGGTTTAAGATCCTTTGACCTTGGTTTGGTTGGAGAAAGATTTCCTTTTTCTTTTACAGCAGTTTCAGATGGTGCTGTGACCACCCCTGGAGCTATAGATGGCTTCTGACTGTCAGGCTCTTCTTTGGTCTTAGTCAGCTCTGTGGTAGCAAGTTCTGGGGAGAGTTTAAGACCCTTTGACTTTCGTTTGGGTGGAGAGAGTTTTCCTTTATCTTCAACAGTAATATCCATTGGGGCTGTGACCAGCTCTGGAACTGCAGATGGCTTCTGACTGTCAGGCTCTTCTTTGGTCTTAGTCAGCTCTGTGGTAACAGGTTCTGAGGAAGGTTTAAGATCCTTTGACCATGGTTTGGTGGGAGAGAGATTTCCTTTATCTTCAATAGTAACTTCAGTTGGTACTGTGACCACCCCTGGAGCTGAAGATGGCTTCTGGTGGTCTGGCTTTTCCTTGGTCTTAGTCAGCTCTGTGATAGCAAATTCTTGGGAGAGTTTGAAACCCTTTGATCTTTGTTTGGTTGGAGAAAGTTTTCCTTTATCTTCAATAGCAACTTCAGTTGGTACTGTGACCACCCCTGGAACTGAAGATGGCTTCTGGTGGTCATGCTCTTCCTTGGTCATGGTCAGCTCTGTCGTAGCAAGTTCTGAGGAAGGTTTAAGATCCTTTGACCTTTGTTTGGTTGGAGAAAGCTTTCCTTTTTGTTCGATAGTAATTTCAGTTGGGGCTGTGACCACCCCTGGAGCTAGAGATGGATTCTGGTGGTCAGGCTTTTCCTTGGTCTTTGTCAGCTCTGTGGTAGCAAGTTCTGGGGAGAGTTTGAGACCTTTTGACCTTTGTTTGGTTGGAGAGAGTTTTCCTTTTTCTTCAACAGTAACGTCAGTTGTTGCTGTGATCCCCTCTAGAGCTGAAGATGGCTTCTGACTGTCAGGCTTTTCCTTGGCCTTAGTCTGCTCTGTGGTAACAGGTTCTGAGAGAGGTTTAAGATCCTTTGACCTTGGTTTGGTTGGAGAAAGATTTCCTTTTTCTTCAACAGCAGTTTCAGCAGGTGCTGTGACCACCCCTGGAGCTAGAGATGGCTTCTGGTGGTCTGGCTTTTCCTTGGTCTTAGTCAGCTCTGTGGTAGCAAGTTCTGGGGAGAGTTTGAGACCTGACCTTTGTTTGGTTGGAGAAAGTTTAATTTTTTCTTCAGTAATAATGTCAGTTGTTGCTGTGACCACCTCTGGAGCTGAAGATGGCTTCTGACTGTCAGGCTCTTCCTTGGTCTTAGTCAGCTCTGTGGTAACAGGTTCTGGGGAAGGTTTAAGATCCTTTGACCTTTGTTTGGTTGGAAAAAGCTTTCCTTTATCTTCAATAGTAACTTCAGTTGGTACTGTGACCACCCCTGGAACTGAAGATGGCTTCTGTTGGTCTGGCTTTTCCTTGGTCATTCTCAGCTCTGTGGTAGCATGTTCTTGGGAGAGTTTGAAACCCTTTGATCTTTGTTGAGTTGGAGAGAGATTTCCTTTTTCTTTAACAGTAAGATCTGTTGGTTCAGTGATGGCCTCTGGAGCTAAAGATGGCTTCTGACTGTCAGGCTCTTCCTTGGTCTTCGTCAGCTCTGTGGTAACAGGTTCTGAGGAAGGTTTAATATCCTTTGACCTTTGCTTGGTTGGAGAAAGCTTTCCTTTTTGTTCGATAGTAATTTCAGTTGGGGCTGTGACCACCCCTGGAGCTGAAGATGGCTTCTGGTGGTCAGGCTTTTCCTTGGTCTTTGTCAGCTCTGTGGTATCAAGTTCTTGGGAGAGTTTGAAACCCTTTGATCTTTGTTTGGTTGGAGAGAGATTTCCTTTTTCTTCAACAATAATATCCGTTGGGGCTGTGACCACCCCTGGAGCTGAAGATGGCTTCTGGTGGTCAGGCTCTTCCTTGGTCATGGTCAGTTCTGTGATAGCAAGTTCTGAGGAAGGTTTAAGATCTTTTGACCTTTGTTTGGTTGGAGAAAGCTTTCCTTTTTGGTCGATAGTAACATCAGTTGTGATCCCCACTAGAGCTGAAGATGGCTTCTGACTGCCAGGCTTTTCCTTGGTCTTAGTCGGCTCTGTGGTAACAGGTTCTGGGGAGAGTTTGAAACCCTTTGACCTTTGTTTGGTTGGAGAGAGTTTTCCTTTTTCTTCAACAGTAATATCCGTTGGGGCTGTGACCACCCCTGGAGCTAGAGATGGCTTCTGGTGGTCAGGCTTTTCCTTGGTCTTAGTCAGTTCTGTGGTAGCAAGTTTTGAGGAAGGTTTAAGATCCTTTGACCTTTGTTTGGTTGGAGAAAGTTTTCCTTTTTCTTCAGTATTAACGTCAGTTGTTGCTGTGACCACCTCTGGAACTGAAGATGGCTTCTGACTGTCAGGCTCTTCTTTGGTCTTAGTCAGTTCTGTGGTAACAAGTTCTGGGGAAAGTTTAAGATCCTTTGGCTTTCGTTTGGGTGGAGAAAGTTTTCCTTTTTCTTCAACAGTAATATCCGTTGGGGCTGTGACCACCTCTGGAGCTGAAGATGGCTTCAAACTGTCAGGCTCTTCCTTGGTCATGGTCAGCTCTGTGGTAGCAAGTTCTGAGGAAGGTTTAAGATCCTTCGACCTTGGTTTGGTTGGAGAAAGATTTGCTTTTTCTTCAACAGCAGTTTCAGATGGTGCTGTGACCACCCCTGGAGCTATAGATGGCTTCTGCTGGTCAGGCTCCTTCTTGGTCTTAGTCAGCTCAGTGGTAGCAGGTTCTGGGGAGAGTTTAAGACCCTTTGACTTTCGTTTGGGTGGAGAAAGTTTTCCTTTTTCTTCAACAGTAATATCCATTGGTGCTGTGACCACCTCTGGAGCTGAAGATGGCTTCTGACTGTCAGGCTCTTCCTTGGTCTTAGTCAGCTCTGTGGTAACACGTTCTGGGGAGAGTTTGAAACTCTTTGACCTTGGTTTGGGTGGAGAAAGTTTTCCTTTTTCTTCAACAGTAATATCCATTGGTGCTGTGACCACCTCTGGAGCTGAAGATGGCTTCTGATTGTCAGACTCTTCCTTAGTTTTTGTCAGCTCTGTGGTAGCAAGTTCTGGGGAGAGTTTGAAACCCTTTGACCTTTGTTTGTATGGGGCTGTGGTCCCCTCTGGAGCTATAGATGGCTTCAGGTGGTCTGGCTCTTTGTTGGTGCTTGTCAGCTCTGTGGTCGTCAGTTCTGGGGAAAGGCCCTTTGACTTTTGTTTGGGAGGAGAAAGTTTTCCTTTTTCCACAACAGTAATTTTAGTTGGTGCTGTGACTACCTCTGGTGTTGAAGATGCCTTCTGACTGTTAGGACCTTCCTTTGACCTCCTTCTTTTAGGTGTACCCTTAGTTTCATCCCCAATAGCAGATTCAGTTATCTTACTGTCAGTCTTTTCTATGACCTGGACTTCTTCCTTGTGAGAAAGCTCTGGAGGAACTTTTGGACTCTTTGACTTTCTTGTCATTGGTAAGAGATTACCTTCTTTCATCATAGTAGTTTCATCTGCTCCCATGACTGCTTGTGCATTTGAAGTAAGTTTCCAAATTTCAAATTCTTTTCTTGCTTCCTTAGACTCCACTTCAGTAGTCCCACCAATTACAGACACTGGCTCTGGAGCTGTGGTAATATCAGAACCTTCTGACATCCTTCTGGTTGCCATGAGCTCTGTTTCTTTTGAAACAATGGCCCCAGTTTGCTGTATAGACTTCTGTCTGTCAGGCTCTCTTTTGATCCCTGGCACATTCTTTGTGGCAAGTTCTGGTGAAACCTTCTGACCCTTTGTTTTTGTAGCTGAAAGGTTTTCTTGTTCCACAACAGTACTTTCAATTGGTCCTGTGGCCACATCTGGAGTTAAAGACTTTCGACAAACAGACTCCACATCAGCTGATTTAACATCGGTAACAAGTGTCTCAGAAGTTGTGGCAATGTCACCACTCTTCGATTTTCTTCTGGTTGGTGCAAGCTTTGTTTCTTCAACAACTATACTTTTATTTTGGTCATTGGAACTCAAAGATCTTTGACCTTCAGGTCCTTCCGTTATGTGAGGTACTGCAGTGTCCGCAAGTTTGAAAGGAAGTTCTGTATTCTTTGACTTTCTCCTGGGTGGTAGAAACTTACTTGTTTCCACATCTGCAGTTTCAGCATCTGAAAATTGTGAAAGGGAGATTGCAGAATACTCCTCAGGTTCTTGCTTTGTTTCTTTTGTTACAACTAGACTCTCTGACTTCTTTCTGGTTGGTAAAACCTTACCTTCTTCCACAGTAACAGTTTCAGGTGGGTCTGTGATCACCTGTGCAGCTGAAGAAGTCTTCCCATTTTCAGGCTCTGCATAGCATTCAGTCATTACACCTTGGGTAGTGACTGGTTCTGAAATTGTGGAAACTGAACTCTTGTCTGTTTCTGTGATAGGCTCTGAAGTTTGTTGAGTGATTAAAGCTTTAGACTTTGGTCTGGTCGGTTCAGGTTTAGTTTCCTCACCAACAACAGGAGCAGACTTATCACTGACCTTTTGAATCGGTATAGGTTCCTCAACAGCAGCTTTAATTTGCTCAACTTCAACAGACTCCTTTGTTACATCTAGCCTTATACTTTTAACCTCTTCAGAGGTGTTGTAACTTGGGTTTGTAATAAATTCTGAAGTGTATGTTAGACTATGAGATCTCTTTTTTGTTATTTCAACTGTGGTTTGCTCCTCACCAGTACTTTTTGTATCTTCCAAGAGTGCTACATTAGGCTTTATTGTTTTATCCTCAGTTGTCATGGCCTCAGCTGAAACTGACAATTCATCTTCAACAGATATCGATTTTTCTGTTAAGCGAAAAGTTTTTTGTTGTTCTACTTGTTTTTTCTCAGTTGCATGCTTGTTTTTTCTTGGTGGTGCCACAACAGTGGTCTTTGTCTCCTCTAGATTAACTGACAGGACATCAGAGGACTGAATGTCAAGTGGTTTTTGTTTCCTCCTTTCATCAAGTTCCTTGAATGAAAGAATGAAATAACAATTACTTACAAAGTTACTTTGCTGTTTCTCAAACACAACAAAATATTGAATCAATTACATAACCTTCATGTATTAATTTCTATTTTTTAAACAAAACTTTCATAATAAGGTGAAATTAAATACCAAATATATTTAATTAAATACCTTTAAGCTCTGGTTTAGAGAGCCTTTCAGTGTGTCTGCGTCTCTGAGTGTCTGTGAACCCTCTTTCTCCAGTTTCTCAAACAAAACTGGCATCAGGCAGTCTGTTAGAAACTGCTGGTGAGAAAGAGCCTCCCGCAGGCTGCCCTGCAACTTTTCACCTTTCTCTAATGTCACCTAAAACCAGGAGGAAAAAGTGTTAAAGTGTTGGAAGTGATGACAAATCTGTGTGTGAAATATCAGCAAATGGATCACACATTGCCAGGTGAGTGTAAATAAGCTACTGTTAAGTGCTCCATAGAGTTGAAGTGTTACACTTTTCAAATCCCTAGACCCATAAAGCTTTCTAAAATAGACTCTCATTATAGTTCCAACATCTACCAACAAGATGCAGCTCTATGCAGCTCTCAGATATATTTAACTGCACAAATGTGAGGAAGGGTGTTACTGAAACAAAGCATTTGTCAGCAAAGAAGTAAAAGAACTGAAAGAAAGAAACCTGCACGGAAGAAATTGACTCAGATGGTTTGCTGTGGTTCCAATGCTGCAGGGCCTGAAGACAATCTGTCAGACAACGAGCTGTGTTCGTAGAGCAGGTACCCTGATGCTCATTAAGCCTGGATTTTAGACTGTAAACATAATTAAATCACATTACTTAAACACTTAAACACAGTGTTTTGTATGGTATCTGTACGTTTTATACTAGCTGAGATAAAAATGAAATTGGGCTAAAAATGACTCTTTCAGTATAAAACAGTGTGGAAGTAACTTCTGCTTAAAGAATTGATAGAAAAGATTCTTGTGTGTAGATGTGAGTCCTTAAAGTTAGCTCAAGAAACCAGGTATTGGATAAGATTTAATCTCTGGATGCTGCAAATTGGTAATAAATAAAGGAGAACTCTGTGTTTCCTTGTAATTGATCAGGAGTAGAATGACCCACTGTGCCTTGTTGCAAGTATGTAAGAATAATCAAAAACTAAATAAACATCCCAGATGGGAATTTGTTTAAAAAGCTCCAAAGCAAACTGAACAGATGGTCCTGCATATCATCTGAGTTCATCCGTGCTTCACTATATATTTTTCCATTTATATCTTCAGTGCAACAAAAATATATATGAATCAAATTAAAAGTTGTGCTGGCCATGTTTAAACCTGGGTATCAGTCATTTTTGTTTTTGTGGATTCTTTTATATTCATGACAGCTTTGCTACAACAGTAAGAAAATGCCATCAGGTGTATAGATACCTGTCATGTTGCTGGCATAAAGATTTAACCAAACTGATAATTTCTCCTGGCAGCTCACTGGTGCCAGGTCTCGTCTTAACTTCGTTGTGGAGATCCTGAACTTTCACACCCAAATCTTCCAGTGACTTCTCACAATTCTAACAGAAGGGAAAACAACATGAGTAATTGCATGTCTATAAGTTCAACACTGCAAAGGTTCTTATTTTTGATCCAGACTGTTCCCTAAAACAGACAACTGAATCAAAAATCTAGTAAATTAAAAATTAGTAATAACCTGAAGACTGTGCCAGTGTAACTGCAGCTGAGCAATATTGTTCTGTGGTTCACTGTAACTGAGCGCCTGGTCCAGAGAGCGGAGCTCCCACTGTAGGGCTGCCGCTCTCTCCTTAAGATCCTGGGTCCTCCTGGACAACTGACCCTCTAGATCCCCCAGCTGGGCCTCACAGGCCATGAGGCGCTCCTTCACCTCCTGCTCCGAGGTGGTACAGAGGTCGTGGAGGTGACTGACCTCCAGGTTAAGAGCATCCCGCCCTCCAGGGGTGCACAGGATCAGGAGATTATCTCTGGCAGAGTCCAGCTCCTTCATCTCTCTATGCTCCCTGTCTGCTGTCTGGAGCAAAGCCTGCAGATCCAGATCATTGAAATGAAGAGTGAACAGAGGTCAACATCTTTGAAAGCATATTTGAATTACAGTAACACTATTACAGAAACGCACACGAACAACTGCACTCAATGTGTGCATTGTAGACAGCTACAACCACGACCAAGAACCACCAACAATCATGGAATTAGGCAATTTTAATTTGTCAGACTGTCAAAATAAAATAACAATTGCTACGATTACATTATGCCTTAAATGTGTTTAAATTACTGTTACTAGTTTTTTAGTAATTTTTTCAGTTTGATGCAAGAATATCTTTAGTAGTAGATCAAAATAGATGCCTCCAGATTATTTAGCAACTAACAATTGTATGTTTGTGTTGTATTATCTGACCTTCAGAGTGTTGACAGTGCTGTGCAGACCCTGTCTGTCCGTTGGAGGAGCTCCCAGGCCTTTAACCTGCTCCCTCAGCCAGTCCTGAGCTGCCTCATGCTGCTCCACCAGCTGGGTGCACTGCCTCTCTGTCAGGATGCCCTGCTCCAAATTAGCTACTGCATCCTGAAAACAACAGTAGTTAGTAGCCAAGTAATCCCACCACCAGATGAGAAAGATATCATTTTAGACAAGAGCAGATCTTATTTTGAAGGGAGGAATAAATGGGACCAGAAAAAGATCTTGTTTCTGGGAGTTAATTGAGGAAGATAAATCAATATCCAGGGGTTGTACTAAACACAGAGGCTGAGTTATATAGTTTTGATTTTTATCCAGCGTAGGAAAATGCCTTTTGTGTTATAATGTAAAATTCCAACAATATAGCTGTCCCTTAATACAAAGATATGGCCTGTATTTTTCTCTAGGATTACTGTGTATGTTGTCACAGACTCACAGTCAGCTCTTTCAGCAGAGCAGGAATGGAGTCCTGCTTGGCCGCCCAGGAGGGATCTGTCCAGTCCTGGTCCTGTGTGATCTCAAACAGCTCTGCAGCCTGGAGGACGGTGCAGCACAGCAAGACTGATTTAAACCACATGTGCCATTTTTTTTTCTGATCCTTTAGTTTTAATCAGGTTCTCACAGCTTTATTCAAGTTTTCCAAAAAGGAGGAGAAGTAATAACTCTGCTATTTCTAACACTGCAGGGATGTACTAACATTAAGTTTTGTTATCTGAAGCAACATTAATAATACTCTAAAACACAGAGCTCCATTTGCTTTCCTGTAAGGTTTACCTGTGTGTGAAGGGCTGAGAGGACAGGGGCCAGGGCTGTGGTCTGGTCCAGCAGGGTCTGGGCCTGTTCCACTGCCTGCCTCCGCTCTCCCAGGCCCGGCCAGGGGAAGACACACGGCAGGTTGGATGTCTGATTCTGGAGCTCAGCCAGATGGGCCTCAGCCCGGTCCCGCTTGTGCTGACAGGTCTCCAGGCGCTCCACAACACCCTTCAACTCTCTAGTGAGTAACAGCAGACAAGAAAACGATTAGAAATCAAAATGATCACAAATTCAGTCTTTAGTCAAGTGAAGTCATGTTCACATCACACACATGGTTTCCCCTCAAACACCTGTAAACAGCCTCCTGTACCTGTGAGTACCCTCGGCAGCCTGCAGGATTGTCCTCCACTGCTGTTCAATGCCTTCCACCATCTGCTGAACCTCTTGTTTCTTTTCTTCCTCCAGGTCTTTTTGTGTACAAAGACTCTGAGCCCGACTCTTCAGCTCCATCACTTGAGCCTCACCATTGGACCTGCTGCTTAAGATGATCTAAAGACACAATCATAGATATTTACAATAGATGTAGATATTTATTAAGATTTGTCCTCTGACCTGACATAAAAAAGGAAATCATCTTTACTTTTTCTAATAGTACTGTAATCAATTATTATTACTATTTACTTAATGTACTTTCCTGCTGAAAACTATAACCAATACATTTTAAATCTATTTTGTCATAAATAAATGTTATACATTACTTCAAAAACCCTTGTATTTTCTTTTATTTTACCTGTGCAGTATTCAGCCTGTCCTGTATTTCAGCCTTGCTGCCCTGAGTCCCTTTCCCCTTGGAGTCAGCCTGTTCCTGCAGCTTTTTAACCCAGGTTTTAGTGCTGCCTGCTTGGGTGCAGAAGGCCTCCATCTCCCTGGAGAGTGAGTATTTGACCTCAGCTTTCTTCAGCGTGTGTTCGGCAGTCTGCAGGACTGTCTTCCACTGCTTCTCTGAGTCTTTCACTGTCTGCTGAGCCTCCTGTCTCGTGTTCTCCTCCAGGTCCTCCTGGTCAGACAGACTCTGGCTTTGTCTCCTCAGCTCTGTCAGCTTGGAGTCTCCCTCTGGCTTGGAGCTCAGGATCGTCTGAGAAGAAGTAACAAAGTGTGTCATAAACAAACAGACAGAGAAAATAAAATATGGCTGTTACAGAGAGTGTGATTAACATCAATCCTGTCTCGTAAAATAATCTGTACAGTCAAATCAACCCTGTTTTGAGTTGTGATAAAATATTGCTATCAAATACTAATATCAAAGAAAGCATGCTTGCTAACTATGTGTCACCCACAAATTTTATATTGGCACAGATGTGTGCATTTTGCAGAGCCCTTAATTGTTCCCACTGACCTGTGCAATGTTTATTATCTTTTCTGGGTCTCTCTGACCATCCAGAGAAACAAGACTCTGCTGCTTCTCTTCCAGCCAGACTCTAGTGTTTCCTCTCAGGGCCTCATAGTCCCTCAGCTGGTCCTCCAGAGTACACTGCTTCTCAGCCTTATCCAGGGCCTGCTTAGCATCCTGCAGGATTTTAACCCACTGGTCCTCAGTGTCTTTTACTTTTTCTTCAACCTCTTGCTTTTTGCGCTCCTCAAGGTCCTGACCACACAGACTCTGGCCTCGTCTCTTGAGCTCCTGGAGCCTCGAGTCTCCTTCAGGCTTGGAGCTTATAATATTCTGAAGGTAAGATACAGAAAGTTACATCTAAAAGGCAGGGCTTGTTTTACTGCTTGGTTGGGACAGGATCAACTTTTTGGTCTCCACTAGCCCCTGAGTAAAATATGTGGCTTATTAAGCTGCTAAACGTTCCACATCTCCTCCACCTCTGTAACATAAGGCTCTCAGCTCACCTGTGCTGTGTGAAGTCTGTCCCCAGCGTTGGTTTGGCTACCCAGCGAGCCCAGTCGCTGTTGGAGGTCTACAAGCCAGTGCCCAGTATCCTGCTGACAGGTATCAAATTCTCTGAGCTGCAAAGAAAACGACACAAACATAATGAGTTCATCTCACATTCCCACTGTGTGAACAGTGTTTTAAAAATACATACATCTATATATTCATGATACCTACATGGATAAACAAGTCAGATAGAATAAATGCATTCAAATAAAAGGTGTATGAGTTTTCATATACATATATATATATTCCAAGTAATGTAAAATCACAGTGGATTTCAGGTTTAGAATGAGCTTCCTTGTTGTAAACACCCGCATGCTTTGGCCTGAAACCCTGAAGATGGACAAAAACTATTTAAAATAAGTCATACAACACCTGGAGTCAGGACCTTCCTTTATATTGTGACCTTTAATGGTACCAAACAATGTTAGTTATTCTGGAAAACTGTCATAACTGTTCATAAAAATGAAAAAATGTACACAGTCTTCTCTCACCTCCAATGTCCTCCTCTCAGTATCTTGAGTGATCTGAGCCTCTGCGGCAGCCTTGATCTGTTGAGCAGCCTGCAGGACCATCCTCCACTGCTCCTCTGTGTCTCTGACAGTTTGATGAACATACACTCTCCTGCCCTCGTCTGCATCTTTATGGTCGCACAGACTCTGGCCTCGCCTCCTCAGGTTATTCACCTTACAGTCACCTTCAGGTCTGGAGCTCAAGATGATCTACAGAAAACAAAAACAACACAGTATACATTCACTGCAACAACAACAATAATCATTGTGATGTAAAGCCTACACCAGAAAACATGTTGTTGGATCCTTATGTATATGTAAAGTAAAGTTTGAGGAAGGGTCATGATCCCAGCTCCATATAGTCAGAAATGGATGATCTTTTATCAATTTAAAATGTGACGGTAACAGTCTACAAAATTTCTACAATTCTGAACATCAGAATTATAGAAATTTTGAGGCAGCTCATCAAAAAATACAACAGGTTCAACAAACCTCGACTGTCTGACATCTCTCTTCAGGTGGTGTGTGACTACCCACAGTCTGCAGCTTCTGTTGTCTGTCTCTGATCCAGGTCTGAGTGGTTTTACTCTGAGTGTCAAAGTCATCTGAGAGACTTCTGAGCTCTGCCTGTCTGGCAGCCTGCAGGACTGTTCTCCACTGCTGCTCTGTGTCTTCTATCAGCAGCTGGACCTCAGGCCTCCTGCTCGCATCCAGCTGCTCACACAGACTCTCACCTTGCCGCTTCAGGTCGAACACCATGGACTCACCCTCAGGTCTGGCAGTCAACACAGCCTGAGGGTGAAAACACAAAAATGGTCTTTGAGATCAGAAGTTGCCGTAGACTTCAGACACTAAATTATACTTTTGGACAATATAAACACAACAACCTGATATTTTCAAGTCAGACCTGACTCACTTGTGCAATCTGTAATCTTTCTTCAAACTGAATTTGACTATTGAGGGATAGCAGCTTCTGCTTCCGCTCTTTGATCCAGGACTGGGTGCTTTCAGTTTGGGTTTTGAAAGCATTAAAGTCCTTCTCAGAGGCAGCTTCAGTCTCTGCCTTGCTGAGAGCCTCCTCAGCAGCTTTCAAGACTCTGCTCCACTGCTCCTCTTTATGTTTGACTGTGTCCTGAACCTCTCGTCTCCTGCTCTTGTCCAACAACTGGTTGTCACAGAGACTTTGACACTGTTGCTTCAGATCATGAAGCTTTGACTCTCCCTCAGGCTTGGAGTTTAGAGTTGCCTGGAAACAACAAATATCCTTTTAAGAGACGACAATGCTTCTATCCTCAAACACAATATGTTCTTGAAAGTACAAAACACCACAATTCTGATTGGTCCCCACAAAATCTTAAACTCACTTGAGCAATCTGTAGCTTTTCTTCTACTCGCATGTGACCACCAACAGACTGCAGGTTCTGTTCCTGGTCTCTGATCCAGGACTGGGTATTTTCACTCTGGGTTTCGAATGAGACCAGGTCCTTGTCTAACAAAGCTTGTGTTTCCACCTTGCTCAGAGCCTCCTCAGCTGTCTGCAGGACTGTCCTCCACTGCTCTTCTATTTCTCCGACCAACTCTTGGATTTTTTGTTTCCTGCTCCCGCCCAGGTCCTTGTGTTCACACAGAGTCTGGCTTTGTCTCATCATGTTGTTTATCTTTGAGTCCCCCTCAGGCTTGGAGCTCAGAATGGTCTGGTGATACAATTTGGAGAAATTTTAAAAACATTTGGAAAAGAAAAATATTTTGTTACATGAGTGACATGGCCTCTGGACTAAGTGGCAAATATAATACATTAAACATAAACATATATGTATAAAATACCTGTATTTTGCACTTCAGCTCCTCAGTCTGGGGAGGGGAGGTGAGGGGTTGCACAAGCTCTATGATCCAGGCCCTGGTGCTCCCAGCTTGGGTATTAAACCTGTCGTACTCCTCCTCCAGGGCACTCTGGGCCTCGGCCTGTTTCTGCAGTCTGACCTCCAGGTTTCGGTAGCGCTGTATCAGGTTATCGCTGTCTTTCAGGAGGCTTTCAGCTCTGACACCCTGTCTCCGTATTGATAATGACAGCTCACTGAGGGTCTCAGCTCTGCCACTGTCACATGGAAAGAGGGTTAGGGTTAGAGAGCCAAAAGCTGTAAAGGCACTGCTTCATACAGTGTGTGGCGAATCTGTGGAGTAGCAGTTTATCTTATCCTGAATATGTAATCAGTACATGTGTTCATCCATTACAATTGTGTGACAATTTTATGGTGCAATTTTGGGTTATTTGGTGGCAAACGTTTAGCTTACACTTTTTCAGGATTTCAGGATATCAGGACTATAATACCAGGATTGATTATAAAATTCAATCATCAGACCAACCAAATTTCATACTGTACAATAAAGAGATGATGGTGATCAATGTACTTTAACTCCCAGTTAAAACTTCACTCATTTCTTTTGTGAAGAAATATTTATTTATTATATTTGATGTATAGGCAGTACAATAAATTGTATTGTTTTTGCTCCACGTTAGCTGGTGTGTTTGCAGTTCTGGTTGTATGTATGTTGACTGTCACCTCTCATCCTGAAGGTCTTTGATGAGAAGCTTGACTTTGTCTGACACCACAGACTCTCTCTCTTTGCTCTGCAGCCACTCACGGAAGCTATCATGCTGCTTTTTTAGACTGGAGAAGAAACACACACACACACACGGCCCCAAACATGTTACCTTGTTAACACAACTTACACTTACGCTGGTCACTTAATAATTTGTATTAATGTGAACTGGTGCCGTTGAGGGAAGAAATAAAGTATTCACCTGTTTAAGTCACTGAAAAGCGACTCCATTTGTTTCAGCCTGTTGTGGCAGTGGGTTCTGAACGTGCCCACCTCCTCCTGCTGCTCCTTCAGCCAGTCGGTGAACTCAGAGAGCTGTTGAGGAGGGATCTGCTGGCTTCCTCTCTCCAGCTGAAGCTTGAGCTGCTCCAGACGTCTCGCTTCATCCTTGGATTTTAAGAAACCCTGTTGGACACGAGAGAGAAACTGTGAGGATCCTTCCATCATGAGAGGTTTTATCTAAATCAGATCTAGATCACACAAGCTCATGTGACTATGGTCCTAATGACTATGGTCCTAATGATCTACTCATCCATCTACTCACAGTGAGTCTTTGCAGTGATGACTCCACATCGGTTCTGCTCTCTGGGTTCTCAAAGCACTCATTGACAGACAGCTGCAAGTCCTGGAACCATCCCTCGAATGACTGAATTTCATCTGAGGACAAATTAGAAACTATTAGCATCACGGAGAATGAAAGAACACATCAAACAAATAAAATATTAAATTCCAAAGAGGCAAATCAACCTTAAAAAACAAATTCCAAAAGATTCAGTTTTGACTTTGTTGTATATCATCATCCCTCTTAATGATAATTCTGGTCTGAAGCTGTTTGAAACAAACAATACAAACCTTTGAACACTTTGAGCAGGCCCTGGTCCCTCTCCTCTCTCTTCAGGTGGGCCATGTCTTTGGTGCGGGAGATGGCCTCTCTCAGCCTGCTGCAGTCCACAGAGAGGGCCTCAAGCACCTGAGGACTGGCCACACTCGAAACCAACCCCACCTCCTTCAACACAGACTCAGCCTGTTCCTCCTGAGTCTCAAGATCATCACACAAATCCTGGTGGGGAGAGATGTAGTAGTGAAAAAAAGAAAATAATGAACTCACCAATGTGTGACTGATATAAGGTTGAACTAAATATTTTCATCTCAACACTTTTCCCATTTCCTATTATGGGTATGATCGTGTAAATTGTTGCTATTTTACAGTGCAGTATATTATCCTCATTGCTTTATGATGCTATACTGTGCTGTGCTCTGACATGAAGCAGCTGTGTACCTGTATCTGGGCTTCGACGTTTGGTCCTGAAGCATCAACCTTACTGAGAGAACTCTGGATGTTCTCTACAGCTGACTGGCACTCCTCTACCTTCTCAGCTAGGTGTTTCTTCACAGCTATCAGTTCCTCAAAGACATCTGTGCAGTCAGTAAACAGCTCCTTCACCTGCTCCATCCTCTTCCTCAGCTGGGTTTCCATCACCTGGGAAATGCAGTGAGGTGCACGGAGGAAAGGAGCAAGGTAAAACAGATCAGAGTAAATCTTCATTGATGCTCAGGAGTGATGAGTTTTCTCAACCACAGCAGCACTGCAAAAAAAAACTATTCATGTTTCAACTCACCTGCAGCTCCAGTGGAGCTTCCTGACTCTGCAGCATTTCCTGGATCTCAACAGACTTCTTGTGGAAATGCTCAATGTTCTCCTCATGAGCATGGATCTCATCCTGCAGGGTGAAGCGTGAAATAGTTGAAGGTGTCCTTAAAATGAAAACCTGTTTAGTAAGGATTGTGAATTTCATCTCTTCAGAAATCTTACCTTCATGGCAAGGACCTGTTGCTCGTTGCTGAAGGGGTGGCTCTCTGCAAACAGGGCGAGTTTGGCTCCTGCCCAGCCATCCACCTCTCCTCCCAGGATCAGCTGCTTCTCCCACAGCTCCAGTCCCACCTTGAGGTTGTCCATGTATGCATCCGTCTTCTCAGTCACCTGCATGACCACCACAAAATAACAGTATTCAGTCAAGTTCAGCTGCAAACATAAGTGGCCCGACTCAACATTAGTTCCAAACTAAGGTTGAGTCCTTGTAAATAACTACATAACTGCACTATCAATGTGTTTCTATCTAGGGGATACTTTACACATAGATGCTTACATCCAGCCAGTTGTCCATCAGAGTGTCAGCCTCTGCTTCAAAGGGAGACTCACTGAAGTCTGGGAACTTTTTCAGTTGGGACTGCAGCTGTCTGCAAACACCTCTCATCTCTTCCATACGCTCCCCGAGGCCAGCCAGCTCCTCCTTAATGCCACAGACCTGGACAAACATACACATATTAACGTGCAGTGAACAAAGTGAGGACAGCAGTGTTCTTTTAGAATGTGTTTGCCATCTGCTGCTTCTTTGCACTTACTGTGTACAACAATTTAAGATGGATTAAACATTTGAGTTGAGAATAGTGTGTAGATTAATGTAAATTACTTTTTCTGTGAACTCACTTTGTTTATACTTCTCTGCAGGTTGTCTTTGCCCATGTAAGAAGCCTGATCACCGATGGCCTGCTCTGCTCTCTGCATGGTGTTGCTCAGGTGACTGCGGCAGCTCTGAAACTTCTTCAGATTCTCCAACAGGACGCTGCACTGCTTCTTTCTGCAAGAGGGAGACAACAACAGAAGCGGTTATGAGTGAGGTCTCACCTTCTGCCGGCCACACACTGCTTTTGGCCAAGCAGCTCTCAACATACACCTTAGCATCTAAACAGAATTGTAAGAACTCTTTTCAATGAATATCCTACTAGCCAATATCAGTATTAAACCAGAACCTACAATGACTAGATGACTGAGGTGTGTTTAAAACAATCTGTTCAGGTTTAGAGGTTAAGTGTAAATGTAGCTCAGTTTCAACTAATGCATGTTAAAGTGTCCAAGAGTCAGTTATTCCTAAAGGCTTCAGTTATTGCGATTATCTGAGCTGAACATACTTCTCCCACAGTCAACTCACCTGTCAGAAAAACCTTTCTGAGTCTCCCTCCACTGAGTCTCCAACTCCTGCAACAGGCTTTCACCTCCTTCCTGTTTCTCCAGAAGTTCAGAGATGTTCAGAAGCTCTGCATGCTGCGCTTGCAGCTGGCCCTCTAAATCAGACAGAGCACGAATCCTGCAAAGTAGAAGATTATTATTTCGACATTATATCAGGAAATCAAGCTTTTAATTCTCCAAATAAAAGTATTAAGATACTTACATGCAGTATACCAACTCTAGCCATCAAAAAGATTAAGACTGATTATTGCTGCATCGAAATAAAGTCACACAATACACACCTGTGTTGCACAGCAGGAATGGTGGGCTCCTTCAGGCCTTGCATTTCAATCGTATCCTGCAGCTTCCTCAGCTCCCCAAGCAGCGCCCTCTTCCTTAGGCCCAGAGATTTAGTCTGGGTCTCCTTCTTCAGGTCCTGCTGCTGGCTGGCCAGGCCACTGTCAGCCTCTTCCTGCCTTCTCAGAAGAGCAGTCACCATATCCAGGCAAGAGGCTGGGACACCATCCCTGGTGACTGTCAGCCTGGCTCCCTGTAGGAGCAGATCCAACTGAGGCGCCTTCTCTTTCAGACTGTCGACGCTCTGCCTGATCAAAGCCATCTTGGAGCGACAGTCCTGCAGTACTGCTGCGTCACTGCAGGGGGCACCTTGGACGCCAGAGATGTCTTCATCCAAGGTGCGCAGTGACATGAGGAACCGGTCAAGGGCACGGGCGGCTGCTTCACTCTTGCGGACCTGCTGTCGGAGCTGATCTAGGCTGGTTCTGTGGGTCTCGACCTCACGGGACAGAGGGAAGCAGTCTCTGGGGTCCAGATCGCTAGATTCAGGATGCAGACGGGAAAGCTGGTCCAGCTCACTCTGGATGTTGTCATCCAGTTCCTGTGGCAAAAGGAGACAATGTAAACATTATCTTTCTTTTCTGAGGTGCGTTAGATATAAGAAAAGTGTTGAGGTTAATTAATTTGTTTTTCCTCTGTTCACTTTCTAAGGCTTTGGGATTATCCTAAATCTTTTGCTCAAATTCAAACATTTTCAACTCACAGGAACAGGTCTGATGACCAGCACACGTTTCAAAGGCTGTAGTGCACTGTTCTCTGACACGCTTCAAGTAAATCTCTCTGAGAGAAGTCGCTACTTATAATATCTAGATAGCTTTTCTGTGACAGAGACAACTTTAAAAACCAATGAAAGATGTGTATTGCTGACAGAAGACCTTAATATCTTTCAGGATGTTGGTATTGGACAGTGTGAAGGCAGTGATGTCTTTCGGCTGTCTCAGATAACGGTCCAGACGATCTGTGAAGTCCACCATGTGGTTTTCGGTGGAGTCAATCTGTCTAAGGGCAGCGCCCAGAGAGCTTCCTCTCTTCTGAAGGTTGAACTGTTGGCTGCGCCACTGCTCCTGCAGCTCCAACTTCTCCTGCTCCAGACCAGTGTTTCCGCTCAGCTGGGAGCACAGGTTTCCATATTCAGACCACAGAGACTCAGTCTCCTGCCTCAAGAACTGGGGAGAGAAAAAAAAAAGAAAAGAAAATTGAGCTCAAGATTATTGGCTTGTCATGAGGATTTGTTTGCTTAATAAATATAATACAAAGACAAATGTCATCTCAAAACACTGAAACAATCTTCCAATTTTTAGTTCTTTTCTGACACAATCAATCTTGTATTGTACCTGTATTTCCTGCAACCGTGTATGCAGGCCTTTCAGAGAGACGGAGTCTGAGGGGATATCCTTGATGCTCTGATCGTTCTTCAAAAGTTGGGTTTGCAGAGTTCTCTTACAATTGTCATATCTGGAGATTTTATAAGTTAAATCACATTAAGACATTATTAGGAACATTAGGAACCCTGAATGTCCTCCATTAATAAAATGCATGTTGTATTTGTGAAATTCAGTCTACCTTTCTAAGGCCTCCTTTTTGGTGACTTCCTCTTCCACAGACGGCTGCTTTTCAATCTCCATCCTCTCCACACTGACTGTCCTCATACCAGACACCTGAAAAAGAGCAACAGCAAGTTATTTTTTTTATTAATGCAAACCTCTGGTGCTGCTCAGTGACTGGCTGTAAAATATGGTGATCAGCTTCCAGGTCTAAACGTACATAATGAGAAAATGTGACAGTTGTTTAGTATGGTCAGAACACATTCTGATCACATTCTGACTTGAATCGAGAGAGCACATGGTTTCATACCTCAGCTGAGACTTGAGGTTTGTCATGCTCCTTTTGTGTGGTCAGATCCTCACTGAAGGCAACAGGAATCCTGAAAAAGAAATTAGGGTAAATGATTTGTTACTTTTCGAAATTTTATCTTAACTCCTACACAGGACAGAATCAGTCTGTAGAGAGAGGAAGTGAAATGTGAAGACATGAAGTTTCAGGGACTGCATTCATTAAAATAAATCACAATGTAGAAAAACAGACTCCATCTTAATCTCCAAGTATGTATTTAAGGTCATTTAACCTCAAAAACAAGACAAAAAATTGACAGTTTTAATCTGATGTTTAGAAGATGCTTTTCACTCTAAAATCCCACCTGGACTCAGGGAGCGGTGAGTCCTGGTCACCGCTGAACTGGTGCTGGATGGCAGCCAGTCTTTTCTCACACTCCCTCAGCTGAGTCTGGGCCAAGCGGTGAGCATCCTCCGGGCTCAAGGTGTCACACAACTCTTTCAAGGCCTCGAGATGCTGCCCTGCCTGGGCAAAGCTGCCATCCACTGAGAAGCAAGCCTGGTTAATGTCGACAGAGCGAAAACAGTGAGCGTACAGACACGGTGATTACTGCATTAGCAGGCAGAGGATTAATTCTACCAACTTAATTCTAGTTAAACTCAGAACCTGGCTTTGTTTTAGTTCATAAATAGTAAAAATGGACTAAACCTAGTCCACTTTTCTAGTCTTATCGACCGTTCAAAGCACTTTACAATGGAGGCTTTATTCACCTATTAACACTACATTCATTCACACACACATTCATACAGTACCTTCTTTTTTTTTTATAGATTAATAGACATATGCACAAACATCACAACATAATTTTTAAACTGCTCAACCTCTCTAATACTACAGAAGTACATTTTTTTGAATATTTATATTTTAGCCATATTGCAATACACAAGCAAACCCCCACAGATGTACTGCACAAAAAGTAAAAGAATGCTGTTTTTATCTTTCACTGAGCTTTGTCGTCTATGCAGTGTTGTTATCATTGTATAACTGCTAAGATTTTCATCAAAATATTCTTTTAATGTATGTATTACATTGTAAACACACTCCAACAAAAACAGCATTCTCTTAAAGAGCAACCAGAACACAGTTACCAAATCTCAGTGCCAGTCTTTCTGGAGGCGTGCAGAGAAGAAGGAGGGAAAAAAGATTAGACAAGCAGAGCAGATAAGCTGGCAGAATACCTGTCCACTGAAGCACACCTGCCAAGAGCTTAGTTCTGGAAATTGAGCTACCTGAACTTGTTTTTCTAATCGGGAGTTTAAGTGCATCTCACACTGCAGGGCAGCTGTGTTAAAGTCTGTCCTTGTTACTTCAAATTGCAATTGTTGCAAAAAGCCTGAGATCTCAGCTTTCACGGCCTGGGAAATAGAATAAAATTTATTTTTTAATAACCACGACATGTTAGAACGCAGTATAAAAATAAAAGGTTCATAATATAAATGGTTTATACGCAAGCCAATGAGCCAACCAATGATCTGCTGACTTTCATATATGAAAACAAGCTGCAGAAGATGTTACAATGTTTTAGTGTTTTTTTTTTTGTCCATTTACAGTTTAAAGTCATGCACACATAATTATCAAAGAGAACAGTAAAGCCTCATTGACACTAACAAATGTGAATGCTTGTATATTCATAACAATTGGAATCCCAAACATTAAAACACAACTCCCACAGTGACTTTCTCTCCTACCTCCCACTGGGTCCTGACAGACTGGGTGAAGAACTCCATGTCTCTGAGCTCTGACGGGGTACAAAAGGCCTCCATGCCCTTGGCTGCTCTCAGGAACTCCTCCAGCAACTCTGGGTCCAGGGTCTTAAGAGTCTCCTGAGGGGAAAAGCATATTTTACAGTTGCAGATTGGCTCTTTGCAAATCAGTTTATTTTAGTTAGAAACTTAGGTTAAAAATGAAAAGGAGAGTCTATTCTTGTGTGAAATACTTCCAGTTCAAAAGTTATTAACAAATCACATTTTTACCTAAAACATGCCAAAAGCATAAAAGACTTCTGTCCAAGCAACCACTATCATAGCATTCATGAACTGGGTACAATAATTAAACTACTTTTGGGAGTGGCATGTATAAAAAAGGCCTGTAATCCAATTACATATTTGCTGATTAAAAAACTAATTAGCAGCACTAATGATATAAATTACGAGAGTATATCAGTAATTAGGTTTACCTCTTTCACTGATACTTGTTCAGGTGATATACGTTTGTCTTTGAAGACATTGATGGCTTCCAGGATGTGCTCTTGCAGGCAGTGCTTGGCCTCTTCAAAGCCGTTCCTAGCCAAAGCCTGGGCCTTGGCATAAGCCTCTGTGTAGGCCTGGGGAGGCGCCTGAGCCAGGGCCGGAGGTTTGATGCAGAGATCGGGTGACTCAGCCTGGGACTGAGGCAACACATTGACCTGAGAGAGGAGAACGGTTTGGGGCTGTTGGGTTTTGGACTGTGGAGGAGACTGTGGAAGTGGTTGGATCTGTGGTCTGCCCTGTGGGGGTGATTGAGCTTTGGAATGTGTTGTAATTTGAGCCTTGGCTAATGGTGGTGACTGAGCCTGAAGTTGGGGCTGTGGTGGCAATTTGGGTTGTGGCAGAGATTGGGACATGGGTTGGCTTGGTGACTGGACTATGGTTTGAGTCTGCGATTGAGCCTCAGGTTGTAGTGGTGGTTGGGCCTGTGGCTTGAGTTGTGGAGGTGATCCAGCCTTGGGTTTTGGTGGTGACTGTGCCTTTGGCTGTGGTGGTAACTGGGGCTCAGTTACGGGTTGTGGCAGTGATCCAGTTTTAGGTTGGGTTGGTGCCTGAACCATGATTTGAGTTGACAATTGTTCCTTTGGTTGTGGTGCGAATTGGGCCTGAGGTTTGGGTTGTGAAGGGGATTCAGCTTTTGGTTGAGCTTGTGAATGAATTTTCAGCTCTTGGGTTTTCAGCTGGAGCTGGGCCAGATGTTTGGGTTGAGGAGGGAGCTCCTGGAACTGAAGATTGAGCTGAGGCTGGACATCAGGCTGTGCTTGTACTGATGGCTTTGTCTGGATGTGCGTTTGGGATCTGGTCTGCAGCTGTGTTTGTGAATAAAGCTGAGGATGTGTTTGATGTGGTAGTTGTGACTGGAGAGATGCTTGAGTTTGCATCTGAGGCTGAGGATGATGCTGAGTTTGGGGCTGATGCAAGACCTGTGGATACTGCTGAGACTGAGGCTGTGGATAAGGCTGGGACTGGAGTTGTGACGGTATTTGAACACAAGTCTGCTGCTGCACTTGGCCTTGTTGTGTCTGGATATGAACAATATTATAACCTCTCACCTGAGACTGTTGTTGCATGGGCCTCATTTGGGGTTGAGTTATAGCCCAGGGTTGTGTTTGTGTTTGTGGCTGTATTTGAGGATGAGTATATGATGGTATTTGAGAATACCCAGATGCCCCAATCTGAAGCCCTTGCTGGGGCCCAGTTTGGGCCCATTGTGCTAGAGCCTGAACTGTTGAATGGGCCTGAGAGTGTGGAGGTTGATCTATTTGCTGATGATATGGTTGAGGAATGGGATGTCTCTGCTGGGAAAAGACTTGATTTTGTGGCTCTTGTGGTTTTAGTGTCCACGGCTGGGATGGAGACTGAGCCTGAGAGAAACCCTGGGGATAAAGCTGAGGTTGTGCTGTAGCCTGTGGTTGCTGGACGGTCATTGGGGATGGGGTTCTGACTTCAGTCCAAGCCTGAAGCTGGCCCTGGGAGATATGGCCAGGGTGACGTATCAGTGCCTGAGCAGGTGTGGAATACATAGTCATAGGCTGAGAATGACCCTGAGCCTGGACAACAGGTTGAGCTTGGGTTTGATGTTTAGTAAAAGGTTGGGTCTGATTTGGCCAGGCCATTGACTGAACATGGGTTTGAGCCTGGCCCATGGGCTGGGCATAGATCTCAGCATGGGCCTTTGGCTGGGTTTGGACCTGGGCCATTGACTCAACGTGGGCTTGAGGATGAGACTTTGGTTGAAGATGGATTTGAGACTGAGCCATTGACTGGACATGGCTTTGAGCATGGGCCTTTGGCTGAGGATGTGTTTGAGCGTGGGCCTGAGGATGTGTTTGAGCGTGGGCCTGAGGATGTGTTTGAACNAGCGTGGGCCTTTGGCTGAGGCTGTGCTTGAGCGTGGGCCTGAGGATGTGTTTGAGCGTGGGCCTTTCGCTGGGTTTGGACCTGGGCCATTGACTGGACATGGGTTTGAGGATGGGCCTTTGGCTGAGGATGTGTTTGAACCTGGCCAATGGGCTGGGTATGGATCTCAGCGTGGGCCTTCGGCTGGGTTTGGAACCGGGCCTGGACATGGGTTTGAGGGTGAGTTTGTACCTGGGCCATTGAGTGGACATGGGTTTGAGGATGGGCCTTTGGCTGAGGATGGGTTTGAACTTGGGCCACAGAGTCGGAATGGGTTTGAGGATGAGGATGAGGCTTTGGCTGAGGATGTTTTTGGGGCCCGGCCATTGACTGGACATGGGTTTGAGGACGGACTTTTGACTGAGGATCGGTTTGTACCTGGGTCATTGACTGGACATGGGTTGGTGGATGGACTGTTGACTGAGCATGGGTTTTAGGATCAGTGATTGCTTGAGCAGGCTGAGCCTGTGTAGGTGGTTTAGGTGAGGGGGGCCTGACAGGGGCCCAAGACTGCGGATGAGTACGAAGTTGAATGTGGGAAGGCACAGGAGGCTGAATTTGGCCCTGGAGTGCAGCTTGCATTGGGGAAGAAGGTCTGAATTGAGCCCACATCTGCACCTGAGCTACAGCTGGATCATGGGCTAGACCCTGGAGCTGACGCTGAGGATTCAAACCTAGCTGAGGTTCAGCTGGGACACATGTTTGGGATTGAGCTAGACCCTGAGATGTGAGCTGTGGTTGTGTATGTGGTTGGGTCAATAACTCTGTCTTCACAGGGCCATGGGGGTGTGGAAGGACTTGTGCCTGAGACTGATCGTGGCTCACTCTGGTTTGTGACATGGTCTTCATAGGTTGCTGGCTGTCTGTGGTAGTGTAGGACATAATTGTTGACTGTATTTGGACTACTGCTTGAGTTGTGGACTGAACCATAGTTTGGAGATCTGCCTTAGATTGCGGGTGAGGTTGATCCACAGTAACCACAGTTTGGGATTTCATCTTGATGTCTGAATCTGGTTGAGCCTGTATTACAACAGGCTGTGATAGTTGTTGCTGCATCAATTGTTCTTGTTGCTTTTGCTGTTGCAGTAGTTGTTTTTGCTGATAGTGCTCTTTTTGTTGTTTTTGCTGATCTGCAAGTTGTTCTTGCTGATCTAGACTTTGAAGTTGTGGTGTTTGTTTTTGTGGGTATTTTTGCTTTTGTTGCGGCTGCTTCGTGACCTTGGAGGTTCCTGTATGCTGAGGAACGACCTGAATTGATGGTATTTCTCTATCTGACTTTGGCTGGGCCTGTATAGTCTGAACTAGGTCCTGAGAAGAAACCAATTCTGGAGACGGGCTGGGAGTTTTATGCTCTCCCGAGTCTGGTCTCTGAAGCCAGGGCCGATTCTTCATTGCCTGGGCCTTTTTGCTTTGAAGCTCACTTGAGCCTGAAGCTGGTTTCTTCATAGCTGGCTGCTGATGTGAAGTCTGCTCATGGGGCTCTGGCATCTGTTTGACTTGTGTTTCAACCTGTGTATGAGTTAGCACCTGCTGCTGAACTTGGTACTGATGCACTTCGATCTGATGCTGGTGCTCCACCTGCTGTTGTTTCTGTTTCTGCTGCCATTGTTGTGGTTGCGTTTGCATCAACTCCTGCTGTTTAACTTCTTGTGGTTGATGGTTCTTGAATTCTTGCTGTTGTAACTCCATTTCCTTTTGTCTGTTTAGTTGTTCTTGCTGTAGTAGCTGCTGCTGCTGCTGCTGCTGCTTCATCAATCCTTGTTCTTGAGGCTGCTGTTGTTTTTGTGCAGCAGTCTCTGACCAGGTCTGAGTCTGGACTTCTGGTGGTGACATTGTCCTGGTCTGCATCACAGCTTCTGCATAGGTATATGGCATTGGAGGAGAAGTCATCTTCTCCTCTCGGTATTCCTGCACCACTATCTTTGGAACAAAGGTTTCACGATACTGATGAGAAACTGTCTCTGGCTGCTGTGTTGGCAGCAAGGTGTCTGACTGTCTCAGATGTTGAGGCAGTTCTTTAGCCTGGATAAGAACTTTTGATGGAGGGGAACCTTCTGGGGGGCTTCTGTCTCTTCTGGCTCCCAGGCTGCTCAGCAAACCAACAGCCTCCTGGAATTGAAATTAGTCATATTAGAAAAACTGAAATTGTAATTATAATATAAATATATATATATATATATTCTCTGCAATGCTTCTCTTGCTATATCCTTCTTTTTCTGACTGCTGTAAATACAGAACATGCAAAACTCAATGATGTGCAATCAACTGGCCTGTGACTGAGCAACAGCTGCTCGAACTCTGTCCTGCATAACAGAAGCGTGGAGGTACTGGATGGGAGAGCTCTTCTGATTCGTCATCACCGTCACCTGGAGGTCTTGCTCCTCTGTCACCACCTGACCCTCGAGCTGAAGGCCACGAGAAATCAGGACCTGTGGGAATAAATGCTGTTGAATAACCACCGGTGTTTCCTCCAATATGCATAAAGGGACATAGAGCAGAGCAACTGCCCTAATCTGTGGATCATCTTACCCTGGCTCGTGGGTCCTGGCCCCGCTGTCGCTTTTGTCTTTCTGCAGCCCGCAGCAGCTGGTAGAGCTCCCGGGCCTCTGTCTCCCAGTGCAGGAGTTCAGCCAGGCGACTGTCCAGACCCGACACACTGTGCTGGAGCTCTGCACACACCTGTTCTGCCTCAAACAGGGTCTGCATCACCTGGTGACAAGATAGTAATGAACAGGTGAACTTAGAGTACCCACTGTACATAGTAGCTGCAAGGAGATATTTAGTTACAGAATGTGATGAACCACAAAAAAAAATGCTTCAAAAGACAGATGCATTAATGGTATAAAATAGAATGAAATCTTTCATACTTCAGGCATAGCAAGCTTTATTTTCTGTAACTGATCTGCTGGGCATTCTGGGGAGGGAGACAGTGCATCCAGATCTACCTCTTTTAGCTTCATCATTATGAACTGAAGGAAGAAAGCAAAAGCGAGTAATTCAGCGTGAAATAACCATAACAGAGTATAAAATGAACTATGAACGGCTAACTACTCCATTATTCCTACCTGTATTCTTTTTCTATAGGTGCGCAAAGGGCCTGCCATTGCCTCCAGAGGCTCTTTGAGAATCAGAGTGGCTTCTCTGATCAGAGCCTGGGGGTCCTGGGGTCTGGCCTGGATGTTGGCGCTGGCCTCAGGCACAGTGTCCTGAAAAAAAGCACAAGATGTTAAATACCAGTGAGAGAAAAAACTAAAAAGTTGTTTTCTTGCTTTTACAACACACAGATGACAACAGATGGAATATTTTCAGACAGTTGACCAGGTAACACCTGTCCAATATTCCACATGAGATATCAACGATGGACTGTTGTCAAAGACTTACATTTATAATTGCCTCCACAAAAAAAAGTAAAGCTAGCTTCAAACTTGAGACCACTCCTTAATATTAGAGCATGGGAATATTTATGACAATTACTCCTGCAATTCCAAAGCCATGAGACATTCAAAATGTTACATGAATCTCTGCTGTCACCAGTCACTTGACAAAAAATAAACACAGAAGAAACTAGATCCACACATTTGGACAACAAAGCTATTCATTCTCAGTTTAATCAGCCTGAGCTGCAGTGACATGATTACAAAGACTGCTTAGCACCAAAGATGTGATCAAAACAAACAACACTGGCTTTACTGTTTCTCACCAACCATGTTTTCTTGTTCTGTAACTTACAGTGTTTCTCTTGATGAACTCAGCCCAGTGCATGTTCAGCCTGCGCAGCTCCTCCGCCAGGCTCCTGCTGGTCTGAGGGTCTGTTGACTCAATCAGGAAGTTACCCACCTCGTTCAGATGCGCATGTCGGGAGCCCCACTCAGCTACAGATTCAGACGTCACCTTAAAAAACATCAGCTGTTACAATAATGTAGCTAAGATGGTTTGTTTTTTAAAATTCTACAAAATATTTCAACTGTTAATCTTTCTTCTTCTCTCTCTACTGTATCTACAATACCTCAGGTCTGTGGCCAGGTCTGAATGTTGCAGAGCCCTGCTGCATCCAAGCCTGCAGGGAGCTGAGGCAGTCGCTGTAGGAGTCCCAGGCAGACAGGACCCGTCCCATGGTGTTCTTGGCTGTGGACAACTCCTCCAAAACCACAGTGGTGTCCTCCTCCAGTTGCTTCACTTGTTGACTGACGTGGTGATAGTCCGCAGCTGAGGAGCAAGACAAACCGCAGTCAAATACACAGTAAATTCAAAAATGAATCCATGATCTGGACTCAATCAAACCACAAGCTGCAAAACGCTGCAAAAAAAGTAAAGTCCAGGTAAAAATCCAATAGATCAAGGTCAGTTGCAGAAGAAGGATTCAGTACATCTGATGTACAGAGCACTTACCAAGGGCAGATTTGCTTGAATATTTCTCAGAAATCTTCTTCAACTTATTAAGAGCCCCTTCCAACAGAGAAGGCAGCTCCTGTGTGTTTACCAGCTCCTGTGTTAAAAGATAATAAAGATTTTATATACACAGCCTTACAGTCATGTTCATTGGTAGGACTATGGATAGGCTGAGACTTATTATCAGATTTATTATTCCTAGTCCAGATGTTACCACAGATATGGGTTTTGCCCTCTTTACAGTGGCCAGGATGTGTCAGATACTTATCATGCTAAATACATATTTTGCTAATGTAAATGATACCATTGCTGTCTGGCATTGTGAGCACAGCCACACATAAACATGAAGATTAGCAACTGCTGGTGTACAAGTTAATGGGCATCCAGCCAAAAAGAAAAAAATAAACATGCTATCCCACCACTTACTGATAACATATAATTTAGCATGTTTAGCAGTAGCAGTAGCATGCTCTCACAGAAACAGTATTATTAGTAACTATTAGTACATGAACATGCATAAGCTAATGATGCTGACTGGTTTTTGATCAGTTTTTGAGGCATCCCATCATGAATTGCATGGCACTACATGAAAAGTCAGGGGATTGACCCGATCAGGATCAAACACTTGTTCAAGAATGTTTTGAAGATCCCAAAACTGAACTGAGGGCTACTCACGTGCCATTCCTGCAGCAACACCCTAACAGCCTCCGGAGAAATGTAAGGCCTCTTCCAGGCACGCAGCTTGGTCCTGATCTGCCCCAACAGATCCAAAACTGTGTGGTGGTGCTCCCGGTACTCCAGCTTGATCCCATGGTACTTAGCAGTTACTCTCACACCAGTGAACCTGGTGAAGACATCCACAAAACCAGTAATAATGTACTACTTCAACCTTTAGCTCAGGGAAAGTAATGAATTCATGCACTGTATGTACAGTTCATATGATTTTACACATGTACACACAGTACAGCTGGGAAAATGCCCTCACCTCCTCTTCAGCTCTTCCATCTTGTCAACAGGAACCATACTGTTACCATACTCATCCAGGTTCTGGAAGGACTGGAAGGTCTTCACCTGCTGAGGCATCTCCTCCAGGCACACCTACAGCAACATGCATGAGAGCTCAGTCACATAATAGGATTATTCAGCTACTTTTATCCTCTACACAAAAAACCCTGCCTGAGGAACCTGGATTTGTTAAGTCAGTATCATTGTTTATTTCACTTCCTTAAGTTGAACTGCCAGATGCTTTAAGTACTGACTTTGAGCAGCTCCTGTTTCTCTTTGGCTTCATCAGCAGCGTGGCCATGGTCCTGTGGGTCACCCTCCTCTTCGGCCAGAGCCCCCTCTGCTCTCAGCAGCCAGTGGGCCACTGCATCTAAGGGGGCTGGAAGGCTCTTATCTAACTTGATTTTGTATTCATGGAGCTTTAAAAAAAAAAAAAAAAACAGAGAGAAAAAAAGGCAAATTTCAATACAACTGTCTCTCAAAGACAGAATTATTTGTAGTCTGCACAGTATGGTAGAACATCATACAGATGTATGTCTGTAAAGTTTCAAACAGGCTGTACATAGTGTAACAGAAATGCAGCCATGATGTGTTGATGTTGGTGACTCATTAAGTTTTATATTCACTAAGAATTTGATTGTATAGTAATGTTGACATATAAATATGTAACATTGAAAAAGCTCACTGTGTAATATTAAAAAGTTAAAACATAATAATATAAACCTCCAAACTTTACAGTTTGAAGGTTTAAAATACAGTTTAAGCTTTGAAGGTGACCAGTGATTGAAGTGGAGCAGACCTTTTCAGTGAGGGTGTCCCACGCTTCTCTGAGGGCTCGCTGCTCTTCGCTCAGTTTCGGGGTTCGTCTCATCGCCGTCAGCAAAGGCATGATGGGCCGCCGTTGCTCATTAAAGGACACAAGAAAGGTCTGAAATACCTGAGGGATGGGAAACGGAAAAATCCAACTCAAACCATGTTTTAAGTCTTTTTTGTTGGATCCTGATGATACACAGATTTGAACTATTACATGGGATAATGATACAACAGAGGATGTAGCTGCTTTAAATTGCAGAAGCAGCAATAAGCTCTTAATAACTTAAGGTAACAAGAGATGCAGTGCAGGTTACTTTAAAATGGTAAAATGTTATGCAATGTTTTGTTGTTATGCATCTTGATGGGAACAAGCTGGAAACGTACGTGGTATCTCTCAGAGTAGCTCTCTCCCTCTGTGGAGTCCCAGCCCTCCAGGAGCTCGTCGTAGGCCTGGACCAGCCAGCACGTCACTTCCTGTGCCTTGCGGTCAGGTGTTGCCTGGTGACCGGGAAAATTACAAGAACAGTTATTGAGAGAAGACATTTGTTAGAATGTTACATACGTGTTTATCAGCATTAGTCACTAGTAAAAAGAGGTAAGCGAAAAGATTTTCCACAAGGCACCAGTCATGGGATACTTAATACACAAAAAGGAAGCCAGAGTGCCCAAATGTCTTGTATTTGAAGCAAGCCTGTGCACAGCAGAGTACCAAGCCCATAGATAAGCTTGTTTTGGCAACAAATAAGAACATGGCAACATGTACAACAGCCAACTTTAATCTTCGCATCATCTACAGTATGAAAACAAACAATTGTATTGTATAGTTGGTTTATTTGCTTTACTTTGGTGCATTTTGTGAAGTAATTTTTTGATTTATTTTCAGATGTTTCCAAAAAGCTTGTTTACTGCGTTGCCCAACCTGCAACACATCTTATAAACTCTGCAGAATGAAGAGCAGGACTCGGGGCTAAAGTAACAACATGAAAAGTGGATTAAAAACTCAAACATCTTCAGGAGCTTCACACGAACATGCTGATATCCTGTGAGAAACTCAAGCTGACAGCTGTTTTGTCCACTGTCGCTGATCAGTCATGAGTTCTGCGACAGGCAAAGCCAGCAGGATTTCATAGCTGCTCTGTAGTCACCCCATGAGCACTTTATTCATCCCATGGGAGGCAGAGAAACACACCCTCACTGTGGTTTTGGATTTCTTCCCAGAAAACAGGGCGAACTAGTTCGATACTGCATGATCAGTCCTGCTCTGAACCACCATGTGATTTAAAGGTAATCTTGGCTTTAAGCAACTGAGTTTTGAATTGAAGTAGCTGCCATGTCGTCACAATAAACAACTCTCTTGGTATATAATCGTTAGCAATAAAATCTATAGTTATTTGTGGGTGCTGCAGAAGTTTGGTGCGGCTGATTTACGCCATGTGACACAACAATAATGAGGCTGACAATTACAAAGCAGCGAGCCAGAGGATTTCCAAAACACTGTACACACAAAAACATCAGTTATTTTTAACCTATGAAGCAGTGACAGGGGATGTGGCACTGACAGAGACAGAAAAGAGTCACATGTCAGTGTTGTCCAGTTTGGTTATTAGCTTGTCAGGCTGCAGCAAATTCCATTTCCATTCACACTTTTGTTTTGATTGTTTCTTGATTCATCAATTATTATGTAATCTAATATGTCACTGAATTTGGGTAATAAGAAGGAAAGTAGGTGGCTGACAGGTGAGTGATGAAGCGGTGTCGGGTTGTGATGGTAGCGTCTACCTGTCGCAGAGGTGAAGCAGAAATAGCAGGAGTGTAATGAACAGGCAGATTGATGGGAGAAGGACTTTTAGGAGGAGTCAGGTATTGTGTCTAGGAGGAAAAAGGGAAGGAAATAGTAGGAGCAAAGGAAACAGACACAGTGAAGAAAACTATGCTAAGAAAACAGAGAAATCCCAAAAATAAATTATGAAAATTATTGAAAGTGTAGCTGAAGGGAAGTGTAAACTGATAAACACAAGATAAACAGATGTAATACTTGTAACGTCAATACAGCTAAAATACCACACTTTAAACATTTTCAATTGTTTTACCAAATGTGCTTTTGTAAGCTGCAAATACTTTCATTGTAACTTTCCAAAAACATTCAGGCCTGGCTCTTCTATTAGGGGCTGACACACACATCTGTAGCTGCACATATTCTGGACAATTAGCAGAAAAAAGATGCAAATGATAACACAGATGTGTAAAGGATTCCTGCTCAACATGTGTGTTTATGTATAGATCACATATGTCCATCCATAATGAATGCATCTTTATACTGAAATATGGATTGTGACAACAGTGCGAACTCACTGGTCAACTAGAAAGACTAATGCACTTGTGGGGTTAAAATCCACAGAGCATTGATTTACTGATCCAGGTGTCAAGTTATTTAGCCTGATGTGTGGACTTCTTTTGGCCCATAAACCACCAGATCAAAGCTTATGGAGCAGGACTGAATTCTTCAGAGCTCAGCTGCATCCTAATTGTTGACACTGGACTGCAGAGGTTAAACAGCTAAAAACTACCTGAATCCTACCTGAACTACTACAGTGACATTAAAACTTTTCATAGAGCCTTTCTATGGAGTGAAATGGTGCACTGTGTTACCTGATGTTGGTGTAGAATATGATACATGACACAGTGACACAGACCTGCATTTCTTCCTCTGGCACTGGCAGGTCTCTGGAGTACTGCAGGAACTGAGCCACGTACGTCATGATGGACTTTTCATCAGGGTCTCGAACATCCACATCTGCATCCACATCACAATCCTCCATGATTAGCCTCTTACAGTCACAGGTTTAGACTAAAACATGAGTAAGCTGCTGAATCAAGAGTTCAGTACTAGAATCTGAGGAACAGAGGTGTAGCTCTTTGTTTTTAAAGCATCCTCTCTGTTTTTAAAGTATCCGGCTGATTAAAAGTCTGCTGACAAACTAACAAGCAGAGCAAAGTGAAACAAGTGAGGGTTTTATATTAGACCAAAGAAAACAAGCAACAAGTGAGTCAGCAGACTGTTAGATCGTCATCTCATTTGCCCTCAGGCTTACTTGGTGTGGCTCAGTCACAGAACTTAGCCACTTTTACAAAGATTCACATGGCACCACTTCAATTCATGCTACAGAAGTATGTCAGTGACAAAAGTGGGAGGAATCTTTTGTGAAAGAGCTTTTGAAACGACAGAGGGCACAGAGGGATACTCTACAAATGAGCAACGGCCTGAAACTGCGTTTTCGTGTAAATCAGTGGAATTAAGCGCAACTGTGGAAAACTGATTGCAGAAGACTGGCTAGTAAATCCTAATAAAAAGAAAACCACATGGCTATAGATATGTGAGTCATAGATATGTGAGTTTGTGTTGTGAAACCTAGGGTTTTCCAAATGTTACTGCCTCAGCATCGACTTGATAAACTCTTGTGCAATCACATCAGATCGTGACATTAGGTTTGGGCGATGTCAAACTTTAATATCTCATTACAGTCTGGCCCAATATTCTGATACACAATGTTATCGGGCTGGTTGACCACAGTACGGTCACTCACCATCCGGCTCCAGCAGCCTGGGGATCCTCAGCTCCTTCTCTGCGATGCCGAAGGCCGCCTCCAGGTTCTGTTTGTTGCTCCTTGTTCTGGCTTTAGACAGATCCACTAGGTCGGGCCGCAGAGCGTACAGGATCGCTAGGAAGACCACTCCACTTCTCCAGCTTGCTTTGAAGTCCTTCACATTTATTGAACAGCCAGCTCTGAGGGAAACAAGTCAGTCTATTATTTATTATAATAAATGACAATCTTCTATCAGCACTGCTGTCTGACAGTCTTTGATGCTATTGCTACTGGGAGATACAGTAGCAATTTATTGATTCTTAAAAGAAACAATACAATAACAAATGTCATTAAGCAAACACAGACAGTTGATCAATATCAAATATAAGAATGAAATACATAAGACAGAAATACTTTCAAAGCTCCTGTGTTTTTTTAAGAATGTATTTTAAGACCTAAAATTTAGCCAATAAAGCCCTGATCAGGTTTTGGTCTTTAGCACAGACCTGGAAATGACCAAGTGGTCCCAGTGAGAGGATATAGCACTTCTTGGATCACATACAACAATAGTTGGATCTGCGAGAAGTTTCTCAATGATTTGGTAAACTGATCTATCAATGTAATCCTATATAGTAATAAATAATAATAATCCTAACCCCACACATTTTAATGAAAACCCGCTCATTAATGCTGTTTGGTTGACTGAATGCGTACTTGTGACACTGTTCCCGGACCCAGAGCAGCAGGGCCTTCTTGGCAGACACTCTGAAACGGCTGTGTAGTGGTGAGCCTCTGGGAGGAACAGGACTGCTGGTGGCCGAGCGGCTCGACAGGGTGGAGCGTGAGTCCAGACTGGCCAAAGACTCCATGGAGGACTGACGCGAGTCGAACGATAGGCTGCTGGCCAACTCCTCAATCTAAGAAATCCCCCAAAACACACAGTCAACAATTTAGGCATCCATATTTGGAAAAGTAAAAATATGTAAAAGAACAAAAGATACATAAAAAAATAAAGATATAAAATAGTACAAAAATAAAACAAAAACTATATTTTGGAGATGTCTGGAGAAGTTTAAAGTTTCTATAAGTAGCATTTAAAAACATGTGTTAATGAACACAACTGACCTGCATCGTGTTGCTAGATGAGGTCATTAAACTGTTGCTATAGTTTAACTATAAACAGAACTGGCTCTGAGCCTTCAGCACAACACTAAAACAAAGTGTGGAGCTACGTCTGGCTATGCAAGACTATAGCTTGACTAATGTTTTTTTTTTTTTTTATAACATTTTATAACATCTAATATCATTATGAGCTGGTGTTGACCCTTGTTTTCTCAGTCATGCCAGAAAGGCTTCACTGATGAAAACATTTTTGGCGTTTATGTTGGAGTCTGTGTTTTGCTAGGACGTGGTCATTTATTGAAATTAGCAGACTCTATGTCTAAGCTAACGTTAGCACATTGTCGATGCTGTAGGGGAGCAGAAGACAGCCACTGTGGCAGCGAACATTACATCCTTTGGATTTTCAAAAATTCAGGCTCAACCCCTTACGTAGAAATTAGTCCACAGGCTGTTATAGGAAACAGAGACAGTTGGGGGATGGTCCCATTCATGTTTATATATTGGCAGTTAAAAAGCAATTAATACTGGTAAATTGCTCCACATTCTTACATATTGTCCCCTTGGAATTATAAGGTTCTATCTGCGTTCTGAGCTGTTTTGAGATATTGAGCTTTGTGTTTCTATTCTACAGAACAAAATACTAAATATGTGAATAACTCCATTTTAACAAAAATGATAGAATCTCATAATTCCAAGAGATGGACATAACACCCTTTTTTTGCACATGTGGTAACACTCATTTGCTTATTTTAGATTTGTAAAACTGACCTGAGGAAATGTGATATTTATCTGACAGCTATGAAAACTACATGAGCTCAGACTGGGAGCAAAAACAGAAAAAACAAAGTAAAACAAAAAGGACACGAAGAGAGTGAAGTGGCAGGAAAAAAAAACTGTATTTCACTCACATGATACTGTAGAATGATTGTCCATATGAGGCCCAAGATGATGGACGGTCTGCCATCGATGATGTCAGGAATGTTTATGTTTACTAGTTTGATCTGGGGCGTAAACAGGAAATAACTTAATTAATACAAAGTCTTGATTGAAACATAATTAATAATCCCATTATTAACTTGCTAACATTCCAACATTTTGGGCGAGTCAGTAACCAGATGATTCATCGACCAAAATATTATTGCTGAAAGCAAACAGGTGGCGCAGCAATTTAGAGTTTGAACATCTTGACCTGTAAATATACCAGTCTGATGAAAAATGTGTCCGCTCTCTGATTTGTTTAATATAAGAACTAAAACCCTCGCAATAACGTTGTTACTTGTATTCTGTGGACAGTTACAGAGCCCCCTTTTATTGTCATCTACCGATTTCTTCTTCAGAAAGGAGAGGGCCTTCTCAATGTTGCTCCTGTGCTGAAACATTCCCCTGCCTCTCTCCCGACTCTGCAGAACACAAACAGGGAGTCAGTCAGTTGGTACGTTGAAAGTGTCAGCTGCTGGTTGGAAAATGCGTCAGGGGCTGAGCAGAAACAGGACTCACGATGTGCTGGCCGCTCATCACCTCCAGCAGGTCCAGCAATTTGGAGCCATCGCGGAAGTCGTTGAACAGATCCACGACCATACATGGCGGCCTCCGCTGTTACAAGACACGCACGTTTAGTTATGAAACAGAAACCTTTGCCAATGCTACAAAATCTGTATAAATAATTGAAGGTTAGTCTGTAAACGTAGCTAAACAATAATGACTGCTCCAAGAATTCTGTAACCACTTTAGGGAAGACATTACTCAAAAATCATGAAACCAAAGATAAATAATAAGTTTAAAAAATTTGGAATGGTGTTAAAAAAGTCGAATGAAATTTAAGACAGGAATCTGAGAGTCGTGCAACTGTGGAAATTTACCACGTTTATGTGTAAAAGATGATGTTCTGATCAAAACCAACCAGTGCATCTTTAAAAGACGTGGTGGTCAAGCTGAAAACAAGGCTACTTGTTAGTTTCTGAGAAGCTGACATTTTGGAGACGGGAACTCTTCCCCAGAAAATCTGGATTTTTGTAGTTTTACTTGGTGCAGCTGACAGACCATAAATCAACTTTGGATCTCACTGAGACCCTTGTCCATGAAGTTCCATGAAGTAAAGTAGAATAATTTGTATTACTCGACTAATAAATAAATAAATAAATGACGCTACGTTCAGGAAATTCTCTGCCCCAAACTCTCAGGAAGATGATAAACAAACCGACCAAAGCTTTTCACAACAGAATGGCTCCAAATAAAACTAGATTACATGTATTTTCTGTTTAAATAATTTAACAATTCGTGTGGTTGTTATGATGACAGTGACATATTCTGCTCCTCATACAGGTAAATAAAACTGAAGTTTTAAAAACTGTAGACGTTAGTTAGATGTTAGTTAGGTATCTTGATATGGCTCGATGATGCAGGAAAATATCTCAACCTGAAAGTTACTAAATTTTAGCAGGTAACAGTGTCAGTTGTTTAGTCAGTTATTTATTTAGTCAGTTTTTATTAAAAACAATTCATAACAGAACCATGTTATTATTTTCTACATAATTAATATGCAGCTACAAAGTACCTTTAATTTGTGATCTTCATTAACATCCACAATATAAAGAACCAACAAGTTATCTCCTTGTCTATAAATAATATAAGAGAAGAAGCACCTTTCTCCTGAAGGCTTTATGTTTACCCTCCTATAATACAAAATACCCTTTGCTTAAATAACAGAATAATACCTTTTAAAATTCATATAGTTAAGAGTTTCCAAAGTGGATATAGAGCATTATAGAAAGAAAACTCTTCACATGTGAAGAAAAGCACAAAGCACTGTAACAATGTGAGCTCTTATGTGAACGACCACCACAGGATCAACAATTATCTCCACCATTCACTTTATAGGCACAGAGTCCCACACTCGGCCCAGAGTTGGAGGGTGGTGATGGTGGAGGGAAGGGGAGGGTGGTGGCCGTCTGTTGCTGTCTATCTGTGCGCCGTGAACCTTGCTCCGCAAAGCTATATTTATGTACACAGTTCCCCACCACCACCACCTCCACCCACCCCACTGTCCTCCGCTGCCACATTCAGAGCTGACCTCTAACATGCTGCTGCTGACTCATGTTGAGACGTAGTTTGGGAGCAAGACAGTGACATTTTCCAACAATGCTGTTTTTGCCATAGACTCGAAACACGAGCTGGCGACTGGGAAAACCCTGCAATGGTGATTAAAAGTAGCACACAGTCGTGTTTGATAACTCATGAGATATCACAAATCTCATACATACTTTTGGTTTGCTATGATCCAAAAAGTTGCAAATGACTGAGTTGAATGAGCTGAATTATTATTCCTTTCTTTCTTTCTTCAACCCATCACAGAATACAAGAAGAGTTGGTTTTTTAACTTTGACAAAACTGACAATGACCCTGATTTTACATTTTGTATGGTATTATTGATTCAATCATTATAAAGGATTAGGGTTAGGGTAACCCATAATATTACAAACAATGTTTTAGTTAAGTGGACATCTTTCTTCCCTTTCATGATATTACTGAACGTTTGGGACACAGTGAGCAGGTTATATGTTATTAGATGAAGCACTTTATATATTAGATATGGGTTTATATGTGAGTGCAGCAGGTGATTCATCATATCGTGTCCTCACATGTTCCTGCTTACCAGCTGCATCAGCTCATCTTTGAGAATGGAAAATCCCATGAATAGATTATACAATGACTGAATTAAATGAACTTCAATTCTTCCAGAGGGGGATTCAGTCTATAGATAAACAGCGAGGGGAGATTGTCCACCAGTTGATGGACGATCGTGTCCTTTTCTCGGACAGAAGCCAAAATGGGACACTAAAAATATACTTTAACAACCATTAATAATATTAACTGCAACTGCAGGGGAAGAATTTGTGGAACTAAGCTGAATGAGTATGATTTATGTTGGTACCATAAACATTTGCTAAAATTCGGCAGGGATCCTTTTTTATTAGTTGCTTCTCCTATTATTGTAGATGTTAAAAATAGAGGGGTGAGGAGGAGTGAACCCTATTTGGCTTCTGAAGTGGGGGCATGCAAAAAAAAAAAGATTTGAGAGCCACTTCATTACAAGTTTTCTCTTCAAATGAGCTGAAATTCCTCGATCACAAACACGGTCCTCTCAGTCACACCTGCAGAGAGGTCAGAGGTCAGAGACCCACTCACCTTTGCCAGCTGAGCGTTGACCCAGTTGGTGAAGGTTCTCTTCTGAATCTGTTCTTGCTCCACTGTTGAAGAAGAAGAGACACAGATCGTCTTACTTATATTATCACACACAAACAGTAAATCACACAGGTAGTTCACATTTAAACTGCGCAACACAATGCATGAACTATTTATTGAGTGCAGCTGCAGAGTTGGCTGAAGTCCCTAGATTACATTAACAACAGAGAGTGAGCTGCATGGGTCCTTGGTAAAGAGAGCAGTTGAGTGCAGAGACTCCGAGGTCACTGAAAACGGCAGAGACCAGGGTTCATGTCAGATCTCTTTAAATTTTTTTTTTTTTTTTTTAAACGTGATCACAATCCAACAGTGGAACATTTTGGCAAATATTCTTTAGCTTTCTTGCACAGAGGCACATGAGCTGATTGATGCATTTAGCATGTAGTAAACTTTCACCTTGTATAGTTTGTGTCGCGTTTTACTTTGCTTTAATTGTATTTTGCTTCAAACTCTTTCATTTGATTTTATTATTTTAAGCACTTTGTGACTGTGTCTGTTTAAAGTGCTGTATAAATAAACTTTTCTGACTTCAATCAATGCACATACTTATGTCCCAGTGGCCATAAAACATAACACCTCTGAAAATCAAAATCACACAAGTTTGCATAACCAGTAGTTAACTTGAGTTAGCAAAGGGCCTCACACAAAGGACCATAGCTTTCAGCTGTCTGTGTGTAATTCATTGAAACAATAGGCAGTCAAAGAGTTTTGCACAACCACTGTGAAATTAGCCAGGCGTTAAGAGCTACAATAACCATGTCTTTTAAGCACTAGTTATTACTGTAGCTGACACCCAAGGGTTTGGCCAATCAGCCTGAAAAACCTTTGGGTATAATAATCCCAAGCAGAAATATTTGGTCTGTGTGATGCCTGAACAAGCACAGAGCCTCAGTTCAATAATTACAACCATAAAGAATAATTCAGCATAAACAGAGCTGCAAGCAAAGAGTCTTTGCTGCAAATTACCGAGTATGCCACATAGATTATTTTATTAAGTAAACATGTTTTTCTGAGGCAACAGTTTTCTATATGACTGGTTTTAGAGTGTTAAAAAAGATTAAGACATATTTTATACCGACATATAGAAAATGCATTTAAATATGCTGTTAACATGCTCATGCATTTAAAACATGTTTATCAAAATGTGCAAAGTGGATTCTCTTTGCATGTTGAATTCATTTGGAAACATACACTGAACTGTTGTACTGACAGCTGCCACCTATGGATTTATGATCTGACAAAGTGTTGCAATCATGTTCTTAGCATATAATTTAGTGATTGCCCTAAAGGGAAAGTGTAAATTAAATATTCACTGCCACTCACCAGTATAAAGCTCAATGAAGTCATTCAGGTCAGAGACAGTGTGAAGAGTCTCACATACAATCCAGTCCTCGTTCTCCATCGTCCTCATAAAGTCAACTAACTGCGTTTATTAACATCTAAGATCTTTTTTCAGAGTTTTTGTAAGCCAACAGGGTATCACTGTTGTCAGATCAAGAAATGCAAATGGTATCTCCAAAAGTGACCTCTCATTATCTCTTATTGCTCCATTATCTATTACCTCCTGCTTAGTGCAGAAATGTGGTAAGACTTGAGATGAGATAGACGCTATGATTTTTCCTACCACTGATCATTTTGAAATGGCCTCATCCTGCAGACCCTGAGTTCTATAACCAGGGTCCAGCTGAACTTTAGGTCAATTAGTTCCCTGGTTTACTGCTTTAATTAGCAGCTAGAGACTAGTGGTCCGTCCTCTATGCTGGGCTCCAACTCTCTTTCAGGCTGAACAGTCCACTGAGAACCAATAACCGTTGGCTTTCAGACTATTTTCTGACTTAATATGTTGAACAGCAGCCCACCTCTGGCTTCGGTTCACTTGCAGTCTAATCTTAATCATAGAGAGCCCCGGTGATGACTCAGACATCTTATTATGAGGGAGGGAGTTGGTTTCCTTTAGCACCATGACCCAACATGACACCACTGCAGCTTCGTCTTCAAAACAACAAAAAATAACAAGAAGCCTTGAGCTTGGACGTGTTTCAAGTCAAGAGGATCGAGAGCTGTGATGAGGGCTGTGACACACTTGAGATTTTGCCAGAAAATAATTTTAAACAAACCTGTTTGGTCACTGATCACACTTGAGTATTTTAGTAGCTGTAGAAATGAATCCCTGCTGTATCTCAGTAACAGGGTTCATAACAAGCACAAAGAGTGACAACTTATACAAATACCAAGATATTTTCAATTACCACCTACAGGAAGTTGGACTTTGGTCGCCACATATTAACAATAAAATATGTGTGTTTATGTTTGAAAAAATAATTTATTCTTAAATTACACTCCACTTGTTAATTGAGTCAATACAATATTAAAATCACACAACAGTACTATAGAGAAAATAAATGTAAACAAAAAAGTTGAATGAAACCAAAAGAGCACAGGGTTCAGTGATATTCCCAATGTTGAATGAGTTCACTTGTTGGAAGATGTCAACAACTGTAATATGGTCAGGCTACATCTCCAAGATTATTGGCTCAGTATTAAACTAATAATTCAGCTGGGCTAATGCTTTTCTGTTGTTATGGCAACTTCTGGTTGTGTAAAGATAATCACTGCAGACAATCCCAACACAATTCAACAGACTGTTTTTGTATGTGTGGGTTTTACTTCAGAACTGTTACATCATGTCAACTGATTGCTAAGTTAGATAACTGCACACTGTTTTTCTTTAGGTAACAGGCTACTAGCATGTTAGCTAATTTAGTATCTGTTAACCAACATCATCTTGGTAATGCATGTTATTTACATACTAACCAGTAGTAATAGTAGTGGATGCATATAAACAACAACTGGTAAGATTGATGTTATTTACTTCTGTTGAACATCTATTCAATCTTTCATATACATCAGATAAAGCAACAGGAAACAAAACTTCACTGTGTTTCTTTCACTTAATCAAATATATTACAAATTGAAATGTACATTTTTTTCAAAATGCAGGTAATAAATTATTTAACAGCCTCATGCAGCCCAATTCCCTAGACTGAATCAGGGTGACTAAGGAAACTGATACATGCATGGCCTGGTAATTAAACATTTTTGTACAGAATTTACTTTAAGAATAAACTTCCTTTCAAAACAAGATTGATATTTGATTTATTTTCTGTTTAAAAACTGTTAAGCTGAAATGATCATGGTCAGCAGAATCTATCTTGCTCTCCCAGCATTTAATGATATAATGATGATGAAGTATTTTATTGCAGATGCAGATCTACTGTTGCACTGCAGCAGTCTAGTTTTTATATGCTGATAATTATATCCATCATATTTTTGTGCAGAAAAATCTACAGTTTGTTTTGTACCAATAAATGTCACAACCATACAGACAAATGAAAACACTCACCCCTGATGGAATCACACATGCTGATTCAGCAGTGAAAGTTACCAGATCAGCAAACTCACACCAAGTTAAACCAAACTTCTCTGTCTAGTAAACACATGGTTTACTGTACTGACTCTGCAGATCCATGATTGCAGGTGAAGACGTGAAGGAAAAAGATAATATAAAATTAGTTTGAGAGCATTTCTCGTCTAACCAGATCACAGTCTACATTTCCAGCCTGCAGGGAGGCAGGTGAGATCAGCTGGGCTCCGCCTCTATTACCTCTGACTCACAGAGACTTCAGATCTGTCAACATAAGACCTGCAACAGTCTCCGCTGCAGCTTCACCTTAAGGTGGAAAATGTGTTTAATCCAAATGTCATCTAGAATTAGGCCAAAGTGGTAACTATGAGTAGGGTTGTTTTTTTTAGTTGCACTTTTGATGTGTTTGTTTTTGCTTTTTCATTTGCTACATTTCCTCTAATTAGATGTTTATAAGACAATATTTTTAAAACGTATGATAATGATTATGACAGTAATTTGTATAAATATCACATTTACTACCCACTTATGTCAATGGGTCATATTTGTTAAAAAATTGCATTTACACACCATGAAGTAAATCTTGTGCTACCTTAAAAAGGATAGTGATGAAGATTATTAATAATATTATCATACTTAATAACAACCAATTAAAAAGTGGTACTATAGTCATCAAGACTAGCTGGGACACCATGTCCGCTCCCTTCAAAAGCCAGTGTGTAGACATTAAACACAGCACATTGACCTCAGCTGCTCTTTGAAAACAACTTTCAACTGTCAATGTGTTTAACAAACTTAGTTTCTGTAAAAGGCATCACATTAACGAAACATAGTAAAACCTGATTACATGTTTTCTGTTCAGTATCCTTTCTCTCTCTGGTGATGCAAACACTGAATACACCCAATATTCACAGACAATATGAGCTATTTTTAGTGACATTCTTTCATCATTACTACTTCAAATACAGAAAAAGAAGCTACAGTCTTATTTAACAAGATGGCCTGTAATGGGGATGTAAGTCTTACATCATCCATTCTGCACATTGTTTTTCCAACTATGTAATTTCCAGCTGGTACATTTACAAGCTTTTAGTAAAAAACACTATGTTCTAAACACATGGTGTCTGGGTGATGAGGGGAGTCATGCACTAAAAATAGTGGAGAACTTGCAAGAATGGACCCAAGAAAGAATTGAGGTGGGTGGAATGAGAGAAAGGCAGATGGGCAATTAGGAGTGAGAACAAGAGATGGAGAAAACATGGATGCAGAGTTTTTCACATCCTGCAACAAGAAAGAGGAAGAGAACAGAGAAAAAAAAATGAGGCGCCCATGTCAGAGACTGTGCTGCCATGTATTCTCGGTGCAACCATCACAAATACAGAGAGAAGATGAAGCAGTGTCACATTTACTCTGAGTTTAACTGCCTCAGTCACCAGATAATGAAGTTTAACAGTGAACCAGGCCTCACTAACGAAACACTTGACCACGCGAGCTGCAGCACAGTGACGCTGGAGATGAGGTAGAAGTCAAAACCTTCCTGCAAATGTCACAAGACTGTGAAAACTCAATCTGAAAGCTGCATCGCTCTTTTCATGGATGTAATAAAACTAATGAGAAGCCTCTAAATACAAGTACATAATAATCACAATATGACACAATACGCTTTTGAAAACCATATTACGAGCTGTTTCTCCAGACCACACAACTCCACAGGGTCACAGGACATTTTGTTGTAAGTCTTAAGAGGATTCTTTTTTTTTTGCATTATCCGGCTATCGCACAATTATTCTTTTGATTAATTATTTATCTCATGAAACATCAAAAATGAGAATGTTTTCCAAGCAATACATTTTCTCATTTCATAAGTTGAACAGGAAAACATTTTAAATTTGGTTTAATAAATGCATTAAACAATCAGTCAGTTCTAACTTAAGAAAACTGATTCAGCAGATTCAGAATTACATGTGTTGTACAAGCAGAGTCAACACAATCAAACAACAACCCCAGCACACCACTGCTTCGCTTCAAATGTTCACAACAGTGAGTTGATGAGCGAGCAGCGTTTATTATGTCCTCCACCCTCTCACTCTCTCCCTCCGGAGAGAGCTCTTTTGCAATATGACTCATGTCTCTCTGAGAGGAGGGCTTCAGTTTCAGCAACTTAAACCAAGTAATGCCTCAAAAAAAAAAGTGATGAAAGTGAAACAGGACGGAGCCAGCAGCAGACTGAGACGGGGGCCATCAAACTGCTCCCCTGAGCGAGACACATAACTGAGGCTTAATAATTATTATGTTGCCACAGTAACCAAGATAAAATACTGAACTCAGGACACAGGGATTTTGCTTTCACACTTGCATGACCTCAGCCTTCCTCTGGGGTGAGCAGAGACCAGAAACAGTGACTCCTCACACGGTTTAGCTTCAATGTTTGTTGAAGTAATTCCTCAGTTTGTAATAGCACCATGGTTGCAAAAATATCACTGAAACTGAGACCAAAGCTAAGTACTCAAATCACCTATAATACTTTAACATGTCCATAAGGCCATTCATCTAGAATAAAAACCAAACATTACTGCATCTTTGCTGGAAGTAAAGCAAGACTGACCTTGCAGCAGCATGTGGACGTTGTCGATGTCCAGGGGGATAGACCCCCTCTCCACCAGACCATCTCCAGAGTAGAAGTCTGACGACATACTTTCTCACCCACAGCCTCCCAGCAGCATCGCACCACTCTGGAAGATGGAAAGAGGGAAAACATTAGTTCCAGTGTAGCTTCGACATTAAAGCACAGTGTTTCTATGCAGCTTAAGGTTTCTGACTTTCTGAGAAATCTCCCTCTGGAATAAAATAAATGAGTAAACTGTGTCCAATAGAGAACATGGAAACTTGTGTTATAGTGGAAGTGATTGTAGTTGCCAATCAAAATCAAATCGACAGAGGTCATAGATATTAACTTAAAAATGTGAACCATTTCATTTGCAGGAAGTGTGACTGATTTCTGAGTGATCCAATCAAAATCAAAGCAGATTTCAGGTAAACATTTACAGAAACCAACTTCTGCAACATTTCTCTGTGGACTGAGCTCTACTACTCAGTATTAATACAGAATCTAGATTTGATTTATAATCAAAGAAAACATGAATAACTTATTTGATACAATATGGGACCTCTATGTGTAGAAACAATGTAGTATTGAGCTAATCCTCTGTGATGACTAATTTGTGTCAGCATGACGATTGTTGCAAAATCATTTTGTAATTTTACAATGTTTGGAGAAGATGTAATCAGTGGGATCCCAGATCATGATGTGTAATGTACAGACGATTATCCCAATGTGGAGCACCTGCTTCAGATTCATTTTTCTTCACTGATACACTGAGTTGATCAGTATTTTGTCTTTTCCTGTCTTATTTATCAAGCTCATATGTTGCTAGGCTGGAAGTATTTATAAGCTGTTGTTGTTGGGAAACACTCAAACCACAAACTTTACAAAGCTGAACAAACACAGATACAGAAACAGGAAAAAGCCTATAATTTCATAAAAGACAGACCTTAAAGTTTAGCAGTGGCATCATTCAAAAACACAGAAAACCATGTACTACTGCCAACATGCCGCCAACGAACCAACAGAAAACACCTCTAAAATACAGTTCAGGGGGAGTTTATCTTCGTTTATAGGGCAGTAAACACTGTTAACTGACAGTGAGAAGTGAATGAAGAGTGCTGGGATCTGGGCTGTGTTTTATCCTGTCCTGTCTTGCCCTGGGATATGAGTAGGTGAACTGTGAAAAATGCCTGACATTTAGACATCTCTCCTAACACGCCTGCCTAAACAAATCACGCTGCAATAAAATAAAGGCGCCATTGATTTGACCAGAGCTTCCTCTGCTGAGCACAAGCACAACTGACACTTTAAGAGAACAGACAGGTGAGTGGGGCTAAAATAAAACAGTGAGAAATAGCACCAGGCCTCACCAACATGTGAGACCAAATGTCAGATCAGGTCAAATAGTGGTGGTTAGTTTGTTTTGACATGCCTGTACTACCATAGGGGTGGGATCTCATTCAAATGGACAAATCAGACAGTAACTTCCTAACTCTTCCTGTACTGAACTGCCTTCCAGTATCACCCCCAACTACCCCCCAGTGGCATTAAACAAGTGCCAAGATCATTTTCAAGTTATCTTTGAGGCTGACGTGTGCTCATCAGGCTAAAAGGGGTAAAACTAACACCACAGTGTTATAAGTCAGGGGTCTGACGCTGCACAACAAACAGATATGGCATTAATACTAACTATCAAAATTTCTTTTTCAAATCTGCCTTATTCATGTCCAGTAATAAAAAGGTTTTAAAATGTAGGTCTGTGTATTACAGATGGAATAAACATTTCAATACAAAGACAAACTGTGTCAAAATTTTCATCTTGGTGGTGACAGAATTTCAGATACTAAAACTGCAAAAAATATTATTGCAGCTGAAAAAACTTAAAGCAGAATCCCAGTCTTGCAGTTTAAGACTGTTTCACGTTGCTGACAGTTTTCATTGACAGGAAAGCTGCTGCAGCGCCTCTGGGCCACAACGGCAAAGGCTGAGGATCAGCCAGTAACACAGTTCAGATGATCGTACAACTCCTGCTTGTATAATATGGTGCAGAGAATTCATTTAGCCACACTGAAGCTTGACTCTAGAGCCCGATGAATGATTAGCAAAACCCTTATTTTAATCTGGAAGGATAAAAGGCTAACCTGATAAAGCCAGACACCAAGAAATAAACAACACACTACAAGTTGTTTTGTCCTGACTGGTATTTTTATGTATAGTGAGCTACATGAAGGTGGCACTTTCACCTCTTAACCTCCTCCTGTTATAGCACAATTAAATAAATCAAAATATCACGACTATTAACAATAACTCAAATAATTTGATATACCAACTGATCTCAATGCATCTGACCTTCAAATAAACCCATAAAGCTGCATTTCTGCTGATTTGTCCAAGGTTACTCCCATGGTGCTGTTCAACCTCTACACAGGAGCACGCCAGCAATTAACACGTGCAATATCTAAAAACACAACTGAAAAACTGAACCACTGCCCTCCAGTGTCAATGTGGGCATGTGGATACGCACTGAAACAACACTACACTGAGACATATATGTGCCTATGTGTGTGTGTACGTGGAGGGGGTTGGACTGAACCACTATAGCACGGCATTTAAGTTATCCCAAGGCTTCGTGTCAGCTGCAGAATAAGTGACAGGGGTGAGAGGAGAGAGTCAGTGGTTGGGGGTGAGAGAAAGAGAGGGAGGGAGGCACAGCCAGAGTAAGAACATACAAGCCCGGGAGAGGAGGAGGTGCAGACGGTGCTGTAAATAAAAAGAATAAAGGGAAAAATAGAGAGTAACTAATGGGAAACTGTCATGGGGCTCAAACACTTATATCATTTACAGGAAGCAGCTTTTATTGCTTCGTATCTTTCATTGTCTCTAAGTAATAAAAAAAACACTTGTTAATGTGTCAAGTAAGCTTGCAGGCCAACAACAATACAGTTCAATGCTGCTGTATGAGTCACAATTGGAAACTTAAAACCAAGCAGCAACTCCCAGTGATCCATCACTCGGTCAGTTTTTAGCGGATGTGAAATGCTGCTGTCAGGTCGAAGGTATAATACCCGTACCCACTGATCTTTTATACCTGGCAGTTACACTTTGTTTAACAAATGAGTGTGATGTGATTGTTCACCCGGGTGTGTGAGATTCTGCTTAATTAGTGATTGTTGTGGTTATTGTTGTATGAAAAGCACAACTGATTTCCAACTAAAATTGTATAGGAATGAATAAGAGAAAGGGAGGAGGGGAACAGGTGAGGAAGGCCAGTCAAGCACAACAGATGAAGAGAGATGCAGAGCTTGAAGGGGAAAGCTAAAAAATAGAGTTGAGGAAAGATAAATACAGCAGAGCAGATGAGAGAAGCTGAACCTGAATGAGAAAAGATAAGAGTCAGAAAAAGGACAGAAAGAGAGAGTAATAGGAAGAATTAAGGAAAAGCAAACAGAGGAACAAGGGACAGAACCAGTGAGCCAAAGTCACAAGTCACTCCGGTCAGCTCTAATTGTAGCAACAAGGCAGAGGGCAGTGAAACACGTTGCACAGTGCTGTGGAAAAAGCACAGGGAGGGGGAACACACGAGGCCACGACACCAGCCTGAGAGGCTTTTTAAATGTATTTATCCAGTCGAGGGGCCCACATTATTATTTACAGCACTAAGCCTGTGGGGCAGTTTGATGGGACAGAGAGGGAGAGGTGCGTTCAATCACGTTTACACCTGAGAGTCACACAGAGCTACATGAGTAATTTCATGTCAGCTTATTCTTTTTTTTACAGATACTGTATACTCCGTGACCCAAATAAATTTCCTGTTTCCTCCAACACATGAACTACCCACTCCTCAACAGGGTGGAAGGAGAATCTGGGTTTACTACAGCAGTGGTTCACAAAGTGGGGTCCAGGGGCCTGCAAGGGGTCCTTGAGAGGGATTCCTGTGGTTCCCTACACAAAAGGATAATAATTCATTGACAGAAAGTGAGTTTTTAACACCTTCTAACATCTCGAAGCAAAACTCTTATCAGATGGGGCTCCATGGTCTAATTCAAGTCAGGAGGGCCCTTGATGTGAAAACATTTGAGAACCATTGTACTACGGGATACTAATTGCTCATCTTAACCTGACCTTCAAGATAATTGCCTTCTCCTTACAGTTCAGTTTTACTTTATTATAAATGAATAGAGTGGAGCTGGAGCTAAGAGCAAGTGAATGAATAAAAGGTAAAAAGAACAGGATGTTCATCACAGATGAATAAATACTAAAAAAGACAAAAATCATCAAACTAGTGTGGTGTCATTTCTAACAATTACTATCGTTCTACTGTGAAATTGTACAGATGATGTGACAGTACCACTTCACCACTTCACCACTGTGCCACATTCCTCAGGCAATCACAATGAGGGAATCTCCTCAGATGTTGCAGCATTTATTTACTTTCTCTAAATTACCACCCAGGTCTCAGAACTGTTCTACAATTCACAGAAATTTGGTGTTGAACTCACTGATGGCTGTTTGAAAACAGCAAAATGCATAGGTGAAACTGATGTAGATGTCCAGATTGATGTACAACTTTTAGGCTCCCTGGACATAGAAAAGAATGAAGTGGAACTTCACTAAATTGACTGAAGCAGAAAGAACAAATCTGAACTGAGGTATTGAAATCTGGAACTGATCTGAACTGATTTTTTACCGTCTGATGCCGACAGTTTGCACAGTGGTTGTTAACAAAAACCTGTGGAAACAACATCTACTACATTCCCTGCAGCTTCGGGTTCGACACCAACAACAACAACTCTCTCTCACAATGCTTCCTCCTCCTCCTTATCATCATCAATGTCGTGATTCTCTCTGCTGGAACAACACACTCTCATTAGCTCTGTCTAAATGATTTCCAGCAGGTCTTTGTACTCTGTGCTCTTTGTGCGAGCCTGGGAAATAAATCAATAGAGTCTGTGCTGCTAAACCTGTCACACGGAGCGTTCACAGACACACCCTGGAAGATATGATAATAGAACAGGGGAGAGGCAACCTCTGCTTTCATGTGACTGAAAACACAACACAGAGGTTAATTTGGGACAGATATCCTGCAGTCAGACATTTAGTGTATCATTGCTTTTAGCATGACGTGGTGCTATTTCTCACTCTTGTCCTTATGGTCCTCAGAAAAAGAGCAATACATAAGTTGAGATCTCATAGAAATTTCCAAGGTCATTACCACTGTCCCATTTGTTACTTCAAGGCACTTGCAGAAAGGCAGGTGTTAGTCACAGTCCCTATCCAGTTTTTCCTGAACGGTCAGGATTTCACTGAGGTCACTGTCTGCCAGATCCCCAGTGTGCCACTGATCAAACCATGAGACACTACCCTGCATACCATTGCATGCAAGTCTAACCCAGTGCTCTTCGCAGAACAATTTTCAGTTCACATCACTTATCCTGCACATAGGTGGGTTGTGTCAATGCTGCTCATCTGCTTTACCAGCAGGGAAGCACAGCTTTACAAGTCAGAAATATTCAAATGAGCTCTCAGGCCTAAGCACTGTGTCTGGATTACTGCAGATCTGAAGACACATTAAGAGAACGTCCCCTGATCTGACTCTTAAAAATGACAAATGGTACCTAAAGCGGAGAGTAAGGTTATTTGCATCCTAAACGAATATAAGTTAAATAAGCCTGTATCTCTTAAACAAACTGAAAAATTCAATTAGATCAGCCCCACTTAAGATTAAAGTGCATATAAGGTTATGTTAATGTGGACATTCTCCTCGTGCTTCTTTATCTTGTGCTGTGACAACACAGAGGTGGAAGAAATTACCAGAGCGGAGGAGCAGCAAAGTGGACAGCTTTACAACTAGAACCACTGGAGGTAACTGTAGTATACTAGTACTAGGGTCAGTAGCAGTAGTGTTAGTAGTAGACATGGTAAGAGCAGAGAGAGCTTTATAATAGTAGCAGCCATGGCTGTTGTTACAGTAATAATAGTAGTAGACATTCTGTCGTGGTACAGTGAGCCCTTAAGCTTGAAAGTGTTGCAGGATGGCCAGATAAGTATCTATCCTGTAAAGAGCAGACGTATTTGTCAACAGTTTTGTTGTATGAAATCACTTAAGAGAAATGATCTGTCTGAACAAACAAGTGAGAAATAGGCCTACAAAACAAAATGTGCTGTTAAACAACACATACATAAAGAAGCGCACCATCCAAATATGAACGCAATGATGGACACAGAGTAGTTTCATTAGATCTGTACAAAAGGATAATTCTAATTCAGTCCCCTCGTATCAACACAACCAGTGATGCAGAGGTCAATAGACTGATGAGTAAACTCCAATGATCACAAGATAAACCACATACCAGTATTCATTAATCTGTTAATTATACACTGAAAAGAAAATGAATCGTTAATTGTATAAACTTTAATCTAAGAATAAAAGTGTCTGAATATTAGAAAATGTTAAAGTGATTACTCTGCATTTCTCCAAGTCTAAAACTGAGTTTTAATAAAATTGTCCCTCTCATTAGATTGAAAATGTCATTTGAATAGATTATTTTTATATATTTTAATTTAGACTTTTTATGTTTTGAATATGACCAAATTCCTTAACATGTTAATAAGTCATAAAGCCATGCAATTATTCCTGTTTATGAGGTAACAGATGCTATTATCATCTATTATCACCTCATACAAAAGACATAAAACATCTACAATTTAATCTTAATTTGACCCCATTAAGAATGTTATTTTTTTTAGTACAGTTTGGCCATTTCTATATCATCACTGCATGTTATCAAGTGCTACAAAGTGTGAACCCTTTCACTGCAGGAATGCGAGATTGTGTCGGTGTTATGAAGCTGTCAGGGCCCTAAAAATAGCAGCAGGGGACACGTGTGTGCGGCTGCTCACAGATCAGCTCAGCCGAGCCATATAATGAGTCCTTGAGGAAGACCAGAGGACTTTTTAATAACGCTGATAACAAGCGCTTGCCCTGCAGGTTTAAGAAAACTGTAGTGGAAAGGCATCGCTCTCATTCACACACAGCAGAGAAAATACAAGGGGATGGCAGCAGTCACATTACTGATGATATCTGGGATCAATTACAGATGGATTATGTAAATCTAACCAGCAAATAACAGGCAAGAGCCAAAGCATTTCCCAACACCTGCTGACACAACTCCCTATTTAACCCTTTGTGGTGAATAACAAGTCAAAAAGTAGCTTGTACTCACATGCAGCAAAGAGTGCGTTGTTGGTGAAGATGTGAGATGCAGGTCCAGGCAACAATGATGTCTGATGTGGAAGAACAGACCTTGCTCTGTAGTGGTTGGTGGAGATGAAACCTGAAGCGAAGTTTGACAGATCTGGAGTCCGCAGAGCTGCAGGACGGGCCGGACTGTCACCGGAGAAGTCAGAGCCATACCGGGGCCGAGCAAAAAAAAAAAAAAAAAAAACTCACTGGGACACTAAATATAGAAACCAGTCAGGCTTCAACACACTCACACACCCACCTCCAGAGAGGATGACTGACACCTGAGTCTATGTAAGTGCATGAAACCGTATATTTAATGTCGAGTCCAGCTCCTGAGATCAGCTCAATTCACAAAGAAAATCAACTTTTTAGAGACGAAAAGAAACAGGGAGACGACTAACAAAAGATAGTTTTACCAATCCAGGACCCGACGCCGAGCTTGAAAATAACAGTTTGGTGTTACGGAAACCTAGCTAGATTAATGTAATGCTACCATTTTCATCAAACCTAATGAAAAATACCTGTATCATACTAATGAAAAAAAATATTATTACATTATACCGACGAGCCCTCTTTAATTGGCCTTAAAAGCCACCTCGTCCTTATAGGTGAGGCTAACACTTCCAACAAACTATCACCGAAAAGAGGATTAGCATCTTTATTGCTAATGCTAACGTTAGCTGGCAACGGTTAGCACGCTAGCTTGTCACGGCCAAACTCCTGAGCCATTTTAACGGTTTCCTGAACAATTACACTCATTCGTACGTCGGACAAGACACCTTTACGTTTCAAGAAATACTGAAAATTTTAATTTGTGGGAGCGGAACTTCCTCTTGTTTCGCGGCGGTCGGCGCTTAGCTCAACGTTCATCAGCTTCAGTTAAACTTTCTGTAACGGCCGTAACGGGTTGCGCATGCGTGTTAGTGTCTGATTTTTAAAACTTTTTTCCCAAAGTAAAAATTAATAAACTGGTTAAATCATAAAATTTAATGGTTTAATGATTTTGAGTTAGATTAACAGTTGTAGGATATTTAAGTAAAGTAACAGGTATGTTAGTGATGGTCCCCTCATTAATACACGTTACTGGGTTGCACTGAAGGTCAAAGTTCAAATAGGCTCTGTAACAGCAAAATATTAAAAGACTATAAATAATAAATAAATAAGGGAACAAGGCTTTTAAAAGAAAAAATACAAAGCATAAAGGAAATAAACATTAATATGGACTTAAAAAACAACAAATGAATTAATAGCATTCAGATTATTGATCATTTCAAGCACCAGGCATTGTGTAATAGTTGCCTTTCATATCAGACAACAATTCATGCATACAAATGTTTCTATGCTTGTGTTGTTTGTTTGTTTGCTCACAAATAAACTAGTATCCACATGAGGTGTTTTCTTGGCTTCCTACAGGGAAATCTAACAAACGTTTGGCGTACAGGAGGAAAGAAAAGCACAAAGGCAAAATAAGAAGAGTAATTTTAAAAAAAAAAGTACACACAACAAAACAAAGCAACAACTGATTAGACTGTTGTAACATGGATACTGTGAAAGGTCAAAGTCAGTCAGTGGTGTGAACACAGGTTTTGGGAAAGTATCAATGCAACCATTGAGCACCAGAGGTCAGCACAACATCACATACTGCTGGGCTGATGTCTACAGACAAAACCTCAGGACCTTTCTGTGTTTTGATTGAAGTCTTTATTCTTAGGAGAGAAGCTGAAAGTGCATCAATGATCCTTTGCTCTGTAACATCCTGTTTGTCAGTAGAACCTCTGTCTTCACCTGAACTGCAGTGACTTTTCAAGTATTTTCCCTCCCAAGATTTCTGTAGGATGAGCGGTGGACTCAAAGTGGCAGGTATTAGTAACCTTTAAATGTACTGGACATCTCACGGGCACTGTCCTGTTTCTTTAACAGCATGTGCATTTTCATTTCCACGTTAATTACACTAATTATTGTATAGATTAGAAACGTTTAAAATCCATATAGACATGTTGCAGTAAGTACAAAGTAATCCACCTCTTACTTGCTTGCTCTGAATTACAGTCATCATCATTATCATCATGTTAGTAATTATCATCACCTGTCAAACTGTACTTTTAAACAAATATGGATGTAAAAGTGTTCAAGAACTAGAAAAGTGATTCCAGGACTCTTCACTTTCATTTATCAGCTATCTGCAGATTGTTCAGGATCAGTTGATGCATTTTCAACCTTTTTTCCTCTCAGAAAAAGCTCCAGGGGTAAAATTCTGCTCATAATTATTTCTGTATGGAATTCCCTTAGGTTTCCTTCCTCATGTAAATACATGCACGTTGGCTGAAGTGCTAAAAACCTCCGTTATCACCATTATGTAAGACAACAGCGTCGGCTCTGGAATTGGTTCCTGGTTGCTGCAGTGTGGCCATCCAGTTCTATTAGTCTGGATGGGTTAAATGGAAGAGATGGATTTCCTCATAGAAAAAAAGAAGATAAAAAAAAAAAGGAATCTGTCATTAACAATCCACATATAATTACACAAAAGCCGGATTGTGGAAATCCAGGCTTACTCCCCTTTGTACTGGATTACAATTAACATCATTGTAATCACCACTGTTATCCAATTACATGCACTCTGTTATTCCACACTATGCACATTGTTCAATAATAGCCTCCAGATGGGTAATTCTCTCTGATAGCGAGGAGGACAGGGTGTCTGGGTGGAGTGTGAACCTGTCCCTGACTCATCCTGCTGAATATTTTCTAATCTAACTTTAATTGCTTGGCCTCAACTTTCAACTTTACTTTTTAAAGATTCATTTCCCAAACTACTCGAGAGCAGTTCTGCTCCGCTGGCTCACACGGAGCCCGCGGGGCCTCTGACGATGGTAATTTCTTGATGAGGTGCTTACTCACCCAAATCAATCCTTCCCCTTCTTCACATCTCACCGTCTCCTTTTGCCTCCTCCTGTCGTTGTTTCCTGTGAAGGGCTGACACATCCTCCAACGTGCACCCGTCCCAGCTTAAGTGAATGATCCATGTATTAAAGCCTGTAAGACCTGGTCTGAGTAACAGCCAGCTTTTCCCTCTTTGTGTGTGGAGAAATCTTATATGGAAATGTCACTACAACAACAAAAGGAGACGTAATGAACAGAATGAGACAAAGTGGCAGGATGAGGCAAACAGCAGTGTTGGAGCTTGGGGGTGAAGTCATTACAGGGCGGCATGTGAGAACAGGAGCTGGGTCTGGAGCTCTGGAGCTCTGGAGCCAGCTAATTGAGTTCGGATGAGTGACAGTAGACACAGGTAGGCAGTGTTTGAGTATGTTGTTCCCCCTCTTCCATGTGGATGACTACGAACAAAAGGGCAGACTCTTTTTCCTAATCAAGCTAATGGAGTGGGAACAAGCTGGTAGCTGAAGTAGATGGGCAGCGACAGGTAGAAGGCGCCTCTGGGGGATTTAGGGAGTCGGGGCGGGGGGAGAGGCTGAGGTAGGACCTCAGGTCTCCTGATTGGCAGAACACAGAGTGATAAAAAGCCCTGGCTTGTACTGTCAGATCCATTAGCAGGTTGTTCAGGTCTGAGGAGCGTAAAGTGACAAGTACTGTGGTTCACGTTGGCCGTCCACGCTGCCAAAGAGTAACTTCAGAGACACCACAGCCTGTTACAGCTGTGAGAGGAGCTGCTGGTCTGACAGCAACAACTTGTCTGTGTATTTTACTGTCTATTCAATAGTCAGTACATTTAATCCCTGTGTTTGTCTGTGGGACAGCAGATGATGCTGCAAAGGAAGACGTCACAATGGTGAGTAAAGGCAGAAAAGACCTTTAATTTACTTAATTCTGATCTGCTCAGAGGAAATGTTTTTATTGACTCCTATACATCAACAGCAGCTGAGAAGACAACCTCACCACAAGGTTGTTCTGTATCTTTTGACCATATCACATGATCCTCAGCAGCAGAAGAAGTTTGACCTCATCAAATTTTGGATGTTCAAATTTAATTTGAACAGGGAAGTGACGTGAAGCTCCGAAATTAAAAACTCCCAAACTTTGAGCTACTAAATCAAACTCCTGCTCATAAATATTACATACAATATAACAGATTTAGTTTTTTAAAATGATCATTTTAAAATGACAGTAGATACTTGTTCGATACAAGAGACATGTTTGCTGGACGGGGTGTCTGGTTGTGGTCTTACAGTTAAAGGTCAGATGGTCAGTCGGGGAACGTGAAATCAAACAGCATCAGGTTCAGTCTGGATTTAGAGAAAGAAGCTGATCAAGACCAACAACAGGATTTAATCAACAATCTCTGCATTAAACATCCTATGTTAAAGGATAAAAACTCAAGTGTTTAATTGAACACCACAAAAAATATTTTTTTTCTGATTGGGATTCTTCCTCCACTTCCTTTCAAATTCAAATTTCCTGCACCATTAACCTGAAGTTGACTGATTTCTTAAAAAGCCATCTTTAAACTGCCTCCTCTCACCTTCAGGAGGCCTGGACTGGTGCTTTGCTGGTTTCTGCTCTGGATCTCTCATCGACCAGACTCCCTCCACAGGGTGTCAGCCGTCAACCTGCGGCGCTTCATTGGCTGCGCCGTCCGGGAGTTCACCTTCCTGGCTAAGAAACCTGGCTGCGGGGGCCTGCACATCACCACCGATGCCTGCTGGGGGCGCTGTGAGACCTGGGAGGTGAGCAGCTGGGAGACATCTCCTGTACAGTACACAGAGAGGAGAGCTGTGTAAATGTGATTATACAGAGAGGTGACGGGAGCAAAGCTGACAACTTCACACAAAAGAATATTAGCCTGCTGTTTGCATCAGCTCACATTTGAAGAGAGAGAAAAGAAGAAGAAGAGGAGGAGGAAGAGGATGGATTAGATCCAGGTTCATCCAGTCACACGGTCAAACACACAGACAGGCAGAAGGACAGTCTGATAAATACTGCAGATACAGAGATGGAGTGATGAGATGATCCCCATGGAGAAAATTTGTTTTCACTTCCCTCCTTCTAGTGGGAGGTCAGAGCAAGGACAGCTGTGCATGCAACCAGGGATTCAGCTGCTGGACAGATACAGCAAAGAGATGGACAAATGTGGGGACAGATAGAGGAACAGATCAGTGTGTGATTCGTCCAAGAAAAATATATTTTCTGTGTATATTCCACGATTGAGATCTAATCATGGTCACATAGTAATGACGGGCTGCCTCAACATTGGAGGCCGACAGGAGGCTTCTGCAGCAGCGTGCACTGAAACTGAGTTAACGAAAGCAGCGAGGAATCCAGAGATTGAAGTGACAGCAGCGCTTTCCCTAACAATGCCTCAAGTGCAGAAAAGACACAAATGGATTTCATAAGTTGCTCGATAGTGATTATGCTGTGAAATCTGCTGCATTGTATTCAGTGACAAGAGGCATTAGGAAGCTCATGATTCTCCCTGCTTTATTATTATTGCAGTGTAGCTGGTGTGTGCAGGAGGCCCGAGCTTTGTTATGTGATATTCTTTGGATCCCCCTCAGGAAGGAGACTCATCTTTTTGTCTGCTCTACCCCACAGGGAGGTCAGGATGCAGCAGAGGGAGTCCATGTCGTGCTTTAGGAGCAGTTACAGGGCTCAGGGGTGTAATCTGTGAACTTTAGGTGACAGGACAGTCCATAATTGCAGCTGCCCAGCTTCAGGATCTACATTCGTATGTACATTCTGTACGTTTATCTGAAGTTATGATCCAGTCAAATTTTAATTACAGCAACGTCAGATTAAGATTGAACGTCAACACTACAAGCAATTAATAGAGTGTTTGCAGATGTGTCGCAAAACAGAGGCAAACTCGTTATGAGCAAATAATAAAATAAATGATAAACTATGAGGTGGGTTTCACATCAGTGTCACATCATCTTCTGGCTGCTTTTGAACAGTTTGAGCTTTACAGTAACGTAGGAAGGAGCAAACCTGTGCATTGTTTATATTTTGCTACAAGCATGAGCACAAATGTACATTCATCCCAGTGTCAGGTTGTGGTATCACAGTAAAAGTGGAGGGAAAAAAAATACAACACAAGCTGAACAAAACTATTTTGTAAGCATTTTTAAAAAGGGCTCTGCAAATGTTTTATGAGGTGGGAAATGCATTGAACATGTTTGTACATGTTTAATGCATTTAAAGTTGAGAGTCTGTAACAGTCAGATATGAGTGATATTAATCTGTCTAACTCAGTGAGAAAGCACAGTTTCCAAAATGCTGACACATAATATGTAAGGTGTTTGATATATATATATATAGTATATACATGTTTATATAAGTATTAATACAGAGTCTGTTTGTATTTGCAGAAGCCGGTCCTGGACCCTCCCTATGTTGAGTCCCACCAGCGGGTTTGTACCTATAATGAGACCCGCCTGGTCACCGTGAAACTGCCCAACTGCCTGCCCACTGTCGACCCAATGTACACCTACCCCGTGGCCTTGAGGTGCGACTGTGGAGTCTGTCTGACCAGCACCACTGAATGTATAACCTCAGTGTGACACGCACTCTAATGTGTTATTTGTAGCAAATAACTTTACTCAAATTTCCTGATTCCTGACGAAAACCTACAACACAACAAGTCAAAGGTTTAACCAGCAGCACATTTTAATCTCAGGGGCTATTCAGTGAACAAGTTTTGATGAGTTTTGATTTGCTCTAAAGCGAAGGTTAAAGGTCATGCTTAGTTGCAGAACAGCATCTCCGGAGCTGGTAGGTTCAGCATCCAGCTGCAGGACATGTCAACAGGGCAGATGTTCACACTCACAGCAGCTCGAGCCCAGGAGTCAGTTCTCTTTATGGATTTTATTTGCTATAATGTAAAATCTTTCAATCTCAGCTCTTCTTTTAAAATATATAAGAACTTTTCATCATAAAACCGTTTTAAAGGTTGTGATTACTGTATATTAATTAACGATAACTCTTTCAAAGAATAATCAGCTATTGATGGGTGGCTAATAACGTGACCACTCTTTAGCGCCTAATTAACTGACCTGAGCTCTGAGGCCAAATGTCCTCCTGGTTATTCATCAGTGGTGCAGGCAAAAACAACTGGGTCTTACTAAGTGTTCTCATTCGTATGATTCCCAAGGAGAACGGGGTTTATGTAATCCCTGAGTGCTCACGTATCACTGAGGAGCTGCGGGGCTGCGTTTGAGCCCCAGAGCTCAGAGGGAAACAGAGCACAGTCCTCCCAGGATACAAACACCCTCCCTCCCTCTGCCTGTCTCTGTTTGGCTTTGTTCACACTGAAAGACATTATATACAACTGCTGCAAAGGTCTGATTTGATCTATGGATGGATATTGATATGCACTCTTCCTCTAGAGCACATTATCATCACACTTTACTTTGAAACATCTTTTTATTTTAAATATTTAATTAAAAAAATATATTAAAGTTTGGTACATATTGAGAGATTCTCTGTGTTTTCTCATCAATTTCCTTTCACTTCTCCATCACTGGAAGTATTTTCTGATCTTATTTAGTGAAAACAACGTTTTAAGAATCAGAAATACTTCCCATTCCCTTGTGGGAAATTGTTGTTACAGTGCTTCATTTCACATCTGTAAATATAATAATCCCATCTTCAAAGTATAAAAATATACTGTCAATAATGGATAATATATACATAGTTAGTATTTACATGACATTTACAGTGAAAACGATGATGACATCAAAAACAGGTAGAAATCAGTTAAAACTACCTGTAAAATAAGAAAAAAAATAACCTGCCTTATCTAACACATAACTGATTAATCACAGGGCTGAAAAGGGTTCAGAGTAACAACATAAAATAATGACAGGAAAGTTCGATTTTGTGTGAGTTGGGTCAGAAATAAAAACAAGAACGGTGACGAGTCAGTGGACGTTTCTTTAACCATCAGGTCATCTAGAGGAAGAACATGTTATCATCACGACTGACACTTTAGTCAGTTAGTGCAGAGATAATCATTGAGTTCTATTGATTCTTCCCCATTTTTTAGAGCTAAATGTGTACTGAGGCAAACAGGTTCACTTCTTTTTGGCTGAGGTCACTTTTACATCCAACAGTGAGTGAAACATGATGTACAGAAAATCATTGGCTGCCATTGATTTTTGTCTTGTTTTAAGTTTAAAATCACAAATTGTGACACTAAATGATATGAACCTATCATATATTTTTATTTAATTAAACACTAAATTACCACCTACGCTGAGGGCATTAACCAACTTATTTGCTTCTTGTGGCCAAGCAACAAAGAGGAAGGGCAGTGAAATAAATAAAATAAGTGATATGGTTGGATTTTCTTCCACAGTGTGCAGCTGAGAAAATTACAGATTCTTCACAGCCATCAACTCTGCAGATTTTTGTTTTTAGAAGTCCAGAAGAAAAACAACAAACTGCCATCAAAAGGGGAAAATGAGGAACAAACAGGTGTCTGTGTGAGCAGCGAAGAGGCTTTTAAGCGTGAAGAGAAAATGGAGAGGTTAAGAGGAGAAGCAGAGGTAAGGTTTGCTGTCTGGGCTGTTGGCTCTCCTGAGACCTCTGTTATCTTCAACAGCCCTGACAGGAGAGTCTCTGTGATGACCCCCGCTGCCCTAATCATTCCTGACATTACCACTTCCTCCTCTGGCTGCAGGGGAGGTGGAGGGCTGCTAACGCTCTTGGCAGGAGGAACCTTAACGCAGGAGGAGGATGAGGAGGAGGCTCTCGGGGAAACCATGAAACCATCGACGGAGGTTTCTTGCCTGAGGTCTGTAACCTCCTGCTGGGAGCTCAGAGAGACACGATGACTCATATCACAGACCTTTCATTCAGGAAAGGAGCAGTCAAATGGATTGTTGGGAAATATCACGCTCAGTATTTTCATGTTAACAGTGAATGAACAGAATATAATGTTTTCTACCCTCTTTTAGCTCATTGTTTTGGTCAACGACCTGCTCAGCAACAAACAGCGGCAGTGAAACATCTACCTACTTAAACTCTCTCCGTTTCAGACAGACAGTTGGAGGAGAACAAACCAGAGCTAAGAGGAGAGATGAAGATGCAGAGAGAGAGAGAAGATAGAGACATAGAGAGAACGTGGAGAGAACATACAGACAGAAACATGGAACAGACATGATGCTAAGTGAATGCAGATGTTGCTCTGGTTCTGCTGGATGAGCTCAGCGATTCAGATGGACCGTAGGTTTGATGACGGTTTAAAGAATGAATGGACGACCTCCTTTACCGGTGACAAAGATGATCGAAAAGGTTTTGTTGCATATCTTCATTGTTATTTATTAACATATTTGCTCTTTCCACAGAAAAACAACAGACATTCCCTCGACGAGGTTCTGCTGTACAGTCCAGGTCTGATTTTCTGAACAGGCAACGTGGGCAGAAAAAAACCAAATGATAGAAGCTCACATCAAAAATCTAATCAGGTCATCCTCGGACCAAAAGCAAACTCTCCACCAAACAGACTGATGACAGCTACAAACAAACTCATGTTCCAGGCCCAAACTAAATCCCTTTAATGCAGTTTTGTTGATTGACACATTATTCACCATCTGGCATTTGAACTGACATGAAGTGTCAGCCTGGCTGTTAAACACCTGAAATAAGTTCATTTGAAATTTATGAGAAATAGTAAACTCTTCTCTGAGGCTACTACTGTAAGTGTAGGTCACTAAAACAGGGTCAGTTTCCCGCCTCTTCTTGCCAATAAACTGCAGGTTGGTTTTAAGGGCAGGTGAGTGTATTTTGCAGTTGAGCCTTAAGAGCAACTTCTGCTCTGCTGCCTCTGAAAGAGCCTGACAGGTACCAGCTGAGGTTATGAATTATACAGTCTCTCCTGCAGGGATGCTGGGTTGGTGAAGAGGATCTGTGAGGACGATGAAGCTTGGAGGGAGAGAGTGGCACAGCAGCTCTGTCGGGTGAGATTTCTCCCGGGACGCACCCCACTGTAGACGGTTATCGCCTTTATTACCATTGACATAATGTGACAGAGGCGGCGTGGGTGACAGCTGATTGATGAACTCGCATTCGCGGGTGGAATCGTGAAGAGGAATCATTGGAAGTGATATTATATAGGTTTCCCTGTTGGTTTTGACGGAGCACGTTAATCTTTACATTTCAAAGAAAACAGCACATTTATCTGGCATTTGTCCCTCAAGAAAAAACACAGCAACATATATTAACATGCACAGGACAAGGACCTGTAGTGATTGTGGGAAATTCGATTCTTGTTTTCCAGGAGCAAATCCTCTTGAGGAGGAGGTCGGGGTGGATGAAGGGTCAAAACCCTGGTCATTAAGGTTTGGGTCAGGTGGTTGGGTTAATAAAGCACTTAACAAGACACTAAAGACGAAGATAAAATTAGAAAATGAATAATAAAATATAAAGAGAAAATAGACAAATGATAATGGACAGGAAGTAAAGTTTCAGTGGAGAAATAAATGGCTGTTTTGATGAAGGAAATAAAGGTGCAGCAGAGTAATTGAAGCAATCGGTCAGTTTTAATTTCTTTTACAGCCCCCCACCCTCTCTGCTGCTTTAGAGCAGCTCACCCACTGGACACAGTCTGTCAGCCTTAAATACCACTGACATATAATATAACCGTGAGGGTGGCGGCAGGGTCGCAACACGCCCACTTCCTCTGCAGGAGATAAAACAATAATGCCTTTACAACACTGGGAGGTCACACCACTGTGTTGGGTGTTGCATAATCCCATTCAGCTTGAAAACACAGCAAAGCATGTTTTTAATTTACACAGAGACATTAGACTTGTGGTTTCATGCCTTTATCTTGGACAAAGGCACAAATGTGAAAGTTAATCAGGTAGATTGAGTTGATTTAGTGTAAATGAAAGGCCCTAGTTTGACTCCACAATGTGTTAATCAGCTGTAATTTAACTAATTTAATGAACCGCAGCTTCATCCGGCCTCAGTGGACAAACTCGACTGGCAGTGGAAAAATCTTTATTCACCTTTTCTTAGCGAGTTTATCCACGTTTAGAAAATCTGCTAATTTTGTTGAAAACTGTCTATGTACAGTGTGTGTATCCTCTAACAAGCCCACTTTGTCCTCATTTTAAAAAAGTTATGTGTAAATATTCCTTCATACTAGTGGTAAAAACTCAGAGGTGGTTAGCCTAGCTTAGCATAAAGACTGGAAGTGGACTGGAACTGTTAGCCATGCCTCTCACACTAGGTTCAACATAAATCAAACAGCACCTCTAAGATGCTTTCGGGGCATTTTTGTCCTTTATTGGAGACATGGTGAGAGAGAGAGAGGAAGGTGGTGGGGAGATGACACACAACAAAGGGCCGTGGGTCGGACTCGAACCCAGGCCCCTGTGGTTAAGACTGAGCCTCAGTAGAACACGTTCATCAGGTGAGTAACCTCTAAAATTTAATGATCAACCTTATTTCTCGCTTGGTTGATGTCTACACAACATATATACTGGGACTCTCTCTTGGCAAACATCAGCCAGATGTGGTGACTTCCTGTCCTTCCCATCTGTAAAATGCTGCACAGAAATAATGGATACCGGCGGATTTGGTCAAAACTGTTTCGATCCAGTTAAATCTAATGAATTTATGTCACAAACAATGAAGCAATTGAAAGGACCTAATATATTAGTTTATGTACTTACTGAAGCAGCAGTTCTTATGGGTCCAAATGGAGCTCAACCATGGTGTGGTACTGGTTTATGATGTAATCCTCTGAAATCACACAAAAGTCCTTACATGTAAGAAACAGAGGCTGAACACAGAGAGACGTGTCTGACTTTAGGGAGTCTTTGACTTTTACAACATCAGGCAGGCGTAACAAAGAAATACGGTTTACTACAACCCAGAGAAAAGTATATTAGATTTTTACTCATGAGCATAAACTAAAGTCACAACTTTGCAAGACTCAGGAATCACCAGGATTACATCTTTTTTTTCAATTTAAAAAGTCACGAAAGAAGATTATTTACCACCTGGTGAGTTAATATTTTAGCATCTTTTCGTTATTAATGAGCAAATTAAATATCAAAGAGGGGGAACACTGTGCCACTATTTAGCCCTGGTGAAGAGGAGTGATGGGTGGATCTATCCTGATTGGGTGGTACAGTCTGTCAATCACTCAGTAGCCACGCCCCCAATTCATCCCCTGCTTTCTGGTCTATTTTCCTCTAAATGGACCATCATTTCAAAAATGAACATCATGTTGTATTGAAGACTTGAAACTAGAGACTGAGACCATAAACTCATTAGGAAAACGTTTACTGAGCTAATAAATCAAGGGAGAAGTAGGGACATTTTCCCATAGACTTCAATACAATCTGACTTCTTTAACAACCAGTGGAGTCGCCCCCTGATGGTCATTAGAGAGAATGAAGGTTTAAGGCTCTTCAGCACTGGCTTCACTTTACAGACCCAGAGTCTACGTCCACTTTTATATAAAATCTATGTTTGGTGCCAATTTGTCCCAGTGGCTACTCGTGGTACTGCAACAGCTAAAATGCGTTTCACCTGTCAACGTCTGCAAAACTTACCAGGACCTAAAACTAAAAAAATTAGATTGTGCAAGCTGTGTGTTTTTAAATGGTGGTTTATATTGTAAAGAAAGGTGATTTTTTTTTGTTCTAATTTCATTAAAATGTGAAGTAACATGGGGTGAAACACTAATGTGCATTTTTCTAATGTTCTCCAGACAGTTAATTAAATATTTGTCAGAATAATGAATCATAAGGAGACATAGGTGGTTTGGGACTTTTAGCCAGCCAGCACATCCAGGCTGTCCTCATTAGCATACATCTGCTAATAATCTTCCTGCATAATAAACTTATCTGTGCTCAAAACTTTCATTGAAACAAGCAAACAGGGCTAGAAAAGGTGTTATGGTGGAGCTGCTGTGTCATCAGGAGACCAAGCAGAAGGATTACTGACAATAAATGGAAGATTACATTTGCAGACTCAAAGAGGATGGATCATTCTCTTCTCTATCAGCTGATCTTTTCAGCGCCGTGCCAACACTCAGATCAATGATCTCATTCAATTTTGAATCTGAGGAGGTGGGGTCCAGGGGGAGCGACGCTTACAGACATTTTCTATTAACTTTCCCAATTTCCCAATTTCTCACAACAATTTTCAAACATCTGACTGGTTTTCCACAAGATAATTAAAGATTCTATTATACGTATTATGGGCTTTACAACAGTGTTTCTACTGGTATCGACAGCAGCTGAGGGGGAGGATTAATATGACGCCTCCAGTCTGAGGCTCCAAGGGCAAACTGCTGTGTTTGATACAAAAGGAGCATCAATATAGAGGCATTAGACCATTTTAACTCTTCAGCTGCAATTTCATTTGGAAACAACGTCCATAAATGTCAATTTTGTGTAATTAACTCTGCGCTCTTGTAAAAATTGTGTAATAAAAGAGGTGGATTCAGAGCCTTTCAGGTGGTCACTTTACATAAAGTGGATTTTCTCTCCCATGAAAGACCCTGTTCCAGTTTGGGCCTATTGTGTGAGAGGCTGTATCATATATTTGTGAGAGGTTTCTGGCTGCAGCAACAGTTATTTTCACAGGTCTTACCTCCTGTTTCCATGGATGAACTTCCTCTGCGCTGTGGGACAAAAATAACAGAATCAATGATTTTTTTAAAACTAATAAATATACTGTTCTGTCATTAGGACGAGGATAGCATGGCCTCTGGTGCTGCATTCATCTCACTCTGAAAGAAATAGATGAATAGACAAACAAACAAAATAAATAAATAAATGGAAAGTTTCTAAGAGGAGATATTTTTCTGTAGTGCATCAGAAAGTTTTCTGTCTGAACCAGACTGTTATGGAAGCCCTGAGGGTGCGAAAGCAGTTTTCAGCTGCACTAGAATCAGTTTTTCATGGAAACAGAAGCAGAAAGTAGAGGTTTCTATTTGGAGAAACTGATCAATTTACCTGGGCCACAGCAGAAACTAACTGTTGCTCACTAGAAACATGAAGGAGAAAGTGCGTTTGCTTTTTAGGGGCTTTGTACAAATTCACCAGCACTTTAACACGTGGAGGAATACATTTATTTCATAATTGACGGTAAGTTCAAGTGTAAACCCACCGTGACGTCACCATCGTCTGTGAGCTGCTGCTTTGAAGCCTCCACTTTGTAATTTGTCCGTCAGCCATCTTGGTTTTTAGAAACCAGTAGGAACCATGTTTGAAGGAGAAGGTGGAGCTGAGGAGGAGTGAGGGGTGGAGCTGACCTGCTCTGTACTCTATCCTGATTGGGTGGTACAGTCTGTCAATCACACAGTAGCCACGCCCCCTAACCCATCCCCTGCTTTCTGGTCTATTTTCCTCTAAATGGACCATCATTTAAAAAATGAACATCATGTTGTATTGAAGACTTGAAACTAGAGACTGAGACCATAAACTCATTAGGAAAACGTTTACTGAGCTAATAAATCAAGGAGAAGTAGGGACATTTTCCCATAGACTTCAATACAATCTGACTTCTTTAACAACCAGTGGAGTCGCCCCCTGATGGTCATTAGACAGAATGAAGGTTTAAGGCTCTTCAGAAGTGGATTCAGACCCAGAATATACATCCTCTTCTATTAACAATCTGTGATAAAGGCTAATGATTATTTTACTACACACATTAAAAGTCAGGCTGGTGAGCGAGCTGCTACTGTAAAGGTCAATATTTATTTATCACCTGCATCAGAGCTGTGACCTCTCTGCTGAGGTGTTTGGTTGAAGAGAAATGTAACGTAGTTTAACCTGAATAGTAAGAAGTGTCAGGTCCTGATGGCTGCACGTCCGCATGGATATAATTTGGATGTTGTTAGTCAAACAGCTGATTAACGAGCCAGTGATTGTAAAGCTAACACAGTGACAAACACATTCTCCACTGGTTTTAATCTTGTTTCTTGCTTCAGTAGCTGTAGAATAACAGGAGTAGAGTCAGGTGGTAACAAGTCCTGGTGCTGTTAAAGTCAAAGTTAAGACCCGTCGTAAAACAGCATCATATTTTAAATTATTCATAGGCTTATTTACCACTTGAATGACTGTTCTGATCCTGAGCCACAAACTTCCCCCGATGGAAGTTGGATCAATAAGAAAGAAGGAATTGCAGGAAGTTTTCTTGTCAATTTCTTTCTGCTTAATTTGATTTTATTTCCCCTTTGATAAGGTGTTTTCTGTCTGTGAGAAGAGAAAATAAGCATATTTCCTGTCAGTTTTCGGTTTGTGTACAGCGCACAGTGAGTCACCACAGCTGGCAACATTAAATCTGTGACACAAATTTCAAATCTTAATACCGCTTCTGAGTTCTTACTGAATTTTACCATCTTAATCTTCAACATTTTGGAAACTTCCCTGGTGCAGCTTAAGCTCACAGAGCCTTTCTAAGCATTGGTCATCCATCTGAGGACACGACAGATGTGTGGCTGCTCTAAGAAACCACTGAGTTTAGTCAAAAAGTCTGATAACTTAATTTGAAAAGTGGCAAAAGAAACACTTTTTAACCTAAAATAATTCATGTCTGTTTTCTAATTAACAGGTAGAAGAGTGTAGCTGACAAAATAAATACTTTTGGTGGATGTTAAGTTAATTTTTCTCCATTTCAGACTTAGCATGGGGTGATAAATGAAGCTAGTGCTAAGTGCTAAAACCTGCAGTTCCTTCAATGACCACTAGAGTCAGGTTCAAACCGTGAGTCAGTCCCCATAAACTCTACCTGGCTTGTTATCTTAGCTTGTTAACTAGCTAATTAGCCAGTAAAAGACTCATGTTAGCTTTCTCTTTGCCGATTTTTGGATTAAATGGGAGTTAGATGGAGTCAAGTTTTGCCAAGATGGCGAGTGGGGAGCAGCCTGCTCTGAGCTTCAACAATGCTCTTCACAAAGATGACGTCACAGAGTCTATGTCCATGTTTATGTGTAAACGTGGACATGTATTTATATATGTTTATGTCAATGTTTTAGACATTTGAAGATGAATTTGACTTAAATGTTTTTTTTTTTTTTTATTGTGACGTTGGTTTGGCTTTAAAAAGCCATAAAACACTAAGAGAACCTGCCTGTAAACTCAGCTTTAACCTCGTGTGTCCAGGCAGAGCTGCAGGTGGGGTCTAATTTCTCGTCTTTGTTTCCTCTGGCTGGCTGTCACCACTCACCATCCGCAGGAAAGTAACCGTGATAATTCTGCTGCCCGCCGGTAACTGGCCGCAGAGATTCAGAGCCTTTCTCACCACAAATGGCCCCTGATATCAGAGAAATGCTGGGTTGGATTAGTTGGACAGATTAATGGATGGAAAAGCAGGCGGATAAATTACACTGAAGTGGCAGCCACCTTTTCTGAGTGCTGAAGTAACACAAATCACAGCAGTGACTGTAAAGAGATTCTGTGGAGTTAAACTGGGACTAAAGATGATTTCATATTACACTGATCCTCTTAGAAAGCAGCAGCAGGAGCCTGTAATATGAATTCTGGTCACAAAGACAGAGAGAGACAGAAAAGTGAGATTGAGGGAGGAAAAGGAAGAGTCTGAGAACAATGAATTACTAAAGGTTAAGGCCCTGCAGGACAGGACGAAAAGCACAAGACTGGAGGTTTTTGAAATCTCTCTGTGCCACAGAGGTTAGTGTTGTGAGACGAGGGACCTGCAGAGAAACGTTCAGGAATAAGTGAATAAACTCTGCATTTCCACTTCAGTGCAGTTGTGTCTGTTTTTTACAGTGTGGCTCTCTGTATGTCTACAGAGCTGGAGGGTACATCTGCATGATGCACTGCTCTGACCTGAGTTTCACCCAACCACAAGCAGCGAGACAACAGAGCACGCTCATATGCAACTATTTCTGTGTTAATGACTAACATGTCAGGGGAGTGTTTCCTGTTTATGCACAGTGAACAGTGGGTGTCCAATCAGAGGAAGGAAGGAAGGAAGGAAGGAAGGAGGGAAGTCGTAATTTTAACCCAAAAAAAAGTTCCCAAATGTTTGTTTTTGTGTTGAAACTTAACCACAGACGTGTCAGAGCAGAGAACAGTGTTAGTTCTGACATGATTACGTCATCAGGTCATGAAACACCTGAAGGTGATCACGTCTGAAGGACGTGAACCAACAACACGTTTCATCTTTTCATCAGTGCAGCTCAGTTGATGTCACATCTTCTTATCTAAGTACGATGAGGTTGTGGGTGTCACAACATATCAGCCCCGACAATAACCGACAATAATGTTTCAAAAAATGACACATTGGTGTTTTGTTAATAACACACACACGACGATATGTTATTGGCAGATGTTTACTGTTGTGGACGTTTTGCATCTTGTTCCTCTCGTGTGTGTCTGACCCACTTCCTCTCTCACCAACTCACCTGCTCAGCTGACGTGGCTTCCTGCTGCGTTAATACCTGCTCCTCCTCTCCAGTCCTGTCTTCAGCTCGTTGTTTCACTCCCAGCGTTAAACGCTGCAGCCTCGTGACTCCAGTCGAACTTTGTTCTCTTTGTCTGTTTGTTCCTTGTCCTGAACCTGCTGCTTCCTGAGCTTCAGGTCAACCAGTTGCTTCGTTCCAGCCACGTTGCCCTGTGCAGGTTTCCGGTCCTCACCTCATCTCTGGTCCTGGATCTCTCCGTGCCACCAGCTGCTCACCTGCCAAACACCTGCCGAACCCACGCCCAGATTTCCCACCACTGTTCAAGTGTTTAACTGCCTCAGTGTGTCTGTGTCTGCTTTGTGGGTCCAGTCTGGCCAATTACAAACCCTAACGTTATTATTATTGTTGCTATTTTAAAATGTCTATAAACTCTTTTGTCCATGAAAATCATGCAGTGCAACTATTCACAGGACATTATGAAGACCACAAAGCTGAACTGCTTCTGTGCTGTTGAAAACGACTAAAAAAGTATCATCACAAGATTATTATACACTTAGTTCATCAACTGTCAGTGGATCCATCTCTTGTCAAAACAGCTCAAAATGTAACTATTGTTTGTTTGTCTGTCTTAGTCTTTAGTTGCTGCTTTGTGTCTTTGTCCATTTTTAATTTTATTCACTTATGTACATGTACATTATGTGCACAAAAATAGAAAAATTAAATTAAATAGTAACAAAAAAAAGAAAAATTATAAAAAAAGGTAAATGAGTAAAATCCCAACATTTTGTCTGTTGTGAAACTGTGACTTCCTGGTTTGTGGATGTTTAGTTTTTTCTTTTACTTACAAGCTGCTGCAGCTTCTCTCGGTGTCATTTCAGCTCCTGCCAATACTGATCAATAGACTTGATTGATTACTTAATGCCTCTTTTGTAAACTGAGTGCAGAGGAAGAGGTTTCTGAAAACAGAGACACAGACAGACAGGAGGCCCAGAGAGAGTATCCCAGACGGCTGTTTATTATTCTGACACTACAGTTTAGGTGCAACTGTAAAACAATACATGAGTCAGTGTGGGATTTCAGTGCTGCTCCAAACCATTGCTTTAACAAAAACAGTAGAAATTCAGAACATTCCAGTAGAAAAAAGAGAAGAGCTTCTCCTAAAGGGCCCCGTTTATTAAAATCATCCAGAGTTTTAGGACCAAATCTGAACCAAAGCGGAGGCTAATGAAAAATTAATCCTGCTCAGGGAATCCTGCAGGTTGTGTTGATTCACAGAGATAAGTGAAACAATAAAAAAAATTCTATCACTACCCAGGAAATGACTTCCATTTCTTGTAGTGTCATCTTCAATACAATTTACAGAATTGAATCAAGCCGGAGGATAATTTTAATAAATGAAGGCCCCTCGGCCGTGCCCGCCTGTCCCCAGAGAGGTGGATTCACGGTGTCAGTGAGTCAGCACGCCGCAGACAGACTGTACATCATCAGCATGCTGAGGAGAGAGAGAGGGATCAGAGGGGTGAAGGTGGAGGAGAGAGAGGAGGCCTTAGAAAGAGGATGGAGGTGGTTTTCAAAGAGAGATGAGAAAGAGGAGGACCTCCTACCAGCTTCAAGACGGAAAGTGAACAAGAGAGAGCAAGGAAAGGAGAGAGAGGACTCCTCAGAAAGTAGAGAGAGAGAATTTCCCCTCAAATGGAAAGAAAAAAAAACATCAACGCTCCCAGAGAAAATGCTGGGAGAGCAGAGGGAGGACGAAGGTGGGGAGGAGGGTTGTTGTACATTCAAGTGGCAAAGCTGAAAAAGCCTGTGCTGAAAAATAAGTGTGTGTGTGTGTGTGTGTGTGTGTGTGTGTCGGGCTCAGATCACAGGAGTTGCCCTTCATTCGCTCGTCATATGAATAAAGAAGAGGAGGAGCTCTCAGCTGCTGCGTCTCCTCACTCCACCCGACAAGTCGCAGGAAAACTCTGACACTGGACACGTGGAGGAAGCCATCAGAGGAGCCCCCCCCCACCCCCACCACCACCACCACCCACCCCCGCCCTCTGTCCTGCTGACGGAGCACTGGAAATCTAACAGTGGACTTTTTAAAGCAGGGCAGTCTGAGGGTCACAGTCACATGACTGAGGTCACGTGACCGAGGTCACCACCAGAGTAAACAGACCTTTATCAACTATAAATTCAATGATGCATTAACACAATGTAATGGGTGAATTATTTAATGTGATCAGTTATTTAATAACTGAGGAGTGGGCACAGCAGCTGGCACAGCTGGAGCTCCAGATGTTGCTTTGTGGACTGGACACAAGGTAATAAATATTAAAGCAAATTAACTGTAACTGGGTCATTTATGGGTAAATGGAATTATGATATAACTTATTATTTAAATGACGGTTTCATTCACTGATTATTTGATTCTTCAATTAATTTACTGAAAAAGACAGAAAACAAAACACCATGAAAGCATAATTTTCCTCCAGTGAAAGACGTCAGTGCAGGTGACAGAAAATGAAAATTGTTCATTTTGAAATTTAGAAATCTTCCCCAACACCAGATTTTCAGACTTTCAGTCCCTTCTGATGACCAGCAGATTACCTGGAAGATCAAACCTGAGGAGGAGCAGCAGTGAGGAGGCAGAGGAACCTCTGAGCTTCGTCTGTGCCAAAGGTCGGGTTAAATATGTTTTAACTTCTTTTTACAGAAAATTTATTCCATAAATGAAAAAGACTGATCGACTAGATCAAAGTAATCAGATCCTGTCGCATCATTTTTAAATAAATCTTTGTTAGATATGGTCATAGTTTTTGTAACATAGTAAAAATAAAGATAATTTATCTCTGGCTGGTCTGAGGGTTACACTCAAAACTACATTCAGGTTTCTGGGGATGTTTTTTTGATATTTATTCCTACTTTCTCCCCCACAGTGAGCCTGTAATTAACACGTGAGTTTCTTCATCACAGGCCGTGTGGAGGTTCTTGGGATGATCTCAGCTGCTGACGTTTTGTTTCTATAACATCAGAGAAGCAAAACTTTCTGACGTCACATGGAATTTTTTTTTTTTTTTAAATCAAACCGATTTTTTCCATGTTTTAACAGTTTTACACTTGCAGAGTAAGAATGAAACAACCAGATCCTGACTCATCTCTCATCCTGTGCTGCGGCCTCAGCTTCTGTCCATCACGATATGATCTCAGAGCCACTGAACTGTCAGGCCTCCATCAGCATGAATCCAACTGTACAGCTGCACGTTCCTTTTAAAGGAAACTCCATCTCAGAGACACATAAATCTCTCATGTTTGGTGGATCAGTGAATCCCTGGTTTCCCAAAAAGCCTTTTAAACGTCTCTCAGAGAACAGTCTCTGTCACCAAATGACAGAAAGCCAAGCGAGCTGTGCCCAGTGGGTCAAAGTGCAAACACCTCATCCCTCACTGCACACGACCATCTGCAGATCCCCAGAGACGCAGGCGGCTGCTGTGGAACGACCGCTCCCACAGAGTCAATCAAGACCTGATTAAAGAACCTCTCAAACTCTACTGGATGCACAGTAAAAAGGTCTTCGCGGCCTGATCCATTACACAGTTTCCTGTCAAATAAATCATTAATCAATCATTAATTTGCCAAAAGTCGCCTGTGAATCCTGGTTTCGACAGTTCAGCTTGTCTGAGTTTGACCTGAGTCAAAGGGGGGCATCGTCTCTAAAAGTGGCCATTTGTGGATGTTCTTCACTTGCTTTGATATGAATGTGCTGATATGAACAGTTAGCGTTTCTAAAGTCATCTAAAGTACGGCTGAAACTGACAGGTGTTGGACCAGTTCCTGTCTGAGTCAGAACCCGTACAAGCTCCAACTGGTCCAGCTCCTGGTCCAGAGAGCTACAGCAAGACTCCAACCAAAGAACCTCATCTTAGCATCCCTACACTGGCTACATGTAGCTGCCATTTAGTTGGATGGTAAGATTTGATGCTTTCCCTCAGGGCACGTTCAAGGTTGACTGGCTCGTGTCTGTATCTCTGACCTGCTGAGCCTGAGTGTAGCCTGAGAGCCACAGGTTGGGGGTCTGTTCGTGGTTCCAGGGTCACGGGGCCTTTGGAGTCTGGAGCGACCTGCTGGAGGAGATCAGCCAGACCAGCTCTGTTTTTAAAGACACATTATTTTAGACCTGATTCATTTACTCTACTTGTATCTGGTGTTATGTCTCTGTAAAGCACTTGGTTTTGAAAAGTAAGGATTAGGATTCTGGACTCATGGCTCAACACATGGTCTTGATTTTATACAACCTGTCATTTGGTAGCTTAAAGTTCAGGTTTAGTTGGTAGATATAAATAACTGATATCACATCTTATCTACACAAGCAAACAAACCCTCAGTCGATGGACATGTTTAACCTGGTGCCTATAGACACTATAAACTGTGGAACGATGAAGGTCCATCACAATCAGCCTCTTTCCAAATGTAAATGTTGCATAGCTTTTCACGATATTCGCTATAAGTGACACGTCAGTAAGTTTATATATGATATGAAGCATGTGCTGCTCTACACAGGTACAGTTGTAGCCGTCATCAAAGCCGCCCATTAAATTCACTTTTACATCAAACCAAACTGTGTGAAACTGCTGCTGAGGTGCCCCAGAGCAAGGCACTTACCCCTGACCCTTGCAGGGGATCTGCTCAGTGGCCGACAGCAGAGCCAACGAGGGCTACATTGACTGTGAGGCAGAAAACAGACTGTGTGCACAGGATGAAAACCCCATTTAAATAAAAAAATGCTCTCATTTGCACAACAGAAGCCATTAAAACTGTTTCCTTTCCGAAATGGTTCGAAGTGATACCTGATTAGCATCCAGTGACAGAAATCTCATGTCCAAACTCGTCCTCGTGTGGTGCGATTTTATGCTAATTAGCATTACAAAGTTAATAATCCTCATTTTCCAGTCTGCTGGCAGCAGAGAGACACAAATCAGCATGTCTAACATCACCATCAGCTCCAACCAGGATGCAAAACAGATGCTTAGATTTCAGCAGTTTGGTGGAAAGTTTTGAGAACCAGGAAACTGTAAATGACAATGTTTTTTTTTTTTTTTTTTCACAGATTGATTTCACTTGCAGCTGCAATCGTGAAAAATAGACTTTTCAAAATTCAAACACATCAAGATTCACCTGTCTACCCTGAGATCAGTCTAAGTATCGCTCCTTCAGACTGGATCATCCCTTTCCCTTCAGCTCTGCAACAGGTATCAAACCCTAATCAATCACAAGCTACAGGTTGTGAACGGGGGGGGGCCCTCAGGCCTGGGGTACGAACCAAGAATCTTCTTGCTGTGAGGCAACAGTGCTAACCACTGCTCCACTGTGCCTCCTAAAATCTGACATTGTTCCATCATCTTCATCCTGTGAAGTGTTGACGCAGCTCAGCAGCTACATCTTTCCTGACACCATGTTCCTGTCGGACCAAACTGCTCTGTGGACTCTGGTCCTTTTGTGTTGTACTCGTACACACACCTGCAGTCACAAAGTCCAACTATGAACATACTGTCATCATCAGCGCCCTTCAACTGAAGGTCAAACCCTGTCTTTAGGAGTCCCACAGTTTAAGGTGCTCCAATCAGCTGTTGGAGCTCATGACCTCCAATATGGCCTGAACCCTGTGGACACATCTGGCCGCTGAGTTAGTTTCTGTCACCCCAGCTCGTTTTCTGCCACCTGTCCGTTCACTCCACACTGTGGTTAAACAAAGCAGGAGAATCTACCCACTGAGGCTTCCATGACGGCTATCTGCGAACACGCTGCGTTCTTCTTCTTCTGCCTCATTAAATATGATCATGTGAACGTGTGTCACGGGACGAGAGCTGCTGAACTGCGGGGTGGGTGGGTGGGGGGGGAGTCTGCGTCTGAGTCTCATCAGACCTGAAAAACCCACTGATCTGACTTCTGTGGAGCAGAAGAAGAGAAGTCTCCACGGGCCGTCAGGCTTCACATCAAGACACGCCATCACACTGCGCACGTGTACACATGTGCACGTATATATGTATGTACGCACTTTGGAGCATAAAACTACTCCTTTGCATGCAGACTTAAAAAACTGATATCATAAAAAGTAGAGTACTCCATTTTTTATTACTTGAGCGTTCTGCGGTGAAGCGGTCCTTAGTGGAATCAGAGCGGGCCTCCGTCAGATGCTCGCTGGTTAAGACTGCCGTGTGTGGTGGTGGTGGTGGTGGTGGTGGTGTTGGGGCTGTGGGATTACATGTCACTGTGCTGAGTGGACTTTTATGTGAACTAAACTTTGCGTTACTTCCCCAAAGCCTTCTCGTCATCCCAGCTTTACCCAAAGTGCATCCTACCATCCCTGATTCATGCAGAGGAATGGAACAAAAAAAAGAACTTCCTTCATTCACGACACGATAACGAAGGTTTTCATACTCAGAATATTCTAGCGGCGGACCCGAGCAATGCATAGACACAAGGAGGAGTTAACAAAATAAGCATTTAAGGGTTTACCGGACGTCAAAGGACATTTCAGTCATAAAAATAGAAATTATTATAAGAAGCAAAGTTGCGAACCAATATAAAAAAGATTTACCTCAAACCAGGAAGTCCCCTCCCTGTGTGAAGGGACGTTGCTTCTTCACATATGGCAACATGTGTTCTTGGAGGGTGAGGAGGTGAGAGCAGAATCAAACTCCTATTTCGTCTCACAGGCAAAAAAACAAACAAATAACACACAAACAAAAAAACCAAACTTCAACCCTTTCACTTTCTCTGTTCATAAATAATCCATGCACAATCCCCTTGCCAGTAAACCCCTTTTGTTATTTAATGTTTATAGTGCTACCTGTATGCAAACCCTGAATGTCCACATAGTAAATTATCAATGAAAAATATTCATATGTACAGTGTAGCTCAATAAAATGTCTCTTTAAATTCCATTTGCATGCAGTCAACTGCATAATATACAGGCAATAAGTACGTTCGGTTGTTTCTTTGGCAGGCCAGAATCCAGCTGGACATGCATAGAGAGGTATGTACAATCAAAAAAACGGGGTCCAGGTCTCTGTGGAGCGAGGACGCTCACGTGACCTGGAGCTAAAAGTCAATGTGCAAACGTTAAAGATGCCAGTTTATCTCAGAGAATTGAGACCAGTGGTGTAACTGAACCTGACAGAGCACGACGCCCCAGTCGAGCGGTACCTTGACTTGATAATTGTGATCATGTGATCAGTCCCTACACCACTGGTTTAGCTCTCTTCAGAGCCCCTCATCCTTCTCCGAGTCTGGAGAGACAGGCCTGGAGACGGTAAAAATGTCCTGACGTTGTATTTTGGTTTTGGGGGTGGTGGAGGCAGACGGCGGCCCCGTGGACGGCCGCCTCTTGTCTGACAGCAGTTTGATAATTTCCGCTACCTGACTCTCCAGGGCGGCCAGGCGGCCTCCCAGAGTCTGGATGTCCTCCCGGAGCTCCAGCCGGGTCTCGTGCAGCGTGGCCTGCAGGGCCTGCTCCGGGATGGGGCAGAAAGGGTGAGGGGACCCCGCTCCTCCAGGGAGAGGGCTGTGAAGGAGGGGGGTGACGGCAGCGGGGGTCCGTGCCTCCCCTGCCCGGTCGATCCGCAGCTCACTCTTGGTAATGCCGCTGTCGCAGGAGTCCGTCTTGCGGAGGGGGTTGTTGCTGGACACCCCGCCTTCCTCTCCATCCCCGCTGCCCCCTGCTTCCTGACCTTTACCCTCCTGAGAGAGCATCTCCACGGAAACGGCCTTGACGTTGTTGTTCAGCCCCTCCTTCTTGGCCTCCACTGGAGCCATGTTATTTTTCAGGCGCATCCAGCCGCTGGCCTTGGGGGCCGGCTTTCCCAGGGCGGGGCTGGTGCTGACTTTGAGCCTGACAGTCTGTTCACCTCCCGCTCCGGCAGAACTGGGCTGCAGCTCCAGGATATCGCAGTTGTTCTGCTTGGCAGGCGGCTCGCTGGGGTGGCTGTACGCCAGGGAGCTCTGCATGGGTGTGACCTGAGACACGGTCAGCACGCTGCTGCTGGGCGGGGCCCCGTTCTGCATGGAGCAGTGGGGCCGCTGGAGGCTGAGCGGCAGAGAGTGCTGCAGGCTGTGGGGGTGCAGGTGCTGGTGCTGCTCCACCTGCAGCTGGTTCTTCTCCAGGTCCAGCTGCGAGGCGGTGGTCGCTCCCTGGCTGCGGAGCTCCTTCTGCTGCTTGAACTTCTGGAAAAGCTTCCGGACCGGATGGTCCTGCGGGATGGTGAGCTGCACCTCGTTCTTCGCTCGCTGCCTCTCCTCTTCCTCCTTCTTCACCTCACTGATCTTGCGGAAAATTATCTGCAGGGGAAACATGTAAAGAAAAGACATGGTGCCTATCAGAACACTTATCATTTCATATGAATACCATGAATAATAATCCTCTCCGTGCCAGCCAATGCACATTAATCTTTGCAGATGAAACCTTTTTCCACAACAATGAGGAAAAAGAGGAAGATTTATTATTATGGAAATCTGTCAGTCTGTCTTAACCTTTTCATTTGTGTACATTCACATGTCACATTTTCTCTGCAGTGCACTCAGGTACTGCAAAGTGTAGCCGGCTCCTGAAGATCTGTGTTAAATTATCCATCAGTGCTCCTACACCTCCCCCTGTATTATTCAGCCTCAGTCTGGCGCCAGCCTCTCTCCTGGCTCCCCTTACACACTAATTACATTGGGAATGACAGAAATCCCTGGCAGGCATGCAGCCAGCCATCCAACTGGCGATTTAAGTGTTATTCTTGGTTGAAATGATAACGCTCCTAATAAATGGCAACCTGAGTCGATCTTTGAGTTAAAGATGGAAGCGAGGAGTCGCCGCCCACCTCGCTCTTCGTCATAATCTGCCCAAACTCAGCGTTTCCTACCTCCTTCCATCCAACTACCTGCTCATCCAACCGCTGCTGCTCAGAGCCTCCTGAGCCGAGCCAAGCACAGACTGCTCCCAGTGAGAGAAGAGGATATGAGGAGGGGGAGACAGAGACGCCCCCATCAATCATTTCAAATCTCCACAGCTTCCTGGAGGCATCACCTGGAAGATTAGCACTTTTAATTAAATTAATCATGACAGGTAGAGTGTGCTTTGAGTAACAGTAAATGAAAAGTTATCACAAAGCGTCCACTGTCTTTGTGTAGAGATCAAAACAAGGCTCTGTCACATCTGAGCTGCTGATGCTGATGTGACAGGATCAAATATGATGAAGCTCCATGAACTAACTTCACTGTCCATTAACTTCAGCTCCTGCAGTCCAGGCCCGTTGTCATGTCAAGAATCCAAACGCATCAGACCAAGTATCTTCGACACTTGTGATGCATATCAGTGCATCCAAACACTACAAACAACAACATCTGAGAACAGGCAGAGGATCAGCGTGTGGACAGATGTGTTATTCACGTCTTCCCTTACTCACACCGTCAGTAACATGGTCAAGGCAGATGAGCCCGACTCTGAGTCTGGTTCTGCTTGAGGTCTCTTGATCGAACAATCACTTAGCAACTTAGCCACTGTTGCTAAGTGATTGCTCTTGGTGGGAATTGTTGGGTCTCTGTGAATAATCTATTTGGAAAGTGCCTTGAGAATTGGCACTGTATAAAAGTGAAATTGCAGTTGAAATCATGCTGGATCCAGTAAAACCAAAGTCTGATCTAGAGCCTAACGGATAATGAGGCTCTAAAAGTTGATGTAGCAACTGGATACACAAAAGGATTGTTGGAGAGAAATCACAGGAAGGAGCTGAGGTGAGAGAGATGAAAAACAGTGTTAGTTAAGGTGAGAGGAAAATGCTGAAAGGAAGCGAAACTGTGAGGATTTGAAGTGTCAGCTGAAGTAAAACAGAGGTTTCCCTCTCATATGTAAACTAACTGGATGACAAAGATGGTACAAATCTACTTGTGTTTAAATTTCTTCTTCTTCCATTTCCATGGACTTAATGTATCATAAGCTCTTTGGTCTATTCAGTCACTTTCCAGGATGGAAATAATAAGATGGAGGTCCTGGCTTAGACTGTTTCACCACATGATCCAGGGTTTGAGTCCAGTCTTTGTCACTTGTCACTTTCCTGTCAACGACACGAACACCTCAGTCTCCGCTCACAGAAATATTCTGCTAAATCCTCCCTTGTCAGACCAGATCTGGGCCGATTCTGTGCATTTCATAGGTAACAAGGACAGAAAGTGTCCAGTGGACAGCTCATTATTCTGCTCCTAATGAGGTCGTCAATCTCCTGACGCGGCCTGGGACAGGAAGAGACATCTGCTGTAAAACCAAGACGACTGCCCACACAGGGGCCTGGTGGACAGTTGATTCTCCATGTTCACAGACACACACACACACACACACACACACCCTTATCTTCCTGTTTTTGTGCAGACCTGTCACTGACCATAACAACTTAACCATAAACCCAGGTTCTAACCCTGAAACAGCCATTTAAACGTATGGAGTCCAGTATTTTGGTTCCAAGGCTGTGGGACAGATGCAAAGAGATCAAACCTGATTCTGTCTCCACACTTCGTTAAAATATAGACACCAGTGAAAAGGAAGACAAACACCTGACCCCTGAACCTCAGAACCAATTAGACTGTTGACACCGATGCCTGCGAAACCCTGGACTTCTTTTTACATCCAGAAGTCAAGATTTTCATTTTAACTTCCTCTCTGTACAATATGGGGGTGGTGGGACTGTGTGTGGACCCAGGTGGACTTTCCCTCGCTGGTGTTTGTCTGTCTGTGTATTTATGTGTGTGTGGCGTTCAGGTTCCAGCTGCCACTGATTCTCCTGTGAACCTGTGGCCGATCACCTTGTCATCTCAACAAGCTGCTGTGACACCGTCTGGTCCACTTCTGTTGCCCAGTCCAATCCCCTCTTCACCTTTACTTTGATAAGAAATCATTGAGTTCAATGTTTTGGTGCAAGAGAGAGACTATTTGACCACAGCAGAAGCTCTGGTTAATCAGTACTGAACCTTAACTTGCTTTTCCTTGACTGGAGAGAAACTTTTCAATAACTATTCAAACTTTAAAGACTCTACAGTAAATGGTTTGGCGTTGGCAGCGCAGCACATCTTTAAAGCTGCTCACAATGAGCGCTGTGACCTGGTGTCACGACTAATTTCTCACACTCAGCTTAATTCTGCTGACCCAATTATTCCCTCCCTCCGTCTCACCCATGCTCAGAGGAGGTGGAGGTCATGAGTCACGCTGCTGTGAATGGATCTCTCTGGTCAGCGTCTGAGGGACGAGGGGTGGTGACAGAAGACTGAACAGCTGTCGTATTAACAAAGGTTCTGTCTGGTTATTACCGAGGTGATAAAAAAAAAAAACTAATGTGAGTATCACAACCTCATTTAATGACTGACTGCGTGTGTAATTGAAGGTCTGACATGACGGCTCAAAGTGATGAATCTTAATATATCATATCAATAATATGTAAGACCTTCGATGACATAAATCCATATTACCTGAATAGGTTATGAAATTAGGTTACATCAGGAGTTATTTAATACTGAGTAAAGGCCACATATTAATCAAAATGTTGATTCATCTCCAGCAGGTGAAGTACTTGGACCTGATTTCCTCCTCTGCTGAGTAATTTGCTCCTTTCAGAGACTTTTAAAAAGACATTAATTCACCAGCAGTGGGTTTGAGTTAATGATATTTTTCAACGTCTTTGCAAACTTTATATTTTATCTGTCTGTTAAAGGTGTTCTGTGCCTGACTGGTCACATACTGTACTAAAGATGCTTAAGAAACATCCAATTCATAGAGAACATGGGAGAACTTACAGCTAACAAAGTGACGTGATCAGGTTTTTTAGGGCAAGTCTGGGCCTGAAAATCAGACTCAGCTGCTGTTTCATCTCACTTCATTAAAGGTCCTGTATCTGACTCTTCTCCAGTCTTTTATTCTGAAGTGTTTATATCCACAAGAAGATATATTTGTGGTTTTAAGAACTAAAACCATCTTAGTGTAGTTTTACATCTCTCTCAGGCTTCTCTCTGGAGCTGTAGTAACAGATCAGTCAGCCAATTGAAAGAGAGGATCTGAACCTCTGTTCCAAGTCCTACAGTATTATATAGAATCTAGACCTGATTTATAATCAAAGACCACATGCAGGTCTACCTTTAGACTGTATGGACCTTTAACATCTACCTTTAGACCGTATGGACCTTTAACATCTACCTTTAGACTGTATGGACCTTTAACATCTACCTTTAGACTGTATGGACCTTTAACATCTAGTGTTTGATGAGAAAAGATATGACCAGTAAAGAAACATGTTAATATTGAGTTCTTATTTCTTCTCCTTACAATAACCTACCCAATGGTGCTATGCTGAGCAGTGTTTCTACAGTGTATTCATATAAGTAACAGCTGCTGGAACAAAGCTCCCCATTTCACTTTGGGACCATGAAAATTCACAGTTTCAAAAGGTTTAAGCCGTCATTTAAAATCAAGCCAGCCATTCGCTGTAACTGTCTAGTGTACAGGGGTGTTAGGTTAATGTATACAAGCCCTCTCTAGTGCTGTCTTGTTCATTCTTGTTAAACTTCTGCCTCCAGGTCTTGTGTGACTTCACATGAGTCTGTGCTCTTTTGTTATATGAGCGATGTCTAACCACTGAAAAGGTTTTACACTATTTTATCTCCTCCAGAGAGGAAGTTTATAATATTCAATATCATTAAAACTACACTAGATAACTAGACTTTTTTTACAGGGAAGCAAATTAGCAAGTGTTAAGATATTCTTTCTCATTATGTGTTTGGATTATTTTTTTCTCTGCATTTTGCCTCTATGTCCATATCTGTGTCCTTGTAGCATCTAAAATTAATTTGGAGAAAAATGACAAACGTGGCATCATAATTAGGGGACGCAACAGTTATCTACATAAAACTTCAGCTTTGTGCAGCTTGGAAAAGCCTGTGTGTTTTTCTGTATCCAACAAAAACTCGGTCACAGAGTCAGTCACTGAACAACAAAGCTGTTGACCCAGAAGGTCACAGGTATGAACCCTCCAACAATAAATGTAGCATCAAATTGTTGATTCATTTTCTGCTCATTAATTAATCAGCTAATGTTTCTTCTGCAGTCTGTGGGTGAGTGGGTTCATTAAAACTGTATAATCTCACCACCTTAAACAGAACAGACCGTCTCTCTGGTGACTCTACACTGTGGTTTTATCTGAGAGCTGATGCACATTAAGTCCGTGTGGTCGCCTCATGGTTCACCCCTCGCTCTCTCCTGAGAGCTCCATATGCTGATTCCAGGAAGCATATACTAATATGCTAATAGAAGCTAATAGACAGAGAAATTAGTAAGCAGAGCCTGGAGGGGATGGACCACCCCCTGACAGGAAGCCCATCAAAAAAAAAGACAACACACAAGCCCCCCAGAGACATTAGAAGACACTTCAGTTGTCAAATGATGAGGTATTGTTGGACATTACAGTGGCACCGTCGTTAGCAACAGCTACAGAACTGAACCTCACAGAGACTCAGATCCAGATCCAGTGGGAACACAATGCAGATCAGGCCAGAATCTGCAAGAGTCTCCATCTCGTTCACTAAATAATCCACAGTAAGTCAGTCAAGTCACGGTGCAGACGGGTCCTTGAAAAGAAAACTAAGGAACACAGAGTAAAACCACCATCGTGTTGCTCTACCCCATAAAAACAGCCAATGGCAACTTTCAAAATAAAACATGCGTACCGTCGTTGCACTGTGTCCATAAACAAGAAGCTAATTCATCCATTTTGCTTGTATATTCCTGATCGTGAAACCATACAGAAGATTTCTTATGCAGCAAATAGCGACAGGTCACGTGACCTGATGATGCTTCTGATAAATAGACATGTAGTCCCAGTTAAACCTGTTCAGCTTCTGTTTCCGTGGTGACCAGGAAGTATGAATTAGAGGGAGAACTGTATCTGACAACAGTGTGATGTGATTGAGTGTAATGAAACGATTTAGCAGCGACAATCTGATGTGCTGACAGTCTCCACTGCCTTCGGTCTGTCTGCGTCAGCCACTTCCCTCCAGACGTATTAATAATCTATTCAAGTCCAGTCGAGGTGCAAACAAGCTCTTAAAAAGAACAGGGTGAAAATACACCATCATCCATATGAGTAATGTTCTGCACCACTTTGAAAATAAAATGCTCATTTTCTCTGTAGTGATGAAGCAGGAACAATGACACTACTGCTCAAATGGCTCCCTCTCCCTCTCTCTCTTTTATAGAGGAACTGTTGTCTGATCTGATCTGTCGGAGTAAAATGGTCCCTGATTATATGACGACGTCAGGGCCCTAAACTTTGGAACAGCCTACCAGAGGACATCAGACTTACAGAGACTTATTTATTATGTGCCGTCTTTTTAATTCCATTTGACTCGTGAATCACTGTGTCACTTGTATTGAAAAGTGTCATATCAATATATTATAAATGTGCCACATTATCATAACGGTCTGTGTTGTTTCACAGCAGTTTGGTGGAGGTGGTGTCCTGGTGTCATAATTTGATTTAGGTCTAATAAATTGGGTTTATAATTGGATTAACTCATCATTTACATGTAAACATAACAGACACAGAACTCAGCTGCTAGTTTTTGTGCCAGGCTTCTCATCGAGGGCTGATTTACACCTGAGGAACCAGGTGAAAGTCATTAACCGTCTGGCAGAACAAAGAACCAGTGGTTCTCTTGGAGTCAGGAGTGGAGGGTTTTGAAAATCGTCCAGGATTTTAGTCAGTGTGGGATGAACAGTTTGGGTCTGGAGCCGACTGGTTCAGGCAGTTAGATAAACCCTTCCTTCGTGACAGCTGCTGGAGCTTTTCAACACGGTTTAGAAAACATTTTGCTGGAAACATAAAGAGTTGGATGTGTTTGTAGGCAGCACTGTGTTAAATAAATAAATCATGGTTATATTTCAATAAAGGCTTGTTTAAAGAACTGTACTTCTGCCTTTAGAGCCTGTGATATGTGAATATTAAATGAACTCTTAAATTTTAAACGACTACAGAGGCGAGATGACCCTGACAGGTTATTATGGCTCAGATCCAGATCCAGTGTCATCCTCTTTACATCAGGAGCCAAACCAAGTCATAAATCTAACAAAACATTTCCACGGAGAAGGAAGTGACTTGGAATCGACTCATCATTGTGTGTACAGTCGTGATTCTGCTCCTCGGGCTCTCAGTGTTCGGTCAGGGTCTCCCTAACGTACATATTAGTGACTTAGACAAAAAGGGGGGGTGCTACCATATATACAACATAATATATGTTATATATGCAACATAATCAGGCTGTGATACTGAAGTCATTGATGGAGTGGAGATCTGACCCCAACGTCAACCTTCGTTCTGATTACATATCTGATTACTCATTTATTTATTTATTCATTAATTTAACCCCTTTTTGACCTTAAGTTTTTAGGATCACGACAGGGTGGTTGTATTGTGGACAGCTACACAAAGCATTCTGGGAAGTCTTCTGCTGTACAGTGAGAAACCTTCTGCCTTATAAATTATGTACCAAGACAATTGATTGAGGTGTTATTCCAAGGAGGAGCCACGCAGACTGCTGTGGGTGCAGACGGGCTCTAAACGTCACGGCACCAAAAATCTATTCTCGTCTCTGGCTTCAAAGATCTCATTATAAGTTAAGTTTGAATATAAACTGGATCTCAGTGTTGAGAGCGCCAGAAACAGCGCTAATGCAACATTATGTTTACGAGCTTAACTGAATGTATGTCAGGCCTGTTTAAATATTCAAGAGCTGAGCAGAAGGAGAGTGTCAGGGTTTATTTAGGTTTTCACACAGAGACGCTGGTTGGACTGAGTAATGTCTTCATTTTAGTCAGGTCATGATATTTTGACTGGAGGGGAGGAATAAAACAGAAAACATTACACGCTGGAAATCTGAGAGAAACTCAAGAGGGAGGAGGAAGAGAGGAAACACGCAGCTCCAGACAGAGAGTGTATTATATTATAAACAACATATGTACAGTACAGTACCTGGGAATCACACCATTGTCTTTTCTGTGTTCACTGCTCCCACTGCATCGCCTCGGGAACTGATTGCAATAACAACCCCACTCATTTAAAATGTAAATATAGAGAGACACATGGAGATGTAGATCTGTACTGGATATGAATGATAACAAGAGGGAATGAAGACAACGGAGAAGAACAAATAAAACATGAAAGGAGAAGTTAAAAATGTGGAGAGGAAGGAAGACGGGGCAAAAAGAGGTAAGAGGGAGAGAGGAGGAGCGATTATAGATTATGGTAAAGATTGGACAGGAATAGAAAACAGGACAAAAACAAACAGATCATGTTGAAAAAGAAAGAGAAATGTACTGACTAAAAAAAGAGAGAAAGGACAGACATAGATCAGAGAATGAAAAGAAAAACTATGTCCAGTATGTTACAGGAAGTTGAAACAATAAACTGGAAATGATCAATGTGTTCATTGTTTTTAAAAGTTGGCAGCAGCATTAAGGTTAAGGTAAGGAACAGATGTTGGACAGATGTAAAACAGCCAATAATCTGCTGTGTAACAGCCGACATGAAGCCAGAAGCCTTTAACATGAGAGTAAAACCAGTGAGCGTTTTATTTTGGGGCAAAATCTCCAAACTTTAAGTGTTTTTTCTCTGATTGTGGAGGTTTAATTAAAGTCTCCCTTCATTTGAACAGAGGCCTGGTCTTTTTAGTCTGAAATAACTGCCCAGAGACATTTCCAAGATGGCTGCTGATGGCCGTTGTCACAGAGCCTCAAAGTGACTGAAACAGAGCTGAAGGAGAGTGAAACTGTGTTTATAAGAGTGGACGTAGACTCTGTAAAGTGAAGCCAAAGCTAAAGAGCCTTAAACCTTCATCCTCTCTAATGACCATCAGGGGGCGACTCCACTGGTTGTTAAAGAAGTCAGATTGTATTGAAGTCTATGGGAAAATGTCCCTACTTCTCCTTGATTTATTAGCTCAGTAAACGTTTTCCTAATGAGTTTATGGTCTCAGTCTCTAGTTTCAAGTCTTCAATACAACATGATGTTCATTTTTTAAATGATGGTCCATTTAGAGGAAAATAGACCATAAATCAGGGGATGAATTAGGGGGCGTGGTTACTGTGTGATTGACAGACTGTACCACCCAATCAGGATAGAGTACAGAGCAGGTCAGCTCCACCCCTCACTCCACCTCAGCTCCACCTTCTCCTCCAAATATGGTTTCTACTGGTTTCAAAAAACCAAGATGGCCGACATCACGGTGGGTCGACACATGACATTAACACAGAGAATAAATTCTCCTTTTATAGTAGTTATGATTTCTAGTTTTTAGAGATTGCTGATTTGATCATTTTTAACAAAGATAATACACAAAGAAATAAATGAGTTACTGCAGGTCAGACTTACTGAAAGGCAGAGGTGGAGTCTATTAATGAAACTATTGTATGTGTCTGACAGTTTCATATCCCAGCTATCAGCCACCTGTTTATTGTCAACAGAATTTCCAGTGTTGATGCAAACGTTTCATCATAAAAATGATCCTGATCTTGTGTGTGAACTTGGTACCACAGATTTCTCTGCACTGTGAAGTTACAGTAAGGACTGGACGAAAGAAATAAAAATGATGAAATGAGGTGAGAGTAAAAAAGAAATCAGCGGATATTATGCTGAATGTGGCCAGAGAAGAGAGGGAAGGTGATTTCTGCCTCCTTATCTTACAAACTCGATATCAAATGAGCGCCATGAGGATTTTGCTGCAAAGAATTGTGGGTCATGATCACCCGCAGTCTCCGTGCTCTCTGTTTCCTCATTTGATGTCTCGCTCCTCCATCACTCTCACTGTACGTTGGAGGAGGAAATCAGTCTGTTTTTTTACTGCTGATGGTTTGTTGTTTATGCAGAGCTGCTGGCGGTCACACGCCGCTCTCCCTCTCCCATTCATCACTATAATTGTGCGGCAGGAAGCGTCTGTGTGCGAATGTGGTGAGAGAGCGTCATGGCGGCGTGCAGGAATGACAGAGGAGCCCATTAGAGAGGAGCGTGACTTGTTTGTGTAAAGGGTCACATTCAGATAAACCAGTGACGCCCCACACAGACCAACAGAGCTGAGCAAACTCCCTGATACAAACTTTAGGATAAAGGCAAATAAGTCAAAGATCTGTAAACACAAAAACTGTCAAACTACACTTTCTACTAAATGGACATTTATTGTTTTGTCCACCTCTGTTCAAGGTCAAGAACAAACTCTGAACCTGAACATCTTTAATTCCACAACTGGCAAACTCTCTCTGGAGGAAGTGTGATCTTCATCATATGACATCTCCATGACAACCGAGTCATCTACAACAGAAACGAGCCTCATTTGTGTTGCACTTTCTGTGGTTCTTGTTAGTTTGCTAAGAACATATCAACTTAAATGGTGATGATATATTAATGTTAATGTATTCCACCAAGTGGCAACCTAAGAAATGAAGCCGACACTGAAGTGTCAAAAGCTGCAGTTCCTCAAATGTGGGCTGTAACCTCTGTCACGTCAGCCTCGGGTTTCTGAAACTCAGAGTGAGCTGCTCCGCGGTTGCCATCTTGGCAGACCCTGACTCTGTCTAGCTCTTTGCTAATCCAAAAATGGGTGGTGAAGAGGTGAAGTGTGTGTGGAGCACAGACCCTGCCCTCAATTATTCAGAAATTTAAGCCTTAACAAAATGTAAATGGTTTAGTTACAAAACAAAATTGACTCACTTTCGGAGGAAATACAGTTTTTGGGACTTCCAGGCTGGCTTCGTTTTTTAGCCCTAGCGTTTGATGCTTCATCAGTGACCATTAACGACTATGTTAAAATGTCCAGATTTGACTCTATAGCTAATTTCCTCCTTCATGACAATTGTATGGGGAGTAGATTTTTATACAACTCACCTGTTTACATTTTTATTAAGGATTAACATTCTGCATAATTGAGGACCTTGTAAATTTGAGTGACAGGTAGGGGGGATGTGCTCGCCACAAACTGGCACCAAAGTCTTGACTCCACACATGCCCCACCTCTTTGCCCTTTTTGGGATGAGCAGGGTATGTCTGTCTTTAAAGTCTATGGTTCACACCTTGTTGCTAAAAAATATGCTGCAGGTGAAACAGATCCATTTTCCCTGCAGTTACTAAAATTAAAGGTTTCTGCAGTGCATGCTGGGTGGTAATATGCCTCACCATTTAGGGGGTGTGTGTTCATCTTTTTCCTGTTTGACTCATTACAAGGAAGATGAGAATCAAAACCTGCTCATTCACCTGACTGTGGGCTCTGATGTAAAAAGAATTGATCTAATTACCAGCAGTAACAGCTGCACGAAGCCAAAGCCAGCTCAGCACACTGAAACACATCCAAACACACACTCTCATCCGCCGCTGCCAACCAGCAGTCCGTCAAACAGTGTAAATTATGCAAAGTACTCGGAGTAATAAACCGTGATCTAACTGTGGTGGAGGCGTTCTTGCTTTTATCCCACATTAGCTGAAGATATACAATAATAAACTAAAAAAAAAAGGGTTTGCAGCAGCAGAAATTGGTGATTTAACAGCTCTAATAACAGGCGGCAGGAAACAGGATCCAAATGCAGATACAGCTGGGTGAGTTATAGGCGGTTTATGTAATTCAAAAATCAATAAACAGGCTTACAGTTGGCAGGCAATCAGAGCGGGCTGACAAATCTGAAGAGGCTGAGGCAGGTGAAGGGGTGGGCACACATGACAGGACTGATTATAGCTCTGATTTGAGCTTCACACTTGGAAAGATAAAGTACAGTAGGAGTACGTTAACGGTCTGGTGCAGTTAGTGCTGACAGGTGTGAGACAAAGTCAGTTTCTACAGTAACTGAGGAGGAAAAGACGCCATGAGCTGTGTTAGAGTATGTTCACCTGTCAAGAAGATCCAGTTTGAATTATTACTCATGTCTGTGAGTAACAAATGCTGGAAAGAGGCTGATGAAGTTGGTTAAATACGAAAAAAAAAAAAAAAAAAAAATCAACGTCAGGCTGAAAAAATGAAGTCATCATTGAAGAGCGAACACCTGCAGTTCCTCTAATGGCCACTAGAACCTGGCTCCAGCAGTGAGTCAGTCTCAACAGGCTCTAATGTTAAAATGTCCAACTTTACAGCAGAAATAAAGACGTTTACAGCCAGGTACAAACAACTGTTTTGTTCTCCGTAACTAATTTCCTCTGTACTCTATCCTGATGGTGTGGTACAGTCTGTCAATCACACTGTAGCCACGCCCCCTAATGCACAGCCTGCTTTAAGGTCTATTTTCCTTAAGGTTTTCTTTTCTCTCTGTACCAAGTTAAGACTTTTTTTCAATAGCCTATAATGTTTCTTAGTAGTGTAAGTTTCATTTGTATTGAACTCACAAAAATACCTGTAGAAATGTTGTTGTCATCAAATGACCTGAGACCTGCTGTGAAATCCAACCCAAATCATCATGTAGACACTTAGTGGAATTTAAGTTTTCTACATTTTATTATATTGTTATTTCAAGATGATCTAGTCTAAAATGTCTAGTTTTTATTTTCAGACCATTTCAGAGTTTAGACTTGATGAGATGAATTTACTGAAAACTCCCCAAAGACACTTGGGTCTTTTTTATCAGGATGAAAACAAAGCAAACCACAGTGAATTCAGTCCCTTGACCCCCCCTGGCCTTAGAGAGACCCCTCTCTCCCCCTGCATGATGCAGAAGTCACCATGACAGGTGGAGGTCGAGTAATACCTCCAGAGTTAGTGTGGGAGGTTTAATCCTGGATGGTGGAGGAGAAACTGTGTGTGTGAGCATGTACATGATGCGGGTGCTCTCAACCCTGCGCTTGATTAAATTCTTTTTGTTGAGTTGTGGCTCTTTGTTACACACACACACACACACACACACACACACACACACACACACACACACCACCAGCAGCAGCAGCAGCAGCAGCAGCAGCAGCCAGGGTGATGGATAGATGTTCGATTGGCACACACAACAATAGCTGGAGTGAATAAAAGGATCTAAACTGGACGCTGGCTCGCGTGTTGGATCTATCGACTACGATCCTGCATCAATGAGAAAGTGAAATAACAATAAGAGCAAGAGAAGGGAGGCGGCAGCGAGGGGGAACATTACAGCTCTGTGCTGGCAGACATCGGAGGAGCTCGTATCATAAAGCTTCTAAAAATAGAGAGAGAGCGAGAGAGAGAGAGAGAGAGAGAGAGAGAGAGAGAGAGAGAGCTGGGCAGGAAACAAGACAGCAAGAAGAAATAACATTTACCGACTTCAGAGAGGAAACAGACTCAGATCAGTTCGTTCTAAGAGACTCTCTAATCAATGTGAGGTAAACACACACACACACACACACACACTGTCACTGCTAATCGCTGTGTCTTAACTCCTTCACAGAGGAATAAAGAGTGGTCAGTCCTCCATCATCAACTTGTGTATACGCTGATATCTCTCAACCCCCTTCATTTCTACAGAACACAGACAGATCAGATGCTTGGACAGAAAAGAAGTGTGTTAGGAGACAGACTGACACAGTGCACTTCACACACAGACATAAGAAATACAAAAAACAACCAAAAATCAGACTGATACTGTTACTTACATCTCTATGTGTATATGTGTAGAATTTAAAATAATCTGATATAGTCTGTCCTGATATATATATCTGTCCACACACACCACAGTGTGTTGGTCTGTAACTGCTGCCAGGAAACAAATGATGATATCAGCCATGAAATAACCAAAGTGCCTGTGTTCCACTAACATATTGCATCAGACATAAACACATTAATATGATATTTGAATTAAGGTGATTTGTAGTGAATCAGCTTAAACATTGATTATACTGTCCTCGAATTGGGCCAAAGGAAAATACATTAAAAATACATTAATATATGGAAATTTATGGAAAATAAATGTCAGAGCAAGTTTGAATAAAATATAAAACACTTACAGGGACACCCAGCCACCATCACCCCACCCAGTCACTCACTTACACGTGAGGCTCTGGTGAAACCACAACATAATATCCTCAGATGATTGTGAGGTGATTCCACTCAAGGTTGAAAAATGATAACACTGAATTACTGCTACTATAAGATATTAGAAAAATAAAAATTAAGTTTGCTTCACAAGCAACGAGAGAGAAAAGTGAGAAGAGAAGCCTTGAATCATCAGATCTGTCAAACCGTATATTTACGACGAATCTTTTAATCAACTAATTGTTTTGGCACTTGCAGCATGTGGGAACGTTTACAGTGAAATAACACACACACACACACACACACACACACACACACACACACAGGTCCTTATTGCTGCAGTGTTGTAAAGAGACTGCTTAAAGAGCAGCATGTGGACCAGGATTTTAAAAGCCTGTTAGTTTTTCTCATTTCTGGCGACTGGTCCGCTGAGAAAATCCTCCCTCGTCTTTGTTTAATGCAGCTCCGACTTCTCCAGAGACACAAACGCAGGAGGAAAGAAGAATCGGTGACTTTTCCCTCTTTACTTTGGCAATTCATTATTTACCAGACACAGGAGAGGAGGAGAAAATGAGACTGTGTGCATGGATGACTTGTTCTCTTCGCTGCTGCACCTCGTCTCTAATGCGCCTGCTGCCGACTCCCCATGGTTGACCCAGTCTCACTCAAACACACACACACACACACACACTTGCACAATTAGTGTATACACGTGCACACTTGAGCACACAGTTGCACTCAGATGCTCCTATAGGCCCATATAAGAGTCCAATATGCTTGAAAGCTCACAATCATTTAGACTCACACCGATGTGTGTGCTCTTGTACTGAGGCTTCACATCAATCCTCCAGTTTGAATGTGATCAGCATTGATCTGTGCAAGTGATTTTAACAGTTTAAAAATGTTGAAAATTCTCATGATGTATGAATCAGAGCTTTGATTGTGAGCGCAGTCAGAAAACGCTAAAAAATTTAATTAAACTTAATTTAAGGACGCAGGACTCGGCTGCAGTCCTGCAGCAGGAGCAGTCCTGTCAGGACCATGCAGCAGGAGCAGTCCTGCAGCAGGACTGCTCCTGCTGCAGGACTGCTCCTGCTGCATGGTCCTGACAGGACTGGCCTTCCTGGCCAAACGGGCGACGCCACCCAGAAGATGCAACTGCCAAAACAAGGAAGACAGAAACCTGTTACATCACGTCTGAATTTGGTCTGAATATTTTTTGGTAAACTGTGCAAATCTGAGCCAGAGCAGGACAAACTGTGAGACTGTTGAGAAGCTCGACAAACCCACGGGGCCCAATTAGGCGGCGCTGCGATGGTTCTGTCTGCAGCTCCTCAGCATTTACAAGCTGCAGTGGTTCTGTCTAAATTAGGTTAAGCTAGTTTAGTTACTTTATTTGTACCCGTAGGTAAATTTGGTTTGGAGTAAAAAAGAGTCATCACTCTTACAAATATTACACAACAAAAACAACAAAAAATATACATACACATAGAAAACAAAACAAATAAGCAATAAAAAAAAAACAAAATCAATAAATTACACATTAAATTATATGCAGTGTACTTATATTGTTTTTTTCCTGCACTTCAGGGCCACAAGGCTTCGTCCAAGAAGGCAGAAGCTGAAACTCACTGTTAAAGGGTTGGGAGTCGTCATTTAAGATCGAGCCAGTATCTGCTGTAACCGTCTGCTGTGCAGGTTACAGGGATGCTACGTTACACTGTGAAGTAAGATCATCGTGGTCTTGTCAGTAGGACAGTTTCATCGACACAGCGACCACAGAAGCATCATAACGTCACCTCTCTGATCTTCCCCTCTTCATTTTTATCAGGATAATTAGTCAATTCAATTATTACTTCAAAGTACAGACAAATTACCTAAAGGATTCATTGGTTATCAAGTAAAAATGAAAAGACGAACGTCATCAGAACTTGAGTTATAAGTTTGGACCATTTCAAAGATGTGAACCTGTGATTGACTTGTAACACTATTATTGTCATGTTATAGATTAACTGCATGAACATAATTTAATTATTTTTCCAGCTCAAACATACCAGACACACTTTTCTCTTTTTCTCTGCCTTCCTCACACACACTTCCACACACCACACTCATAACGGCTTTCATCTTTCAAAGATTCACACACACACACACTGTGTGCATAAAAGCACACACAGCCAGCTTCTCCTCCCCCCTTCATCTTTTCAGGGCACACTCCTGTACACACACATTGGACTGTATTCATTATTAACTTCATCGTCCTCTGAAACAAGGTAACAGAGGGTACAGTGCAACACTCAGCTGGCTCTACATACAGCTCTATTCAATCTGTAATATGATCATTTTCTGAGCATTAAAAGGCTGAAAATAAACAAGCAGAATAAAGAAATAAAACCAGTGCACGTTACATTGAGCTCTGCCCATCGGGTCATTTCAATATGGAGCACGTTAGCTCCTCTTTGTCTTTGGCTGCTGAAGATGATCGACACTCACAAAGCTTTGCGTCAATTTAGGAGTAAAAGTAAAATGTCGACTGGTAAAAGTGGTTGTGTGATTGCTCCTCTGAGGTGGAGCCACGTGAGAATGGCAGAACAGTGAGAGTTGACAGGACTTGACTTCTGCTCTTAGAAGTCGAAGCTGGTTTTTCATTACAAGATCAGAACAGCTTTTGATTCCTTTCAAGTGATGCTACAAAAATTTACCTTGTGACTGAGCAGCTGACAACAAGAGGAAAATTAGCTGCTAAATATCCCAGTATGTTCACCATCGAGTCTGCTGCAGTGGGTTTGTCAATTTGTTTGCTTCCTAACGTACACCACAGATATGTGCAGTAAATGTACCATAAAACTGTGAGCTGAAAGAAAAATCTGTTTACTTTGTTTGTTAGCTTGTAACTGGCAGTGGCTGACACAGTCTTAGTGGTCATGCTAATGCTAACTCTCTGTACTGACGAGGTTTCAGATTTAATTAGCACTGCCCCCTGTCCCCACACGACGACAGGATTGGCTCCTTAGGTGCGTGAGGTATAAATCCCAGAATAACGTAGAACACTGACAACAGACATTTTGTTTTTTTGATATTTTGTTGGTTTTAAGTCCAGCACCTTTCATTTCAGCAGAGAAAACCTAAGGAACACCATTTGCACAATTATAATGTCTCAGTGTCTGTTCAGCAACGTTGGGTTTTTGACGTCAAATTGATTTTCATTTCCAACCAAAATCGAACTCCTGTCTGACATTAGTGTCGTTAGAGTCCAAATTCTTTTGGACATGACTCTGCCGTCCGGGGCCAGCTGGGATTAGGCTGTGATGAACATTAAGGAGAACAGATAACAGCAGATGAGAACAATCAGAAATTACCGTGATCATGTGAGAAGTGTGTAATTGTTTTCATAGCCTGCGGACGTCCTGTTCTGTTAGCGAAGAGCCAGCCTGCAGCTTTTGTTCAGCCTTTTTTCACGATAAGCCAGTTAGCTTGCGGTAACATCCTACATTTCTATTTTTAGCCCTGAAAAGTTGGGGCTAACCCTGCTGCCAAACACGGCTTTAGCCCACTTTACATTGTACCAATGTGAAGTGATAACCATGGACTACAAGCCCCTCAGGCCTTGGATTAATATAGAATGTCCCAGAATGCCTTTAGCCCAGGAGTAAGGGTAATAGATCCCAATATAGAAACCGAAGTTGCTGGACCAAATCTGAAACATCTATTTTAATTTTCTTTCTATCATTGAGCAGCACTACTGTGTGTCTACATCTGTCTGTTAGCACAACCCAAGTGGTGAGAATGAATATTCAACTACTATAAATGAGAAAGAGACACTGGTAGAAGAATTAGAGTCGGCTGTCGCCTGAGAGCACACAGATGGCCTCTGTGTGTGTGAGAGAGAAGACATGAGATATACTTTGTGTAGTGAACAGAAACAGCCTGTGTATTTTTGGTACATGATGCAGATGCTGCTTTTTTAAGAGCACACATCTGCAGTTCAGATGACCTGAAGACCTTAGTTTCTCTCCCTGTTGTTTCAATCCAGGATGTGAAAAAAAGGGGAAAAGACACAGTGACAAATCCCCAAAAAAACATGAGACATGCTTCGTCAAAATTCACTGTAAAAAAAAAAAAAAAAAAAAAACAGCAAGTAAGATGAGGAGGGTTTAACTGCAAAGCTCCCTTCATGTTGCCTGGTTGAAAAATAATTACTGGCTTTTCAACACCAACAAAACTGAAACAGAGTCTGACCTCTGACCTTCACTGTTCGACTGACTTCTGACTTTCTTTTTTTTTTTTTTTTTGTGGTGTAATTCAGTGTGGAAACAAAATCTTCTGCACACATGAGGAAAAAATACAATTAAAAACAGATCAATAATATCAGTATAAGCGCATGCTAGTCCCACAGACTGAAATCAATGTAAACTGCCTGGATCTGAGGGAAAAGCTTTTTCACAGGAGGGGGTGAACACAGAAACAAATTCCTCTCAGCAATCAATTAATTATCCTGTTGACTTTGTTCAGCTGTGAGTGAGCAGAATGAAGATGACGCTTTTGGGAAGCTCTGCCCTCAGTGAGCTGCTGGTCAACAGCCTGTTATAAAGAGCTTCTGACAACTCTGCTGGCTGATTAAAACATCGTCCTGAGCTGGGTGTGAGCGTGAGCACGTGCACACAGACACACAAACAGTGGGGAACGTAATTCTCAGATCTATTAAGTAAAGCTGTTAACACCAAAGTGTAAAATACTTTAAATAATTATTTTATCTTAATGGTCCCTTTTATTTGAAGTGTTGGTATCCACAAGAAGATAGATTTGTGGATGGTTTGTCCGGGTGGGTGGGGATTGGGCATAACTGAGGGCGGTGACTGCTTCGTTGTGACATCATAAAGTTCCAGAATTCCTGAGGCTGGTTTTAAGGCTGAGTTTCTGAAAACAGGCTGCGAGCATTTTTCTGTGACTGAGACCTTTGATACTTTCACTGTATTAATATAGAACCTAGACCTGCTTTATTTAAAGACCACATGGAGGTCTACCTTTAGACCGTATGGACCTTTAACATCTACCTTTAGACCGTATGGACCTTTAACATCTACCTTTAGACTGTATGGACCTTTAACATCTACCTTTAGACCGTATGGACCTTTAACATCCACCTTTAGACTGTATGGACCTTTAACATCTACCTTTAGACTGGATGGGGTTGTCATTGAGATTTGCACATGTACTTCAGTCCTGAATGATGTCAATTGTATACAATAATAAATTAGACCTGAACCTAACCAGCTCAGATAGTTGCAGTTATACTGATGGGTTTTTAACCTCCCTAACTTCTGGTTTCTCAAAAACAATGATGGTAAAACAGACATATAACTGGTCAGAGTAAAATAACAAATATAAGCATAAGCATAATAACATGAAAATAGCGTCATAGTGTTGAAATAAGGCTGTTTTTTCAAAGATCTTGAAGAGTTTACAGCTTACACAGGCACATTTCATGAGCTCTGTTTAAAATCAGAATCTGATGAGTAGAAAGTGAAACTAGTTAAGTGAAATAGCCTCTAAACTGAGAACATGTGCTCTGTTACTCTCCATCTCTGAACACACAAAAATACCTCTTTTCTTTCTGTCCACTTGCTTTTAAAAAATATGCCCTTAACAGTCAATAACACTCAGCCTCTCTCACTCACACACACACACACACACACACACGCACACTCACATACACACAGTATGCCCACTCGTCTTTATTGTCGGTCACATGAATAATCCAATAGAGGGCTGGTAAAAGCCTCCCGTTCTGCAGGCTTTAGCCCTGAAGTCTGTCCCTCCCAGCTCACAAGCTGTCCCGAAAAACCTCAGCGCAGCATGTGAAGCCTCCCAGCAGGCGCCTTTACCAGCTCCTCCCCATCAAAGAGACTCACTCACTGGTCCTGTTTACTTGTTTATTTAGGTTTCTGAAACTCTGTAGAACAAAGATGAATACCCCCCAAAAGATGAAACTGCGAGTCAACTGCAGCCAGTTCCTCCTGGTGTGGATTCAGATCAGTTTGTCTGCTGTCGCTATGTGCTGGCATCCGAGGTCTGAGTTTGGCAGCGTCAGGAAATCAGATTCAGTTGACTTGCCAAGTTGAAAAATGTTGAGGGTTTTATCAGGGTGATAACAAGGCAGTGACATACTGACAACTAACGACCTAAACATACAAAAATGTGCAATTATACCTTGGTTACTGTTTTGAATTGTAGCCAATAAAAAGGCCTCAGAAAGTATCTAACACAAAATGAATGGATATCAATGGAATCACTGATGGTTTTTCTTTTGCTTATTTTTGCCCCAGAGTTTTATGTTTTTTATGATGCAAACAGGAAGCTATTTAGCAATGTTGCCATGGAGATAAGTTTGCAGCTTTGTGTTTTCTTTTTGACTTTGAAATTTGCATTACCTGCTTGCTCTGGTATCGCTTTTATAGTGAAGTCTGGCCAGGATGGTTACAGGATCATTTTCTATGATTTCTAAGTGGATTTGTGGGTGTTTTTTCACCATGTACATCGGAGAGATGGCCTCAGCATGAGTTGTGCTGAGTCTGTGTCTGCGTGATCCAACTGAGAAAGATCTCTGAGAAAACAGACTGTGCGAATCTGGTTCAAATAGTTAACAGGCGTTCATGAGTTCATGAAGCTGGGATTGGCTCCAGCCCCCACAACCCTGATGGATAAGCGGTATAGATCACGGATGGAATTATAAACACAACTATTTATAAATATAAGTTAGATTTTCCTGTATTTACTACATATTCATAAGCAGATGCTTTGTTACACTTCCAGCAGACATGGAGCCGCATTAACATTCATTCAGCGTTGTGTTTGTGACCAGTCCTCAGTCTCCATTTAGCTAAATTTTTGGTCTCCACCAGCTCCTGAGGGAAATATCTGTCTTTTCAGATGCTAAATATCCCACTATGTTCACCATCTAATCTCAAACTGTGTAAGTCTGCTGTTTGGTGCAGTGGACAGTGGGTTTGTCAGTTTGTTTGCTTCCTACAGTACAGCACAGATATGTACAGTAAATGTACCATAAGACCAAAACTATGAGCTGAAAGAAAAAAATAATCTGTGGATCTGCAGATCTGAAGATAATCTTCTGTGGACTCATCGCTGGGATTACACACTGCTGTACACTGATTCATTGTTAATATAGAAAATGTGAACCAGTGGTTCTTGAGGTAGCATGCTTAGTTCAACACTAAATGCACAGTGATATCTACAGTCTGTTGGATTTACTTCCTTTTAAACTCTGCAGTCTGCTGCTGTGAAACTCTTGTTGCTCAATTGCACCAAAGACACAGGCAAAAAAAGAAACCTGCATGTTCCCTGAACTTGGCCAATAAAATGATTCTGACTGTGATGAACAGTCGTTAGTGTTTCCCTGGCAAAGAGAAGGGAAATTTCTCCTGACAAAGAAGAAGTTGCAGAGTTGGGACTCCAGGATAACAAGCCCCGCTGACGGAGAAACAGCAGATCTGCACTTTTTTCTGCAGGTTACATATTTCTCCTGGCCAGGCGGACAGCCTTGGGGAGGCCGTAAAAAGAGGAGCCACGTTTACACAGTAGCTACTTGCATAATAGGAGCTCTGGTGACTGGAGGTTTGGTGTGGAGCATGACTGCTGTATCTCTTTATTCTGTCCATTGACCTCTTAACTACATCTGTCACAAACACTAATGTGATGATGAGGACCTCTTGTCTATCCTCTGGTTAAGGCCAGATCCAGGATTTCCGTCTCTTCCGTTCTGTTGACTTAAAGCTGTAATAAAACAAGAGAAACTAAAGCTGACAATGAAAAAAATCCAACATCCTCCTCCATGAGAAACCGCAGACTCTGAGGCTAAAATGAAATTCAGGTTCAAGTGAGAGAATAAGAGCTGTGAGCTGATCCATTTGTCAGAAAACTTCAGATACACATGAACTGTTTATCTGTCAGTGTCAAAGCGTCTAAGATTCATCAGATTCCCGACAGGCAGCACATCAGTCTTCAGTCCTGAATAGTGTGTTTCCTGGTCCAGTTCTGATAGGATGTGGACGTAATTCAGGATTTACTCAGCTTCACCACGGACGCTTTAAAGACTGGAACACATTTCACAGTGTCTGTATTTCAAGTACGTTGACAGGGGAGCGTTTCATCAAAACCCCGAAAAGGCCAATAACTTGATGGAGGGGAGCACCTATAAATATCACCAAGTATTTGCTTCTCAGCCGTTTTTGTATCCTTACACATCCGTTGAGAGTTAAGCTGCAGACTTGGCTGTAAATCACTGAGCTGCCAGCTGAATGTCTAGACCGGACTGGTGTGGCCGACATAAACAACCATTTCTCCACACTACACTTTTCCAATCACATGAATAGACTGTGACACTGTAACAGCTGTGTCTTCAATAGCTACACATGTAAATAAACCTTGTACTGATACAAACAAATTAAATTTTTTGTTGTTGTACATTGTATTGCTCTGGTTCAACATTGAGGACAGAAACACTAGAACAGTCTCGACAGCATGTGCATAATAATATAGTTGCACTGTAAAGTGGTTCTGGTTCAACCCGATGTAAAGAAAAGCTGAGCAGGTACGAAGGACACAACAGATAAGAATGATTATATACATGACTATTCATATACACTGGGCATGCACAAGCCAGTGTAAACAGGAAGCAGATTGTCTACTCTGCAGTTGATTAGTCACACAAAATACTATGACTGAGGAACAGCAAAAACAACACCTCTCTAAAAACTAAACCTTACTCTCTCAGGCTCTTCAGCATTGGCTTCACTTTTCAGCCCCAAAGTTTACGTCCATTTTTAGAGACAGTCTATGGGTGAAATCCATTAATCCATCCCCATCTCTCTAAAACGAAGACGAGGTACTGGAGCCCATCAGGGCTGAGAGGATATAATGAAAAAATAAAGGTTGGGAACCACTGCCCTGTATAATGAGCATCGGCTACACACGCAGTTTCAAGAGAGACAGGATTACTAAACACTTTCTCAAATACTAACAAGAGTTTAGCTGCAGTGAGGGGAAATGGAGACTGTCAGGATGCAGGGAGATAAAGTTAAAGAGAAGCAGAGAAAGGAAAGTGCTTAGGGAGGCAGATTGGTAGCCAGCCATTACTGCATGAGTGACACGGCGAGTTATGGCTGACACACATTCTGGTCTCCTCAGAGCCCCACGGGCCCCCGTCTGAGCTGCCGCTACAAGTTGTTTATCTTCATCATGGCGGCATCCTGGGAACAAAGGAGATAACGGAGGAGAAGAAAAAAGAGCTCCTGCCCACATCACTATTTCTGTTCTGTGTTTACAGGAGGGTACCGCTGGGTCAGATTCCTGCTGCACGCTGCAAAAAAACAAAGGGTACATCTGAACGATTAACTCAGTTTAGACAGAGCGTCTGCCAGAGATGTGAGATTATATCATTAGTTCCCAGAGCGACTGAGGCTTGTGCATGAATCATGACACACTCTTTTTGAACCAGGTGGAGTCGCAAACACATGGTGAAGGGAGGTTGTGTTAAAAATAAGAGTCATTACCTCAACATAATGACAGTTTTACTTTCTAACTAATTTTAAAGCTTCAATTACCAGACTTCTGAGTGAACTACGGCTGTGTAATCAACCTAAATTACACACCGAGAGAAACAATGAAAACGAGCATCCTGTGAATTCCCTTCCAAAATAAAATCTTTTCATTCAACCCATAGTTTTATGAGCAGCTGATGAGGCCTGTCTGTCACATCCAGGTGAAAAATGTCCTCCAGCTCTGGCGTGTTGTAGATTTGTTGTTAAAAAGGCTTCTTTTTTCTTTCCAATCATGAGGTTCTTTACAGAAAGTAACCCTCAAATAATCAGGCAGCATGTATTTGAAAAAAACAGTTGTATTTTATTTTAGTGGCCCTGTAGTTTAAAACATTTCCATGGAAGGAAATTATATGTGCAAATTGACAAGAAGGTTCTTAGAAACAACAAATTAATTTGGTGATAATTATGGAAGAAATGGAGACAATTCAACTGGGGCTCTACCAATTAATTAATTCCATTGCTCTCATAAGCATTTTAATCAGTCCACAGCAGATACTGAACATGCAGAGTTGAAAATGTCAAAATATTGCATCTATTTTCTGTATTATTATGTTGAAGTACAGTGATAATTATTTCCAGAATATGCTTTATGAAATTAATAAAAATGAAATGTTACTCAATTTAATCAACTCAGTGAGACTCTACATCAACACAGTACAACTTTGGGTTTAACATCAGAATGCTAACGTGCCGATGTTAGCAGGAATAACTTTTACCAGTGTTATAGCAGTTCATGCTAAAATCTGCTAACTGGCACTACACAAGAACTACAGCTGAGGCTGATGGGCCACTGGTTTTTGTAGATAAGTATTTGGTCATGGTGATGGTGCTAAAAGGTCAACTCAAAAATCTGCTGTAGATATAATGTATGAGCCGACTTAATGAAACTGCCAGTTAACAGAGTGAAAGCAGCGTCGAGTCTCTGGAGCTGAAGCCAGACTAGAGCTGGAAAGAGTACAGAACTGATCGATACGCAGCCATCACTTCTTTCAGACATGGACAGGGATCTGCTGCCTGCATTAAGATAATTTACTTTAGAAGAGCACGATCAATATATATGTGTGTTTTATTTCAATTAATATTCGTTGTTACTGAAGAAATGGAGTTAAATCAATGTCCATTTTGAATCAGTGTAACACATATTTAAGAGGCGACACAAACATTTGATAACTGATCTTTGTCCATGTAAACACACACAGCACACATACACTCATGTACAATATGGTTAAAAATCAAACCTAAAGAAAACCTAAGTCAAAGTATCTGCAGAATATGAATGTAGTCATTGTGCATATGTAGTTAAAACACATGCAGATGGTCATTAATAACTTATGATCTAAGAACAATGAATAAAAAAAAACAATGAAAAATGCTGCTGAGAGCCAAGAGACTGATTGCTGGGACTTCAGCAAGAACCAGCAAAAGGGCACAGGACATAATGAGTCTACATGTGTCCTATGTGTTATTTATTGCACCCTGAGAAAAAGACCTATAGAGCTGAGAGAATATGAAATATGAAAAACAACTTAAGGACAAGTAAACAACAACAACAGACTTGTTATGAGGGAAAAGCAGAAAAAAAGATGTGCGAAATAAGGAGACTTGCATGATCTGCCTGTGAATGTGGCGTGGTTATGGTTTGTTCTCGTGAAGGGAGGAAAATAACATGAGAAATTAAAGAACTACTTTATCATTGCCTGTTTCAACCCTCGGTCCCTGATTTTCCTCTTCAGATTTCCCCCTGGAGATCTGAGTCTGCTTTAATAAAGTGCTGCTCATTTTCTGCATAGACACAGTTAGTGGCTCAAAGCTCGGATGGATGTGAAGCTCTCCCAGTTGAATGATCAGTTGAAAAGATGAGCAACTATATCAGAAAACAGCTGGTTCTTTCTGTAAAAAAGTTACAAGCCTCTGGACATTAAAACTACAGCAGAGACTCCTAAGGTCCATTTCAGCAAGACGTGTGCCTCTAATGTTGATCTGACATTAAAGACTTTTCTTTGAAGAAACCTGATAAAATTCCTCTTCCTCTACGTTTCTGAACATTCATTCAACATGACCTCAAACAAAAACTTAGAAATGGTCATTTAATGGTCATTTTTGAAGAAACTGGGTGAACTTACTGCCCCAGGAACTACCAGGTTAGCTTAGCAAGCTAACTAGAACAGAGATATATTATTGCTGACTGGCATTAGCATGCGTCTGGATCGGATTCACCAATTTTCCGATGAAGTACTTTGGTTAACATCCAAATGCTTCACAGATTTTAACCAGATTTTGAGAAAATCATCCACTGTTGTTCTGCGAATATTAGCTCAACTGAGAAAAGTATCAGTGGCACTTATTCTCTGGTCAACTATTATTCCACTGCAGAAGAAGAAGGTGCACCAAGACATAATCAAAAGGTGCCAGTCAGTTGCCATGACTGCATTAAGTAAAGGAGGAACACACTTGACAATGGAAACTGTTGTTTCTTGTGTTAATCTAAAAAATGTTCCAGTCTCATGATAATTTATTCACTGAATCTCTTTCCAATGTATTTAGCCAATACATCAACTTTTCCGCTTCTCAGAAGCAAAAACACAGATTTTTTTATATTTTTATATCTTAAATCACCTGGTTTATGCCACCATCTGTTTCAAGAGGATGCACAGATGAACATTTCTGTATCCAGTACTTACGACAGATTTCTAGCTAGCGGCATTAGCCGACATCTCTCCAACATCACGCTGCTCTGGCGTCCAATCTTCTGTCTCACCTCACAGTGTGAAAACTAAGCTAATTTACAGTTTGCAGTTTTAGAAAATAGGTGACTGACTGATAGCTAATGAGATAGTTAAGCTAACGACCAAGCAAAGTTGGAAAAAAAATCACATTTCTGATGTAGCAGCTCTACTATCTTATAAAATAAATGACAAACCAAACCACGAAGTCACAATGTCAGGTGTCAGAGGGATAAAACCATCCAGATTAAATTTGAGCCTGAACACAAACATTTAAAAGTTCACAGTTCTGTGGATTAGGTATCTTTGTTAGTATGAGGATGCTCAACATTGTTCGTGTGGCTTTATGTAGAAAATCTGTCATTTTTAGGTGTGTTTGTCTGCACCGTGTTCGTGTTGAGAAAGCTGGAGGCCTTACCCGCTTGCGCAGGTTGCAGGTGAGGATGAGGTTGCGGGAGAAGGAGTTGGCGAAGGCTGTGTAAAACTCCAAGACCTTGAGCAGGGCTTCTCTCTTGATGACGTGGAGGTCGCAGTATGTTAGCGCTCGGACGTTAGCACAGGCGTGGGCTAGGGTGGTTTCTTTCCAGAAGACATCGCCAAACACGTCACCTTTACCTGATGAGGACATCAAAAAAAAAAAAAAAGACTTTGACAAAGGTGTTAAAACTAACAAGAGAACTAAGTCTTATTAAATTCAATTCTAAAATTATCTAAAACTACTTTAATAACATTTAGAAGTTGCCTAATTCCAATACATCAGTCTCTTGTAATAGTAAACTGATTATCTTTGATTGCTGGACTGTTGGTTGGACAAAACAAGACATTTGAAGACGTTAGTTTTGGTTAAGTGACAGATATTTGTCACATTTTAGAGACAAGACCTTGTTCAACCAAGGAAATAACTGAAAAAATCAGTCAGAAATTAAAATTGTTAGCTGTGGTCAGAGATGGAGAAAATGAAAAGAATAAAAACTATTTACTAGTGTAAAATTTCATGGTTTTGGGGAAATAAAGTTCTTCAAACTTTTGCTGTTATTGCAGGGCACTATGACACCTAATGCGAAAATACCCCCTTAACACAGCTGAGTAGGACATTATCAAGTAGCTGCCATATTGGCTTGTACAATTGACATGCAAAGTGGCAATGATTGCCAGATTATGTGTTTCTAAGGAGTGCTCTTAGACGAGCTGATGAGCACTTAGTTTGTAGAATACTGAGGCCTTAATACAAATTAGACCTCTACAGCCGGATAGGAAGCATAACTTTCAAGAGTTGTTCATGTGTGTGAAAGAGCCAATCTACAGCGCTCCAGGAACTCTAATGTCTTTTACACCTAACAACAGGGTTTTCCTGATCCATCAGCTTCAAACTACAGAGGAAGACATATTATCACCAACAGGGACATCAAGGTTCAGCAGCTGTGAAGCTTTACAGAAAAAACAGATAGTGGCTTCTTCAGCTTCTTCATCAGGCTAGCACATCACATTAATTAAACTGTTAGTATGATGTTAGAAACAAGGGGCAACCCACCGTGACGCCACACATCAGTTTTGTGAGCTGCTGTTTTGAAGCCTCCAAGTTTTTAATTTTTCCGTCAGCCATCTTGGATTTTTGAAACCAGAAGAAGCCGTATTTGAAGAAGGTGGAGCTGAGGAGGAATGAGGGGTGGATCGGACCTGCTCTGTGCTTTCTCCAGCACGTTGCCATTTCTGGTACAATCCTAACTCATCCCCTGCTTTATGGTCTATTTTCCTCTAAATGGACCATCATTTAAAAAATGAACATCATGTTGTATTGAAGACTTGAAACTAGAGACTGAGACCATAAACTCATTAGGAAAACGTTTACTGAGCTAATAAATCAAGGAGAAGTAGGGACATTTTTGTTAATGTGACATTATTGAAAAACAGGAGGGTGCTGATTAGTTGTAAAGACATATGTGGAATATACAACACTGAAAACACACACACACACACATCTTCTGCATCTGCATAAACCCAACACTTCCACTCTGCTTCTGTCCTTAGCAACAGCTTTACCTGGCCTTAGCAACAAGTGCTGCTGAGCTCATCATGCGCACCATCAGGCACTGATACCACGAGGTACGTAACAGGTACAGTTACTTTTCCTCAGTTTCAGATCCAATATAATCCAAGTGGAATGAAAAGGAAGAAACGGGGCAAAAAGGAAAATACTTTTTTTTTTTTAAAGTGGTGGTAGACTGAGAACAGAGAGACTGGTGGTGCCATGTAAAATAAGAACAAACTGCTTTAAGAGGGAGACTGTCTAGTGACTGTTTTAATGCATCCGGTGCAGCTGCTAGAGGTTCAGCACAGCTGTCACTCAGACTGAAAACTGTTGAGGAAAAAAAGATCAGGAGAACAGAGAAACCTTTTCTCCTGAACTTTCATCACCAAACCCAATTGACATTTTGAATAGTACCACGTTGGTAGGATTTTTCCTGTCGATCAAACTGTGGGTGATTTGGGGTTTTTTTTGGGTTCTTTTTTTGGCTGTGGCTTTTGCTGCAGACGGAAACCAGTTAATGTCAAACTGCCGAACTGTAATTGTGTAAAAATAATAATATAAATAAGAGACACATCAGAGAGTGCACACATGTATTAAGTCGGGTGCAATTTATCTGCACAAAGACAAATTATATGCAGAGATCACAACTTTGGGACGACAAATGGTTGAGTAAAGGTAACAGATCGGTGGAAACTGAGAACTGGACACATTTAAGTGGTTTTTACTGATGTCTATGGCCTTCAAAAAATCTTTAGCATTTAATATCTGTTAAGTCTCCTCTGTTGTTCTTGTAATAACTAATAACTTCTGTCTCACTCTCCTTCTGCCTTTTGTGCAAGTTGTGTGATTTGAAATGTTTATTTTTATTTGTGGACTTTCTGCTTCAAAATGTTTACATTTAATTTAGTTTCTCTTTAACTGCCTGAAGCCCGTTGAATAGTTTTGTGGATAAATTAAGTGAATGATTTAAAGTTTCTACGTTTTTGTATTTTTCCTTTGATTCATGTGTTTCCAAACACAGAATACAAATAACGTGTGTACGTTATTGAAATTCACAAGTATATGACACTTTTATTCTTCTTATTTAATCATGGGACATATTATTGGACAAAATGTAAATGATCAATAACCCACAGTGGTGGAAGAAGTACTGAGATCAATCTCAGAAAGTTCTATCTTGACAACAAGCTCTTGTTCCTTTGAATTTGGGAATCACTTTGGACAAATGTGTCTGCATAATTAGTGTAATGTTAAGTGTTAGTTAAGGTTAAGGTTCATTGTGTAATTACTAATTGGAGTTCTGTGGTTAAAATGTTGTAATTTCGATGTAGAATAAAAGAAAAACTGGAAAGTAAAGTTATTTTTCAGGGCACACTGTGGAGATCGTGGCTCCAGGGGGTGGTTTGAAAAGACAAAAGGAAGTCGTGGTTTTCTTGCAAAAATGAACAAAACTCGAGCTTGAGCTTGAAGCACTGACCCTCTCAAGCTCAACCCACTTCCCTCCATTGGTCTCAGCCCAAAAGCAGCCACCTGGATACTTGACTTATCAACTGCCAGCATAAATTGCCCATGCTAATCACCCAGCGCAGATGAACGCATGTTTACACTCGTGAGCAACTCCTGGGCAACGCCACAGTTGATCTGATAATAACAGATTTGTAAGATGAAGAATCATAATTAGAAGTTTCACATTATCAAGTGAGTGTCATTAAGAGAAACTAATCTGACAGATTTATTCAAATGAAGTGGATTAATAATTAAGATTATTAAACTCCAAACAGGCTTTAACAGCCCTGTGTTTTCATCAACAGCACAAAGTGAGGAATAAATGACAAAAATAGAGAAAGTATGAGGAACTAGAGTCATGCACAGAACTTTGTGATGAGTAGTAAATGGAGTATAATGGTGCTCCCACACCACTTTTCCCTGAAGAGATCCATTCACACTCACTTTAATAGACACAACAGTCAAATCAGGGCCAATCGGGACTCAGATCTGTGTCAAACCTGCCACAACCATCAGCTCAGCATTTTTCTGACAGCTGACCCGCATAGGATGTGATGAAGAGCAGTGCACGCTGTCCACAAACTGTCACAACACCCTGAGTAACAGACATGTAACACTCCCAACATACTATCTCAAAAAAGCTGACAGAGTGCGTGTGTGTGAGTGAGTGGATCTCAGCTCGACAATACCCTGCTCTGTGCCCCTGCCTCCCCCCTTAGGGTCCCTTTCTCCCCCAACATCCAGCAGCAGCTCAGGCAGCAGGACTCGCCTGGAATGAGCTCCCCGGAGAAACACAGCTCCACACCAATTAGACATCTGGATGTGGATGTGGTCACACGGGCTGGGGGAGGGTGGAGGCTGTGTGCACAGAGTGCGACACTTACAGTGAGGTTAAAACTCACAGTGAGGATTGTTACGATTGGGTGGGGGGAGACGGACACATCGGTGCCATGACCCTCATAGCCTGGCTTTATAATGCTGCTCATGTCACTCTGCCTGACTGCTCAGTTACACACTGAACACGAGGCACAGAAAGGTGATTTCTCTCCCTCTTATGAACGGCAGGTACAGTACCACTGTTTATTTCAGTTTAGTCTTGCTCCCTATATTGTTGCCTGGTTTGGTTTGTTGCCTTAAATTGGGAACACACTGGGTGTGTGTCATGTGCATCACATGATAGAAATTTATCTTATCTATTTTCTACAACACAGAAATGAAGTGTAGACAGACAAACTGGCATCATACAATTATGTAAAACACATTTTTCACTATCTTCATTATCAAGACTGAATCTGAAACTGTTATACATTTTATACAGTTGCAATTCAGTGACATGTTCTTTCAAGAAGAAATCAGAAAAGTAATCCAACATTGTAGTAGTCTGCTGATGGCCACTATCCAAGGCAAAATGTAGAACGACAGCTAGTGTGAACACAGGTCAACGACTCAGTCCAGCAAATGAAAAGGTCAGCAAAGAGAGCAGGGTCCACCAAGCCCAGCTTTCAGGTATCAGGTTATAAATAAGCTCTGATTGATTCCCAACTGTCTAGTCACCCTGTTTGACCTTTAGGTGTGTTACACTGACATGAAGACATTGCTCATTGTTACCAGGTGTGACAGTGGGGCTGGTGTTGTTTTCACCTTGTTAGTTTGTGTGTGTGTCATTATGGTGAAATGTGGACCTGGTGACACTTTCTATAGCAGAAACTACCACTGAGGTAGTTCTGAGGCTTTTGGCAGGTGTTTGTCTGTTCAGGATGCAGACATGAAACTTTACAGCTGTGGAGTTGAGATCATAATGAAGACCAAGTCAGATTGTATTGAGTTGATGGTCTCAGTCTCTATTTTCAAGTCTTCAATACCACCCAATCAGGATATAGTACAGAGCAGGTCAGCTCCACCCCTCCCTCCTCCTCAGCTCCACCTTCTCCTCTAAATGTGGTTTCTACTGGTTTCATAAAAACCAAGATGGCAGCTCACAAACCAATGGGTGACGTCATGGTGGTCAACACATCAATAAGACTTCCTGCTGTGTGGTAGTAATGATTACCTGTTTGTGTGCAGTGAAAATGCCATGTTCCTGTAGGTAAAGTAAAAATAAGAACTAAAATGAATAAAGTATGACTTTTGAAGATAGTGAACTAACTTGTGTGATCCAACAACTCAATAAATATTTATCAAAAGCAATAACATTATAATAATGTCCCTATGGTCAGGTAATATCTAAATCCTTATATGATAAAGACGTAATCACACGATATACAAATAATTATCAATATCATTTAAATATTATATTATCATATTGTATGATTGAGTCTCTCTAACAACACTAAGCTCTTTCTTTAGGTCTCCTTCACTGAAGAACAGATGAGAAGAAGAGGTGATCCATCACACTTAGAGCAGAGAATCTTGACCTAACTGTCTTTTGTTTCCAGTTTATTTGTCCAGTCTCATCTCAGTCCTTAACACTGTTTCAGTCCTGAGTCTATCTGAGTGTTACAGAGCTCATTCACCAGAGGACATGGGTGCTTTAAATGTCCCAGTGATTCATGTTCCTCTGATCTTTTATTGAGCAGATATTCGTGCTGCATGTGACGACTCTGTGCTGAAACGGCCATGGCAGATGAAATGGCACATCTAAATTCCACCCTTCCTTATTTACTGTAAAGGTTTGTTTTTCCCCCACATCATCACAACCCCTCCCCATGACACAGTGTACAGTATATTAATACCCCTGGGATCCCACTGGAATCCCCCAGGACCCACAGGATGCTCAATTAGATCCCAGCCTCTCAACATGAACACACCAATTACAAAAAGCATTAAAGGCGCCATCATGGCTGAATGCTGCACGATTCATTAGAAGTTATTCAGAAAAGTGTATTCGGTGGTTTTAAATCAACTACGTTGTCTACATGAGATCAACTCACAGTAAACATCCTGACAAATGTGTTGATGACATTGGATGCTTCTGTAGCCTGGATCCCCCCCATCAGCAGAAAAAGAAATTGCCTGTGGGCGGGTGCGGCACCCTCCCATTGCTTTATCATGCAGTGCAGCTCGCCGGACATCAGTCCAGTAAGAGGCATTTCAGGCTGCTACTTACAGCTGGCTGCTGATGCTGCTGTAGACCCTGTCAGACCATTATCCTGCAAGTGGACAGACACAGTTATACAGCTGCTGTGACACTGAGATCCACCAACAGCAGCAGTAACGGTCCTTATTGTATCAGAGGTACTACTACTATTAACATTTGAAGCATGCTTTTTAATAATTGTCGCACTTTTACTCCCAAATGTTGTTCCAGCTGCAGCTCTAGTCTGAATATGGTTTGATTTTTTTGCCATTTATAGATGAGCATTGATTGATTAATGACGAATGAATTCTTCTCAATATGTTCACTGCAGAAAAAGCAATAAAGAAGTTTAATGAAACTCATTGTGTTCCCAACAAGAGGAACATGGTGTGCTTAAAAGTTCCAACATGAGCAGCATGATATTAATCATCACCACTTATACTAATGAGCCCATTCATTAAGATAATTGATCCATTAATTACCAAATGCTGATGTGTCTGGTCCTCACAACATATGTGCAATAGAGCTTTAGATCATGAAAAATTTAATGAAATATATTTGTTTTACAATTTCTTATAGTAAGTTGTGCTTGTATTTAAACCTGTTTCCGTAGATGAATCTGCGGTTAACTTTGGATTTGCTGTGGCAGGGGATGTCAAAAAAGGATGTGAGGTGTTCAGTGGCAGTACTTCAGTCTTAAAGATGCAAAATGTAGGTTACGGTCGCTTACAAAGAGCTTCAGCCAGTATTTCATTTTCAAAACAAGAGGTTATAATACATCCTCTGATCACAGCCACATTTTCAGGGCAGGGGCTAGCTGGTTAGCATGCTGACTTCAGTAGACGCAAAAGAAGATAGAAATAGAAGCAAATGTTGGCATTGCTTTCTCTTGATGAGTAAAGGAATGAAGATTGATGCTGAACTCGCAACATTTCTTCTAGTTACTAGCTTCTGCTGTTGCTAGCTTTTATTTTTACTATACAAATATTAGTAGCATGAAAGTTACATTAACATTATTGTTGTTGCTGTTACTGCTGCTACCATCATTACTATTATTACTATAACCGCATGATAACCTTTTCCCCTATTCTCTCTTCTCTCTCTCAACCCCACCGGTCAAGGCAGATGGCCGCCCACCTGGACTCTGATTCTGCTTCTTTAAAGGGAGTTTTTCCTGCCACTGTCGCCAACTACTTGCTCTTGGGTGGGTCTCTGTGAATAATATAATATTATTAAAGAGAATATAATTTTAAAGAGAAGGTCTAGAGCTGCTCTATTTGGAAAGTAAGATATGAGATAGCTTCTGTTGTAAATTGGTGCTATACAAATAAAAATGTCTTGACTAGACTGGTAAACAGCTGTTAATACTAATGTTGGCTATGTTGCAATAGTAAAACTTCCAGACAGCTTCTTTGAGCTCTGCATTGGGAAATTTTACAAGAATCTCTCTGTTGCAGGCTTCCTTTGCCATTGTCCTTTTAAACCGCACTCTTAATATATTCCTCTACTAATCTATTCCATATCTAAATAGCCCTGCACTGATTCTTATTACCAGATCTTGTAACGCTGCCAGAGTCATATGTGGTTGGAGGCTCATCTCCTCCTGCTCAGTGCTGACGTAGTGCTCGCTGGGCCAGAACATATTGCTGTGTGAATAGAAGGCCAGAATAAAATCCCCTTCTCATAACAAAGCATGAATAATGGATTAAGAAATTAATCAGCTCATCATTTTGGCAAAACAAAATAAGAGGGTGGGTGAATTTTCTCAGACCACGAGCAGAGGAGAAATCATCAATAGATAATACAGGCTAAAGGGCTGGTGGTGTTTGGTCGTCTGTTTATCCAACTGTTCTTTCACTGCTGAGAGGCCAACAGTTTCTCCAAGGTTTGAATAGAAACAGGTGACAGGGTCTGGATAACAAGTGCTGGGCCCAATAATGAACGTTAAACAAAAACTAAACCTGGTGAAGAACTCAATGAAGGTCAATGGATATTTTAAAGTTACTGTACAGTGATTATATCTTATTACACCTAACATAATCTAATAATAACCAGAACATAAACCAGTTTAATAGCCCAATGGATCCTGCTGCTCTGTCTTTTTCATTGGCTGTACCTGCTTCAGTTGTAGTCATATTGATCTAAGAGGGCAGAGGATGTTTATCCTTGGGACGAGATCAGAACAACTGAAGCCAGAAAGGCAAAGACCATTCCTGTAGCTATTCTTACAGCCATATCAGCTGTGGGCCTCCAGTTTGGTAAAAGAACAAAGGTCAGTGTATCAGCAAAATAATTATCAGATCGTGACTATCTGGGCAAAACTGGATACGTGATCAGTGGAGTAACTCGTGCAGTAAAGGTAAACCGTACCTTGACTTTTACTTTTGATGCACAAATATGTCTGATCTGTAGCATAACTGAGTTTACTTCTGAAGGGGCTACTACAGAGTCCAGAACAATAGGAGACAAGACAAACATTTTAGTTAATGCTGTTTTATATAAAACTTCTGATTACATAAAAATGACAAATGCCCTGTAGTTTTGTGTAGTCAGTATATCTGTTAACTGTGTTTCTCAATCTACTTTGTGGCAAAGTAACCAATTAGTTGGTTGATATAGTTGTTTACTGAATAAACTCAAGTGTCAACCCTCAGTTACGTCACCCATCGGTTTGTGAGCTGCTGTTTTAAAACTTCCAGTCTATAAATTGTCTGTCGGCCATCTTGGTTTATTCAAACCAGAAGAAACCATATTTGGAGGAGAAGGTGGAGCTGAGGAGGAGTGAGGGGTGGAGCTGACCTGCTCTGTACTCTATCCTGATTGGGTGCTACAGTCTGACAATCACACAGTAGCCACGCCCCCTAATTCATCCCCTGCTTTCTGGTCTATTTTCCTCTAAATGGACCATCATTTAAAAAATGAACATCATGTTGTATTGAAGACTTGAAACTAGAGACTGAGACCATAAACTCATTAGGAAAACGTTTAGGGAGAAGTAATAACATTTTCAACAACTCCACACTGACTAACTGAGCTGACCCTATAAACTGGTCCAGGTCTATCGTCATTGACCATTTATGATTTGTTGGTTCTCACTTTCTGAAATGTTGTTCTTCCAGCTGTCAGTCAACACAGCAAATAACTTGGTCACCATTCTTTTTGAGAAACGCCAGCTTATTGAACTTCTGTCTGAGAAAAGCTGCAGCATCGCAGCAGAAATAGTTTCTGGATGGTTTCCAAGCCTCCAGAATCAGGATCTTTTTCATCAGGACAAACTGACTCAGAGATTGACTCTGTGTTACACATCAAAGCTGCAGTCCATGGTTAGAGCTCATATCACAGTGAGCCAGGTGGATGATGGGAAATTAGGGGGTTGGCCAGAGTATGGTTATATTTATTCTTTACGTGCATGTGTTTGCTCATTTACACTTGTGTATGAGATGTTGTGTCCGTATGAGTGTGTGAAACTTTTGTCCACCACATTAAAGAGTCATGATGAAAATATACAGTTGCATATATATATATATATATATATGTACACACACACACACACACTTTTGCTGCTCAAGTGTGTGTGTGTCCACCTGATGCCGTTGCAGACTAATGAGAGCAGAGTGTGTTAGAGCCTTGGGAAGCAGCCTCTGCTCAGCCTGGGGAAATCAGCAGCTTTAAAACCACAACAAACGCACACACCCTCCATCCTCTTCTTCTCCTCCATCCTCCTCTGACCCTTCACTTTGCCTCATTTCCGTCCATCTTTTGATTCTTTTGTAAATCCTCTCAATCTCTTCCTAACCTTTCTCTTTGCTTCCATTTTACTGTCTATCTCGTTATTTTCCTATTCCACTCTACCTTTTCTTGCTTCCGTAATCATTTCCTTCTCTTCTTCCTTTGCAAATCACCTCTCTGTCCATCCTATTCTCCTCTCTCCCTCTATTCTTTCTACCAAGCCATCAACTTTATGTTATATTATACCTTTTATTCTGCCTCCATCGGTTCCACTCTCCATTCATCCTTCTTTTACTCTCTTCTTCCCTTTTCCCACATCATTCCCCTTCTTTTCTCTTCTCCCAATATCCTCCTCGATCTCATCTTCCTCCGTTATTTCTCCTACAGTTCTCTCTATCTGTTCTTTTGTCCCTGTTCCCAGCCTCCTCTTCCACGAGCTTCATTTGGTTCAAAATGAGAAAAAGCTCATTTGAGCAGGTGAGAATCCAAAAAACTCTCCTGTCGTCTCCCTCCCTCCATCTTTCCATCCCCTGCTGTGCTCTGCAACTGCTCATATATGCAGTTTGCCCCAGAGTGTGTGTGTGTGTGTTTGTTGAGTGCATGTATTTGTGCGCATGTCAGTGCAAATTTAAACGAACGATTTCTTCATGTGCTTGTTTGTGTGTTGTTTCTCTATCACTTATCAGTGTAACAAGTGCCCTTCTACTGCCAGACCATAGGTGATGCATTTACAATTCTAGGTCATGTGGATTAAACAGGAAACAAATGGGATGGACAGAATGAGCACAATAATCTGACACCCAGTCCAACTGGCACAGCAGGGATAACAGATAACAGCAGCTACGCAGATAAACCAAACTTTATATGTATAAATCTATAGCAGTAATGGGAGAAAAAACACTTAAAGCAGTAAACATGTAAAGTCTATGTAAGTCTATGGAAAGATAAAGTGGAGGAAAGGCTCCCTGAGCAGAGAACAGAGCCACACCCCTGTGTGTGTTTTAATATGAGGGTCTCTGTTCTCTGGTTTGGTAATAGGGCTGGAAAAGTGGGATGTTCATGAGTTTGAGTCCTTCCCATTAACCCGTTGGCCTACCCCATGTTTAAACAAAAAGTCACCTTCCAGAATTTCCTCCATTGTAGAAACCTGCTTCTCCTCCAAAAAGGCTCAGGTCCTGAATGTTTTTTTACGTTTTCGCCCTGGTGTCCATTAGTGTTTTTGCCTACTGACTCATTCAGTGTCATTTCTGCAACTGCAATAAGCCCAGTGCAGAATTTCTTTCCCAGTCAACTGCAGTCGGATCCCGTTTGGTCAGTGAACCATCAAATCATCCAGAAAGTTTCTTATGTTTTTGCCAGCTCCATCAGTGTCTCTCGTTCCACTGCAGTCCCTCGGGTCCAAAGCTGACTTTCTTTACCAGTCCAACCGTGGAGTCAATACTGCTCTGACTTTACAGAGACGCAGAACGAGCTTGATTTAGAGTGGAGCTCATAGTTGTGGCTGACGAAGCATTTGTTTTGGTCTGAGATGCTGGAGGTCTATAGTGACATCTAGTGACTGAAGGTTACAATGTCAGTTAGCAAACGATGGGTTTGACCTCAACCCAATTTTCACTTCCAACCAAACTTTTCTGACATTACAAAAACATCTGGTTCCTGTTGCGAATGTAAGTTACATAAGCAGGTATATAAGCTACATACAATGTATGGTTACTGGTTACACAAACATGCTTCTGTCAGCAGACAAACATTAGCCCTTAATAAAACTGCTAATGCCATTCGCAAATACTAAACATAGTAATGCTTCTGCCAACACTGACACAGACTACTGTTGCATCACAAAAGTGAATTCATCTTCTGAGTCTGGCAGTGAATCACATAAATAAAAGTGTCGCAAAACAAAAACCAAAATGTTTCCAGGAGTTTAATAGACAGAATGTTCTGGAAGCTGCAGAACCTCCTCCATCCAGTCACTGTCCCTCTACATCCACCCACCCCCAACTACATACACTTTGACATAATAAATCCTGAAAACATTCAAAAACCCTTTTCTTTTATTGAACCTATCATTCTCTATATTTCTCTCTCTCCTTCTCTGTTTCCCAACATGAGCTGGCAGAGCTTTCTTGCCCTCTCACCACAACAGTAGAAGTTGGCTGAGAGCGGATCGACTGTCAAGAGGATGAGGAAACTTTGTGATTTTTTAGAACGCTGCTTCCTTCGCATGCTGTGAGTGAACACAACCCCTTATCTCGGCTTTCCTTGCATCCACTCTCTCCTTTAACCTTTAGTATTCATCCCAGCTCTTCTATCTCCTCCTACCACCTTGTTCTTCTCCCTCCATCTGCACTGACCTCCTCTTCATCCCTCCATCCTCCTCTCCCTCTGCAGGCTGCGATCAGACAGCAGCTTTGTTCTATGTGCTCAAACACAAGCTGCCGCTGTGAGCATCGCTCCTGACGACAGTAACATTTTTCTGGTTGCTATGCAACACAAAGTTTGACAACAACTTGCAAGCTATCCAATTAGCATCAGAGAGCTTAGCTGTTACCTAAAATGGAGTCTGTGGACCTCAAAGGGTCCTTGAGAGATTTTCAAGGGTTCATAAGCAATCATTTCATTGACAACATGTGGAAGGAGTGTTTGTCCTCACGATGCTGGTATCTTCTCAAACACAGTGAAACATAAAGCTGTGGTCTGTTTTCTCTAATTTCTAATTAAATAACATCTGTATCTCATAATAGGGGGGCGGGTCTGTTTGAATATAGAAAGGACAGTTCCAGCAGTTTGACTTCCAGGAACTGTCCTTCAGTCCGAACAATAATAAACGTACTTTTGGACAAAGAGTGACTGTCGCAGCAGCCGTGCTCCTGGGGACAGCAGCTGAAAAAAGAGGGGGTCTGCTGTTGAGTTTACGATGGTTTAACGTCATCAACTCACTGTGACGGCTCACTGTGTGACCATGGCAGCCACAGAAACGACAGCAGGGAAACGATAGTATCTGAGCGATCTCAATGATTCACCTGTTTACCTGCAGAGAACAGACGGATCAGCGAAGAGATACAGTGTTGGAGCAACATCAGCGTCTGATCATCTGGGACAATAAAGTTTATGATGCTAGTTTGTAAAACTTGCATCATATTGCCAAACGATTCCTCTATTTCAAGCTGCTGTATTTAACTGCCTGGCAGAATTAATCACAACAACAGTCACATTAATGCCACAAAGGTGTTACTCATAGTTCTTTTAATTTTCCATTGGTTTCATTTGTTCAGATCAACTCTACTCTGCTGTTATTTCACTCATCAAACTTGATAAGTGAAGATGTTGAACATGACCTTGCAGGGACCTTCACAGCAAACAGGAGCAGTTCCCACTAGTATACCATACCTATACAGTGCACTTTAAACTAGGGGACATTAGAAATACAGGTCTGTCTCTGATAGTGTGGCTAGTTGAGGGGGAGTGTAACGCTTCATTTTACAGTGGTTCCCAACCTTTTTCAGCCATCCATTATCTACACTGCCTATCCACGCAGGTTCACAGGGGGGTGCTGAAGCCAATCCCAGCTGACGCTGTGCGAGGGTGGGGTTCACCCTGGACAGGTCACCAGTCTATCACAGGGCCGACTTATCGGGACATACAACCATTCACACTTTCGGGCAATTTAGAGTCACGAAGTGACCTAAGCGTTGTCTTTGGACTATGGGAGGAATCAGAGAACCTGGAGGGAACCCACGCAGGCACAGGGAGAACATGCAAACACAGAAAGGTCCCAGGCCTGGGGTTTGAATGGGTTAAAAACATACTATAAAAAGGGTTTTTAAACATCATGAACTTTTTTTTTTTTTTTTTATAATGTTGTTTTAAAACATTTCAATACATCATTTATATTCAACTATTTAAATATAATTACATTTTTTCTTTTCTTTTCATGTCTCAGCCTACATCCAATACCTTCAAGGCCCATCAGTGGGCTGTGAACCGCAGGTTGGGAATCACTGTCTTGTTTAATGAGGTCTAATACAGATGTATTTGGAAAGCTAATTTGAAAATCCTTGCATAACCAAAATTTGCTGAGTAAATACTAATACTAATTATATATGTATATATATATATATATATATATATATATATATATATATTAAAAAAAGTAAAATGAAATAGAAGCAACCAGGATAGTTGATGGTTTCTCTGCTGACTTTTGAAGGGTGTGATGAATCAATTTAAAACCAGGCTGTGGTGTAATTGCCACTTTGATGCAGTTTCCAGTATCATTCTGCAAAACTTTAAAACTTTTTTTTTTTTTTTTTTGCAACAAGGCGAGAGATGCACTTCACATTACAGATTTGACAAATGTCCACTGGTGTATTAGCTGAGGTTCATATTTTTAAGAGACACTTTTAAAAGAGATGGTTTGTTCTGTGAGAGGTTGACGCTGAGTTTGGAGAAAACACATCAGAAATAAGTGGAGAACCACAGTGGACATGTTGAAAAACATATTCTACTGTGTGACAACAATCCTGTCCGTCTCTGCACAGCAACAGCAGCTGGTGATGACAACCGTCTGACAGCTTATTGATTAATGTCTTCAGTGTGATGAGGCAATTTATTGAACATCTAATGTTCTTTTTATGAACCTCTGACTGCTGCCGCGTCTGACTCGCCGTCCTAATGAAGTTAAGGAAGTGGAGAGGCAACACAGATGGAGGAGCTGCAGTGACGGGTCTCTGCACTTCCTCCTCTCTTCCTTCCTTCCTTCCTCCCTCATCTCCTCCTTTTGTCTCCTCCTCTGTCCTACATTTCTGTTCTCTGAATTCCTCTTCTATATTTGGTCATTTTTACCCCTTTAATACCTATGTTATGCTTTGATAAGGGATAAATTATTGGTTTGTTGCCCACCTCTCTGAATGTCTGTCTGTACAAGCCACTTATTGTATTATTATAGGGTGTTGCAACACTCTCACGTTGCAGCAGTGACTTTTTTTTTTAGTATAATGTTGCCATTACTAACAAAAGCAACACAGAGATTTGAAAATAAAATTGATGTTGTAATAAACTAGTTTTCAAATTGTATTTCTTGTCTAGGAAACAGCTCAGACTGTGTCGTAACATAACATGCTGCTAAACAGCAACTTTTAAATTTCACAGGAGCAGTGATTGTCAAACTGACTTATTTTGTTGTTGTAAGTAAAGTTTATTTGTGAGTGTGAGTTTCTAAAAATGTCTACAAACACACACCAAATGATCTTAACACCAGCAGTTTACTGTGCAGCTTTGCCCCAGCTCTCTGCTGTAATCATCTTTCCTTCTTGTTCTTCGTTGTCAGTAAAGGCTCGTCTGGGGCCGGCTGATGGTTATGAGGACGTGCACTACACCGGCTGCTGCTGCTGCTGCCACTTTATGTCATCAATACTATCTGAGCTTGTCTCAATAAAAAGCAGCTTCCCTGACATTATCTCTGTTAGCCTCTTATTCTTCCTTTCCGGTTCTTCTCCTCCTCATGAATATTACAGTGCCAGGCGGCAGAGAGCAATATGCACGACAGCAGATAAGAGTCTGTTTGTGTTTAAACACTCGAAAGTCAGACACGACTCAACCCGACTGCTGTTGAATGCAACAACTCAAGTGACTCAGCTTTCCAGCTCATGCAGCCCTTTGTTTTCTGAGGGAAATGTTTATATTTCAAAAAAAAAAAAAAAATCTGGCATAAAAATAGCAGGTCAGAGGACGTCCCTGTTGTCATGTACAAGTGATTTTCACTTCAGTTGAAGGGTTGTGTGTTTCACTGTGTGTGAGGAGAGATGAAACCCCTCAACTCTCAGTGGATGAGGTGGAAAATGTGTCACCGTCATTTCTTGCTTTCCACAAAAATGACAATTTAGAGATACAATCTTGTTTTTGTAAAATGTCTAGTAGTCTAGTTATGTGTTTCCAATGATATATTATTTCAACATCCAAAACTTCCCCTCATATTAATGTTTGTCTAATGTTTAGTCTCTACAGATAATTCAACTCACCTTCTTATATTTTATTAAGGATTAATTTTATGAAGAACTGTGGGCGTGGCCACTTTGAGTGACAGGTGGGTGAGAGTGAGAGGCGGAGTCAGGCACTGTTAAGATGGCACCAGTTTTAGCACAGTCTTGCTTTGTCCAACTCACAGTCAAAAATCTTAGATCATTTATAATTTACAATAATGTTTATTAAAAACAGTAAATCCACATTTGAGAGGTTGGAGTTTTTACTCTATAATTGACATTAACCCTTAACTCATTGTGAAACTCTGTATTTCCTATTTCTCATGCTTTTTTTTCTGATGAATTATGTGACCACATACCCAATATGGCGATGACCTCATCGTCCTGGATGACCTCCAGTGACCCCGACACCACAAAACACAGTGTGTCGACGCTCTCGCCGGCGTGAAATATCAGGTCCCCAGGGGCGCAGTGGATGGTCTGGAACTCCACCGCCAGAGAGCGCAGGCAGCCGTCGCTGGCCAACCTGAACGCTGGATGTTCGTTGAACACCTGAGTGACAGGACAGCAGACTGGACCGTTAAAGTTCACTCTTGAAAGCCAGCTCACTGACAGGTCTGTGGGGAGTGAACTCAGATTTTACACCTTACAGTTTTAAATATTCATTTATATATTTTTTTCTTTCATCCAACTGGAGTCTTCATCAATTTTTAGTTTGGTTCAACATTTTATTTCAGCCTCTGTCCAGTGGATATGATGAGGAAGGTTGATGTCTTACTGTCGTGTTTGATGAAATAAATCAAAAAAGTCAAATCGATAAAGAACCTGATCAAAAAAGTTTAGTCGATTAGACAATAGTGCAAAATATTAGATTAATTTAAGTAGAAGTACTTTACTTGAATTTTGTTATTTGCTATTACTTTACACTTCTATTCCTTCACAATACAGAGGTAAATTAATGTAATTTACTCCATTACATTTTTATTTGTATTTATATCTTTCACCTGTAACAGTAACTTAAATAAAAGATTTTAGTGCTTCTTTCACCACAGTTTAAAGTTGGAAAGCTTGTGGAGCTTGAGTTAAGATTAAGATTATTTAACCAAAGCATCAGTCTGCATATAACTCCTCAACCCTAATGGACCAGATTTCCATTGAATGTTCTGTATATTCACGGTCTACTAATAACAAACCTAACAGCTGCAACATCACCATTACAGACCTCAAAAAAGTGTGAAATAAGTGTTGAGAGTTGAAGCTGAAGTGGTTTCAGATTGTTAGTGAAAGCAGCACTGCAGCTGGAGGACACCACCACCACCTCTTCCTCTCATATTTAGTGTGTCTAAATTTCTCCACCTCCTCCTCTTCCTCTGTGCAGAGTCATTATTTGCTGGTATCCGTGCTTCCACACAGTGAGATAATCCATTACAGTAACAGTGAAGCCTTCCCTTGGTTTGTTCCTTGTTCCGCTGAGATGATCTGAGTGTTTTTACTTCAGTTCTTCCTGTCAATCACCTGAGGCCCTCAAGAGGAAATAATCCCTCAAAACCACATCTCCCTTCAAACTTCACCGTCGCATCCTTGTGTTTCCATTTAAGGGCCTCGTGTTTTGCTGGGACAGCAGTCGGCTCGCTGTCAGCAGTGGTGGCTGTTTGAAGTGCTCGAAGACCGAGGACTACAAAACCCAGAGTTCCTCTAATGTGACATTGTTAAACTGCTCACGTCATGTTTATGAACTCGGTTGGTGTGTGATGCTTTACATGAAAGGAGGCAGAAAGGCAGGCGAGTCCAGTTTTCCCTGAAAGATGCAACATGTTCGGTCGTAAAGTCTTTTCAACCAGCAGCAGCGCTGACAGCAGGATTTCATATGGAGGAAAAGACAATTAGTGATGGGAAGGAGCCTGTTACTCACTAACTTTACCCAACCTTCTTAGTTTTTGTCTTTTTTAATTACTCTGCAGAACAGTGGTGTGGAGCTGAATGAGTCTGTTTTCTTTGCTGAACAACAGTGAACTGTGGTGAACACTGTCTCAATGTTTATATATGCAACGTGAACGATATGTGATTTTTCATGGGGTCTGTTCCAAACATGTATTTTTCCTCAACATCTGAAGGAAATGAAACGATTTCAGTTTTGATAATATTTTCATTATTGCTCATTAATTGCAGATAGATAAACAGATCTGCTTCTTTTAAATAATCCACCTATGTTTTCGTAGATTGAAGCTTTAGAGCGGTAGTTTCTAACTTTTACTAACTCATGGCCCAGCATCCTATAACAATACTGGTACACAATGTGGTCTGTTTCCTGTCATTGGCATATCACAGTGCCTAACAACTCTTACAGTGTGATTTGGTTTTACAAGGTAAAACTAAAATGAAGACGGTCCTCTACTAAGAAAGGAGCCCATAGGTCGTCTGTAAGCAAATTCTAATGATCTCATCCTCAGGTTCTGTTGCAAGGCGACATCTTGTGGTCTTAGTGATGACGTCAGGAGCGAAGAAAAAAGTGCTCAAATCATCTTTTCCTAAATTCTCACCAAAACACGACCGCTATTTTAGTATCAATGGAAATGAAGGGATGTTCGCAACAGACGACGCAACCATGACAACTGTGGTTGAGTACACCTGTCGCCGTAGTGATGCTATTTCAGGAGACACTCCTCTGGGTCATATCAGAGGTTGTTGATGGTTCAAATTAGAGTTGTTGGTAAAAGGACATCATCATTATCATCATCATCTTTACTGTCTGTTATAAAAAGTTTTCTTGCCCTGGTTTATTTGTTGTGCAATGCAAACCTTTATTAAGATTTCAACATCCTTGTGGAACCACAAAATTTGATAAACAAAAGGCTTCTTGAAATGAATAAACAGGGGATGGAGAGATATTCGAGACTAATCGAGAAGCAGCTGCACTGAATGACAAGATTAATTTTAGTGGGTTCTGACTGTTTGTCATTGAAGACGGTTGGTACACAGCACAGTTACACAACCAAAGGTGTCCTTGGTCCAATGCCAGTGCAGCAGTTTGAGCCTGCCAAAGTTTTGGGGCTAGTATCAGTTGTGTCAAATGATGCCCAGAAGCCTCTGAGAACACCTAGCCTCCGCTTTGTTATGTAAGAAATGCTACAGAGGACTGTGCATGTTCAGAGGAGAGAGTGAACCAACCAGAAATATCACTTTGTCAAGACGTGTTCAGTGTGGGTCTGTGGACAGCGCAGGTGTTTGGAGACTGTTGTCGTAACCAAAGACAGATGTTTTTTATTTATAAGGACATTCCCATAATCCTATCATCAGTTTTTATTCTTAGGTTTTGGTGTTATGCAGGTAAATAAGTTCAAGTGCTTGCAGGTGCACTACAAGCTATTAAAAAGTAGCCTTTGAACGTTTCTTCATCTTTTTCTTATGTCTTTTTTCTCTATAAACAAAAGAAATTTCTGTCTACGCTTAGAGTCTAGACTCAGACTCATAGTGTCTGTTCTTTCAGTCTTTACACAGTGAACCAGATAAACATTGTCACAAAACTCATTTCTGCATTAAGAAACAATAGATACACACCTTCCTGTTGAGGTGGACACAGATGTCAGCTCGCATGTCCTTGGGACAGATGGATAAGACCTGGAGCACAGAGAAACATTGGGGGAGGGTGGTGTCACACTCAGTATCAGCATCAACCAAAACTGCTACAGAAAATGGATTAATTATCTTATGATTCATACATGACAAAGCCTGCAGTACCTCTAATGGCCACTAGAGTCTGGCTCAAATAGTGAGTCAGTCCCATTGACTGTCAATAAAAGTGAAAAAGTAAAAAGTAAAAAAAAAGTGTAAAGAGCAAGTTTTTAGTTCAAAGTCTCAGTCTCTAGTTTCAATGAGATGAGAATCAGATTTTAAATGATGGTCCATTTAGAGGAAAATAGACCAAGAAGCAGGGGATGAGTTAGGGGGTGTGGCTACTGTGTGACTGACAGATTGTACCACCCAATCAGGATAGAGTACAGAGCAGGTCAGCTCCACCCCTCACTCCTCCTCAGCTCTACCTTCTCCTCCAAATATGGTTTCTACTGGTTTCTAAAAACCAAGATGGCTGACGGACAAATTAGAAACTGGAGGCTTCAAAGCGTCAGTTCACAGACGATGGTGACGTCACGGTGGGTTGAGACACATTAGCTGCAGTCAACTCGATCTGTGATGGAGTAAATCATGTCTTTTGTTACTTCACACCTGTCTGTTTTTCATCACCTCTAAAGTGGTTTTCCTCTTCAACGTTCCCCCCGTTACAAATACAATGAATACGATGAATACAAATCTAATGCCCGAGTGACTGAGGGGTGGGGGGGAAACCCAAGCCTCTAACTGAAGGACTGTCTTCTCTCCCATTTCCCACCCACTGTTACTGCAGCTTACTGTCCATGCTTTACTACAGCATTACTAGTCCCTTTAGAGACAGTCGTCTGCTAAAGAGCCTAAACTCTGCATTATAATTGTTTGGTCCAGCTCATTACACAAATTCTGAAATCCTGCCTAATGAACTGGAGCATTTAGGTAAAACAGAAAACAAAATATTAGCTGACCTGTCCTCTGCAATCCTGCCTCGTTAAATCTGTACAAATCAACCAAGGGGAACAATAAATCATCAACAAGCCTCTGCTACACAACCGTCTTTGAAAATCGTATTTGCTTGGTTTAAAGTGGAGGATTATTAGTAGCGCTGAGCCTCTGGTGTTTTTTGGGTGCATATTCAGATAAACAGCTGACTGAGAACCGTGTAACTGCTCCCAAAGTGACAAAAAATACCCACTAATTGGCCCAACTCTGACTCTGAGGTATTTATACTGAGGGTGGGCACCAGGCTCGCCTTATGTCTCTTCACGAGTGTTTAATTATCTGTACCGAAACTACAGAAATAGGATTGATGGGGAGGAGGCTTGTGATCCAAAGTGAAGAACAAACAGGACAAATGTAGTGAAGGAATTGGATGAAATTGATAAGTTGGTGCTGTGACTGTAAAGTTATCAGAATCCTCCTTACAGCCATCTGAAGTCAGGATTTTATGATTGGTCAGTTCCCACTTCAGCTAAGAAAAACCTGACACCTGGTTTGATTTAGAGTCAAATCTAAGAAGATTTACAACACAAACATGACACATTGATGTTTGATGACAATAACCAATAATCACTGTTTAATACTCTTATTACTAATCACTGCTGCCAGGTAACACATGTCCTGTCTGATAGAAGTAGAAGAAACATACAAAGAGAAGAAAGAAGAGGAGGAGAAGAAAAAGAAGGAGAAGCAGAATTAGGAGAAAGGGCAGAAGAGGAAGGAGGAGGAGGAGGAGAGTGAGAAGAAGAGGGAGAAGAAGAAGGAGGAGGAGAAGTAAGGGGTAAAGAGAGGGAGGAGAAGAAGAAACAAATAGAAGAAGATAAATTAGAAGAACGATGAGGAAAAGTAGAAGGAGAAGGAGGAGGATAAGTAGAAGAGGAGGAGAAGAAGTGACTCTACTGCCAATAATAAATAAGGCACTTCATGTTTCTTCATGGTATGTTCAGTGGCAGTGGGACAGTTAGTCTATACTCAAACAGTTCTTATGTATCTACACTGGTTTTGTCTACACCTCTGGTCTAAATCCTCTGTGGTCAAACATTTTTCTACTACATTCACTCTCATTCCTTTTTTTTTTTCTTAAGTTGACTTTAAACTGAACCATAAGTCAAGCTAACCTGTTTTCCAGTGAAATGATATAATACACATTAACATTCTCTACTTCTCTACGTTTGTGTGAATTCGGTAAGAACAGTATGTGACTGGCTGTGAGGCCTTTTGTTCGTGTTCCTGTATCTATATTCACTTGCGTTGTGATGCTGTGTTTACTCTTTTAAGCTTTGTGACACGGCTGTCTGCTTAAATAAGTCTAATAGGTGTCATGTTAACTGTGTCTGCTCAGATTTCCTGCCCTCATGAATGACTTGGTGTTTTTTTAATCTTTGGTAACGACCGTAGAACAAATACACATCACTGCTGCCACAGAATCAGTCGTACCTTCTCCGTGTCAATGCCTTTGGACATGGACCAGGTGGAGACGATGTAGTCCATCACCCTCTCGCTCAGGCCTTTGGGAACCTGGTAGAGCTTCAGGAAGTCCCTGACGTTGTTGAGCATCTCGTGGTATCGGTTGGTGTTGGCGTACATCTGCTGGAAGATGGTGGTCACGTTTCCAAAGATGGTGGCGTAGAGCAGAGCTAGACAGGAAGAGAGAGGATAAGGATGAAATGTATCCAAATCAGTTCGAAAACACACACACACTGGATCCATGTCTAAAATTTGTGTTTTTCTTTCTTGTTGTATCCCGTATTTCTTGGTTCACAGAAATCTCTCATTTCTTTCCTCTTGTTGCCCTGTGAGTGCTCCATAAAAGACGGTTCATTAAATCCTTTCATGAAAGTGATTATTTTGACTGGAACAGAACACGCACACTTCTCCAGCTCCACTTTGCGGAGGCTAATGGGGAACCAAATAAATAAAGAATAATGAATTTGTGAAAGCAGCTCAGAGCGAGAGCTGAACACAGACTTCAACCTTGATCCAGACTGGAGTACAACAATAAGGACCCATCACAGTCCAGTAGGCAGCCTGTCATTGAGATGGATGGATTATAGATTCAAGTCAAAATGCTTCTGCAAGTGAGACCAGCGACGTGTTCTAGTAACGCCTTAACAACCATCCTCAGCAGCTCAGCAACCACAAAATACCTCCCTTTAAACCACCAGAGCGCTCGAGTTACTTCTTCTTCTTAGTAACCATCAAGAAATTCCCATCAATCACCCACTACGCCCAACAAATCACCCCTTACACTCTAGCTTCCACCCAAACATCTTAAGCTTTAAGATTCATTAATGAAAATGACAATAGATTTTCACAACTTCATACTTGTCCTTTTCTTCCTCTACACCTACTGGTGTGTCTGAAAAAAAAACTCGCTGCTAGGAATTATTCTGTCCAAATCCTGACATCTGTCTTTTAATAGCCTTTTAACATTTGGACCTTGTGTGTGTACAATTAACAGAATCTCTGTTAATCACACAGTAGCCACGCCCCCTAATCCATCCCCTGCTTTCTGGTCTATTTTCCTCTAAATGGACCATCATTTAAAAAATGAACATCGTGTTGTATTGAAGACTTGAAACTAGAGACTGAGACCATAAACTCATTAGGAAAACATTTACTGAGCTAATAAATCAAGGAGAAGTAGGGACATTTTGCCATAGACTTCAATACAATCTGACTTCTTTAACAACCAGTGGAGTCGCCCCCTGATGGTCATTAGAGAGATGAAGGTTTAAGACTCTTCAGCACTGACTTCACTTTACAGCCACAATGTCAACGTCCACTTTTATAGACAGACTATGACATAAACAAACCTAAAAACCAGCCTAAAGCATCCAGCAAAACAGAATCTAAATAGCAGTTAGTAAGAAAACTACCTCCACGGTGGTTTCTTACTAACTGTCAAAACAACCAACAGCTTAGAAAGTTTAGTTCATGCAACAATCTACAAACTCTACTTTTGTGTGTCTTCTGTTTTATATTAACTGCACTGATCGTCCAGCAGACTGGACTCTCTCTTCTTCATATGAGCTGTTTGTATTGTTGATTATTTTAAATTCATAAGTCACGATGTGGTGAGGAGGGAAAAAGAAATTAGAGGATAAAGGAGTTGGACCATTGTTAAAGCGGCAATTGAGATTTTAAAATATTGATGATTTTTTATAAATCAAGCAGCTATGATGTTTTCTGTCACATGACAGCCTGCATTAATGATAGTGTTTTCCCCCTTTTAAACTTAAAGTCATTGTGCGTCGTTGCTGCCGAGCCGAGCCGTCAGCCTCCTCTTTACCCTGCTGCTGCTACTCTACTGTTTCCATAGAGACCTCACTCAAAATAGTTCTCCCTCTTTCCCCCCCTCCACCTCCTCCCAGCCAATAAAAATGACAAAAGAGAGGAGAGAAGAAATAACAGGACTTCTGGGTTGAAAAATGAGGATTGGTAGAAGGTGGAGGGATCTGATGATTGTACATGAGCCACAAAATGAGAGGGGTGCTGAGGAGTGAAAGTACAGTACAAGTGAGAGAGGAAAGACAGCGTCTGAGAGCAACTGTGTCTACAAGATAAAGTGTGTGTAAAGTGTGTATATGTATTTCAATGCAGCAATGAGAGTTAGAAACATGAAAATCAGGATCTGGTGAGACAAAGAGGAAAGAGTGTGTTTGAAGGAGAAAGACAAGGAGACAGACACACACAGGAAGAAAAAGGTAGCGTGACATGAGGTAAACACTCAGTTCTGCAGCTTTCCAGAACCCTCCAGGACCTTTCCAGAACCCTCCAGGACCTTTCCAGCACCCTCCAGGACCTTTCCAGCACCCTGTCAGCTGCTGGAGAAGGACTCTGACTACACCACTGAGGTGGAACTGACACTGCTCTCACCTGTGAACACAACACTCCTAATTGGGCGACTCGGTGGATCAGCGGTTGGCCACTGTCACCTCTGTGTGACTAAGGTTTGACCCCCCCCATGGGAGGTTGTCCATTGAGCTGGAACAATCTCACAGTGTTTGTAAGGATTTGAAGTTGTTCGTTCAAACTGTGGCAAATCATCCTCTAGTGTGGTTCATTAATCCTGGTGAGAGGGACGAAGTTTGAATCCTGGTGGCAAAAACACATCCTCAGTCTTCTAACAAGTCAAAGGTGGAGTTAATTCTAAACAAGATTTTCTCACCAGTCTGAAGCTGCAGGAAAAGGACTGTGAGCAAACTAACTACAAACGCAAAACTATGTTGTATGTTGTATGTATGTTGTATGTTGTAATGTATGTTTCATCCTGTTTCAGCATTATGTCAGAGTTGGATTTATGGGCTAGGGTTTAAAAAACAAGCTTCCAAATCCTGCAGCAAAATCTCTATCACCAACTTCTTCACCTCACCAATAGTTAAAAGCTCTTCTTATGTTATGAGTCCAAATATCATGCTAATTTCAATTAATTACTCATATAAAAATATATAAAAATGATCTGTGTAGATTAATCACACAGCATACAGGACGTGAATAACTTGTATGATGGCCTATGGTTTTTGTCTGCCCAATAAGCAATGCATGCTGGGACAGAGTGAAGAAACTGTATTTTTTTTTAATTCCGCACGAGTTTTTACTATAAAGACGAAGCGAGGCAGAAACAAAGCAGCATGAAATGCAGCAGAGCTCCTGATCTGGATTCAAATCACAGTCACACAGCGAACGCCTTAATCAGATGAGTCACTATAATACTCCTGTATAAAAGACCTTTAACAGGATAAGTCAACACAATCCACCAGGCATAACCACCACACAAGAAAGAATAAAGCAACACAAACATTTGCTGAGCTATGAATGCAAACACAGTCATCTTTGCAGGCAGGAGCTCTGCTGATACGTGATGGAGATGCTACATGCAACCAAGGTAACAAGTCGCCTGATTTATTCAAAGGACCTGCATTAAGGATTTCCTGATTTTTTCCTGATGAAGTTGCCATTTTTGAAACAATCACCAAACGCTACACATTGTCAGAATGCACACAACCTCAGCTGATTATATATATCACCAATAAAGACTAGGGGATAATAGCTCATAAACCAAGAGAAAACTAAGAACAGACTTTGGATTTTCCCTTGTTTTATAGATAAATAAACTGAAAACCATAATAACAGAAGAAAACTTCATCACAAAAAGTTGTACAGGTGTGTTTGGACTGTTCTAGAGGTGATATTTTTAGTTTCTAGCTTTGCTAAAGCAGTGATGTGCGAGTCAAAGGGTCAAAGATGACTCCAAATCTTAGAAAGCCCAGATTCTCATGTTTACGCTTAAACTAAAGAACACATTTGATTTGAGGATCATCCAAGCACTAAAATGGATGTTGGATTGACCTAGATCTTCCTGATTGGATGCTGAAAGTACAAGCATCAGTCTGCATCAGAACGCACAAGGAACCCTATGAATCTAGACAGCTCAATCGAAGTCGTCAGTCGAACTGTCATCTCACTACTATATTTGAAATCTCCTCTGTCCCTCGCGGCTCCATTTATTTCAATCTGTCTCTGTTTTCCCCTCTGGTGGCCACAGAGAGAGATGGGCTGTTTGGGGAGTTCTGGGGGTGGAGTTGGAGGAGTCGGGGGTAGGTGGGTGTGACGGTCAGGACGGAGCAGATGAAGAGCTTTATTTCCTCATATTTATTAGTTGATGGAGCAGCCTGAGGGAGAGGACAGCAGACGCTGTCAAAGTGAGACTGATCAACTGGAGAGAAGCTTCGCAGGAAGTTTGTCTCCAAATTGACTGTAACGCTGAAAAGGAAAATACATCAGTGTGACTGTTGGGTTGTAGTCAGTTGGTCTATTTTGGCCTCCCGAAGATGCACTGATCTCATTTTACTGACGGCAGCAGTCTTTTCTTTTTCTCTTTCCCTCATATATTGTTGCTAAGCACTCGTTACTGCAGTGTTTCTGCACCTCCCAGAGATCACCTGGAAGTCAAACAGTGTGGGCAGGTCCGTGACGCCTTTCTGTTTGGATCTCCAGCTTCTGTTTCTTTTTCTCTGCTCCTGTTAACGAACCCATGTTCCTCATGTCTCCCAATCAACCCCCTGCTGCTGTGGCTGAAAAGGAAAATGCATCACTTTGGTACTGAAGATGGTGTTGGCAGAAACGCGCTTCAATTAACTCAATGTAGTGTAGGTTGAATCACTTCTGTCTCCTACATCTATATATATCCTAAAACTTCAGAATCAGAGAAAGACGCTTGTGAATACTATGAAGATGGAGTAAAAGACACGATCAGCAGCACTTCTGTACCTCTTGTAGGACTATTATAGGAGTGATAAATTGTCCTCTACTTTTATGTCTTTGGAACGTTTCATCCTGTTTCAGCATTATGTCAGAGCTGGATTTACGTGGCTAGAGTTTAAAAAACAAGCTTCCAAATCCTGCAGCAAAATCTCATCACCAACTTCTTCACCTCACCAATAGTTAAAAGCTCTTCTTATGTTATGAGCCCAAATATCATGCTAATTTCAATTAATTGCTCATATAAAAAAATATAAAAATGATCTGTGTAGATTAATCACACTCTGGTGACCATTGACAGCATACAGGACGTGGATCTGTCCACCTCTCTGGGTCATATCACTTCAAATCACTTCATCATGATTATTCAAAACTTTTTCCTCGATTATGATAGATGAACAATTACCTGGAAACCAATCTGTCTTTTTGTACAGCACTGTGATTGTGTCCAAGCGATTAAACAAATTGGTAACATCGCCTGTGTTTGCTGAAATCGTTTTCCTGCAGTGTTTGCCTTGGACTTCTTCCTGTTCAGCTCTAAAATGTGTGTACTGTAAGTTCTGCTCTCAGAAAAACTGTCCCAAAATAGACTCACATCGTATGTATACATTTCTATTAATTGTTCATTTGTGTAAAGGTATTATTTGGTTCACCGTTTAACTTGCTTATCATGGCAAATATTAAGATATGCAATTAATTCAGATTAATTAATCAAAAAGTGTGTAATTAATTTGATTCATGTTTTAATCCCTTGACAGCTCAAGTCATCAGCATCCCCCTGTTCAGATAGCTTCAGATATACAGGACTATTTCAGGGCTACTGAGATTTCCAGGGTGTCAGTGAACATGTCATCAGCTGAGATGCTGTGAAGCCCGTCAGTGATGTCAGATACCTGTGACTGGGCTTTATGACCAGAGTGTTAGAGTGTGTTAGTGTTTGTTGTTGTCTCTGAGCTAACGTTGTTGTTGCTGTTGGCTCTGAGTTAACTTTCTTATTGTCATCATCTCTGAGCTAATGTTCTTGTTGTCGTCTCTAAGCTAACGTTGTTGTTGTTGTTGTACGGTCATTGACAGCTCACTGTTCACTCTCAGAGACTAGAGTTTCATAAAAACATACACAACTTCGTGTCTTAATTCAAATTTTCCTCCTTGAAACAAACAGTGGATGTAGAAACTGTCCTGTTTTATTTAGTGTTGAGGTTTGTATTAAATCTGACAACTGTCTCCACTTTTATTTCATCCCCTTCAGCTCCTCATTCAAAACATATATCAATTAGGGATGATCCACCTTGATTCACCTCACTGTTCTGTCATCACGTCCTCTTTCTCTTGAAATCAGACAGGGCTGGATGATGAAATATTTCTCTGGTGGTAAAAACAGGAAATGTACAAAGCAGTGTCAAACAGCTAGTGAGGAGGTCAAACGCTAGACTGACTCAGTGTGACAATAATTAAACTCTGATGCTTTTTTATTTTGGTGAGAAATCAGGAGAGATCAGAGGCCGCCTACCTCCATGTCATGTGTTTGTTTTTTTTTTCCCCCGGACGAACTGCTGGAGGAGTTTAGGATGATTTGTCAGAGTGAATGAGTGTGAGGGACGGAAATCTGTCAGTCCAGCAGGAGGTCGGAGACACAGTGTCAGCGCCTGAAGCCCAGACACCCAGGAAACATTTGTCACAACAGTCCTATAGGAGGAGACAACCAGCACACACATACTTCCATGCAAAGATATAGAAACACACTGACAGCAACAATAATCAATATAATCTAATTCTGAATTGACAATATTAGTTTATTCGCTGTCTTAATTAAACCACACTCCACATGTCCCGCTACATCTGTCTCTGATACACTCCAATCAGTCCAGACCACAGTCAGTAGTTTCACATTTCTGCAGAAGACAGCTCTGCCCACATTACAGCTCCTGTTGGTAAAAACCTGAAAACACCTGTGATGCAAACAAACCAAAATAGCAACACAAGCTCACAACAAAGCAGCCGGGCCCTTCAGAGGAGCCACCTCCATCACGAGCCATTGAGCCCAGTCCATTTGCTGCTCAGTGAGCCAAGTCGGCATCCAGGCCGCATCACAACACATTACACAGTGACAGGACAGTGCGCTCTGCCAGCCGAACGCTGAGAGAGCCAGGCAGCTGCAGCCGAGTCCAAACCCCCCGAAAAAAGACAAAGCTACTGTATAAATCTGTTTTGACAAGCAGTAATTGTGCATCAAGCGCTCTGTGGGTAAGTAAAAGATTCTGGCTGATTGTCTGCAAATAAATATTGACTAAAAAATCTGCAGAGGCATCCTGGCGTTAGTCTTAGCCCCGCCCCTCCTCAAGCCACATCAATCATTCCTGTGATTGTGAGGTTCTTTTTTCAGTTTTTTGTTTTAATTGTGTCAGTTCTAGTATATTTTGGTGTGTAGTTTAGACCCATTTCACATTGAAATAAATGAATAAATAAATGTATATGCTGTCAATTAAAATGTTTACATTTTATTTGCATAAATACTGTTATTTGTTACAGCAGAACATTTTCAGTTTTTCTGAAAAAGTTCAGACACATTACTGCTGTGGTCAACATGACTGAGACTCCTGAATACTCTGATGTACCAGCTCCTGTATTTCTAGTCAGAATCTAATTTTTCTGCATTTGTTTTGGAGAAAATCTCATTTGTAAATAAAATATAAACCAAAGATATGTAAGATCATTTTTCATATACTGCAGTTTTGTATCAAACCCAGCTTGTAAATATCTGCTGCCCTGTGTTTTTAAAGGAAAAAGTTAAAAAGAGCATTTCTTGCATTTCTTTGTCGTGTAAGTGACAGAAACCTGAACACACTGTGAAGCAACATTCATATGAACAATGGCAAAGATATCCTCATTGATTGCACATTCATGACAACCACAGTGGGTCAGGTGCTGGATCCAAAGATCAATGCCATGAAAAATAGAGTAATATCTGCACGCTGGGATGAAAAGCTCCCTTGTGATATTTGGACCAATTACGTTAACCTGGGGCAATTTGTTTTGGTTAAAATGTCATCAATAAAGCGCATTTCTCCAGGGAGCTTTAATTTCAGTGAACAGAAAACTTCAGATATGTTTCACATTAAAAGTCTCAGAAAAAGTGAGAGCAGGATAAAACAAAAGCATCATGTTATTATCTATCTTTTCTGTTTCTGTAATCTGTTCTTTATTTGCTAATGATGTATATGACAGATAACAGTTCTGCTGCAAACTGTCTGCAGACAAACCAGGAATAAGAAGCAGGCGAAGGGGTGACCATGATTTTTGGCACACTTAAAAAAAAAAAAAAGGGATTATCATCTCAATTATTCTCTAGTTTCATTGAGTATAAATCCCTCAGAGTAAGAACACAAACAATAACAGTAAAGTCTTATCTAGTGTTTTCTGTTTGTGCACGTATGTTTTGAAGTCAAGAAGACAGAGTGTTGCAGTTTCACTAGTGGGACTGAATTAAAACACAGCACAAATAAGACGGCTCTGAGGTTTCATTGGCGAAGGTAACAAGGCCACCGGGGGCCCAAGCGGGGCTCCCTGTGGACCCCGGGGGGGGACCAGGCCTCTGCAGGAGTAATGAAGTCATGGAGGAGCACTTGCATTGAACCACAAGCGCCTGGTAAACAGTTGGATGTGTTTTTATGAGGAGGAACAAGTCAGGTGGAGCTGGGGACAGATTAACCTCGGAGCTGACCGCGCTCACAGCCACACTAATGTTGAGGGTGGAATAAGAGTCAACATGTGGGGAAAGCGATGGTGTCTTATGGCGGCGTGTGCTGGGTCAGAGGGTCGTGGTCAGACGTGGACAAACGAAATGAGGAACAGAGTGACTGTAGGTTCGCACGCAGCCAAAGTTTAAAGGGTTAGTTCAGCCAGTTTATGAAAACAAATATTTTCCTATATCTCACCATGCAGTTCATTTTGCTTTTATTTGCCCAGATTGTTTTTATATTGTCCTTTATACAGCCTTGTGTGTGCTGGATTTTCTTGATGCCTTCTACATCTAATACAAACCACTTTGAGATATCTTGTTGTTGAACAGCACAAAACAAACCAACTCAACTTGTGCATTAAAAAATCTGGCTGAGACGTTAGTGCAGAGCATTTACTTCATGCCCATCCCCCACTCTCTCTGCCCATTAATAAAATTAATAAAAGCATGAAAATGGACCAAAAGTAAAAAAAAAGAGTCCACATTTCTGGGAATTATGTGAATGTCTTGACACTGCTTTAGGAGTTCATGTTTAAGTTGAGGGTTATTGACAAGACTCCAACAAAACAACAACAATCTGCAACAATCAGACTTTGGCCCTGAACACACAGGATTTTCCGAAGGCAGTAAGTGTTTTGCATCATACTTGTGCATCCTCGGTTTGAATCACATTAAAAAAGTATGACCAGAGAAACGCCCGACGTCCACTGTGGTTTTTCCCCATTGTCCAATTCGAGGAATTGAGAGGCAGGTTTTCGCTTGAAAACAACAGCCATTGAGGACAAACTAGTGGCGGCTGCTAATATCTGGAATATCAGATATATAAATAATATAAATATAGAATATAAAATATTATACAGGTCATGGTTTGTGTTAAACTAACGTTAGCTCACTTTCAACTACAACACTCACAGTCACTCAGTCATATCTGAACAAGCAGATGGTCAAACATTAATCCTATAACATTTAACATTTAGCGTCCAACATTAATTATCTATTAATTATCTTTCTTTGAAAACAAAGCCTGACATAATAACTGCAGACAAACATGACGACTATAATTGATTGTTTATTGATCCATTTAAATGACTCATTCATTACTTTGCCAGCAATTAATTAAAAAAAATGTCAATTAATTGGCCCCTTGTTTTATTTAGTTTTTAAGCCTGGTAGTTTACTTGGATGACTTGTAACTCCTCCCACTTCCCTGCCCCTTTTCCAGCTGCTTTCTGATTACATGATTTTTGGGTTTTTTTTTTAATTGTGAGCATTTGCTGTTGATTTCAAGTGTTTACCATGATTCATGAAGAAGGTCATGGGCCAAAAGCTTTGTATAAATTGTGGCTTAAGGCCTGACTTGCCTCAGTGTGTTGCCTCTCTTCAATTTGATCAAATAAACGACAGACTGCAGCTTTTATCGCAGAGACCTCGTGAGCTGCCGGTTTGTACGGTGTGTTACTGTAAAGAGTTGTTGCTCTTTGATTAGTCCTTGATGGTTGGTCATCAGACTCCAGTCTGCCCTGTACAGGGCGTTAGCATCAGATGACACCCGCATCAGACATTGATTGACCTTCCAGCTCCTGGTTTCATCTGACTTTGGCTCAGCTGCTCAGGTTTGGCAGCTCGGGGTTGAACCCAGGTCACAGTGACACCAGTTGGTGGATACAAGTCATGGGATTTAACATCTGAGGACATTATTTACACACTCTGCTCCACAAAGTGGCTTTTTAACTGTGCCAAGTTGAATCATCAGGTGAGACAGGTAACAATAACAATAACAGCTCACACGCTCTGGGACTGGTGGCCATCACAGCTTGGCACTGTTTTCCCCACTGTCAGCAATTATACTTGAGGAAGACCAATCCATCATGTCTGGCAACTGCTTGATTCAATTATCCACATGCTTCCATCTGACTGCAGGCTCCACACTTTTGGCTCAAGCATAAATTAAAAAATATAATAAAAATAGGAATGATGGCCTTCTTTAAAAGGCTTTTCACTGTGGGAGCAATCGGAAGATTGGCTTCATAAATGAATGAGCGTGGCAGAGATTTGCCACGAGGATGATTACAACTGGCGATAATTATGGAAATGGGGTGTGAATCACTACAAACCCAAACCCCCAAGTGATTTGCACAGCACACGTAAAATAGATGAAACTGATATTAATTATTTATGGCTGAGCTCTAGTGTAATGTAGTGAAATTCATTGCTGGTAATGTTTTTAGTGTTTCTTTCTTTTTTTTTTTCCAGAGGCTGTATTAACAGCATGGAAGCGCTTAGCACACTTTCTAACACGTGCCAGTGTTTTCATATTAAACTATTCACACAAGCCGACAGACAAGCAGCGACACACACATACAGAATGACAACTTAAAGGTCCCGTATTTAACTCGTCTCCAGTCTTTTATCTGAAATGTTTACTTCCATCAGAAGATAAATTTGTGGCTTTGAGAACCAAAAACCATCTCAGTGTAGTTTTACATCTCCTCTTTGGTGGTCTCAAATGGATTTATAAGTTGTTCTTCATCTGCTATTGATGATTGATAAAAACAAGTTTTTGGTTGGTAGGTAGTGAAAATGATCTTGCCTTATTTTCAGTTTAGCTCTTTGGTTAATTAGGGAGACCAAGGCTCAGTAGTGATCAGTCATCTGATCAGTCTACTTATCAATAACTTATCATTAACAAACTTGATGAATTAAAATTAACATTTAATATTTCAGATGCCTTACTAACCTTTGATGATGCTGGAGCAATCGCAAATGACTTGTCTAGACAACATTTCATTTGTTTTACTATTTAAGCTTCACATTTAAATTATCCAGTGTTTTATCAGTTTTACCAGTATTGATCCCCATAAGAAGATTTATTTGTTGTTTTAAGAACCAAAAAAATTTCTGAACACAGGTTCTGTGACTGAGACCTTTAATACTTTCACAATATTAATATAGAACCTTGACCTGCTTTATAATCAAAGACCACATAGAGGTCTAACTTTAGACTGTATGGACCTTTAACATCTACCTTTAGACCGTATGGACCTTTAACATCTACCTTTAGACCGTATGGACCTTTAACATCTACCTTCAGACCGTATGGACCTTTAACATCTACCTTTAGACCGTATGGACCTTTAACATCTACCTTTAGACCGTATGGACCTTTAACATCTACCTTTAGACTGTATGGACCTTTAACATCTACCTTTAGACTGTATGGACCTTTAACATCTACCTTCAGACCATATGGACCTTTAACATCTACCTTTAGACTGTATGGACCTTTAACATCTACCTTTAGACTGAACACTGAGGTCCATCTCAGTGCTCCATCACACTATTCATCACCATCAGAATTCTCTAAATCTCATGTCAGTCCAAACTCTCCCACAGGTTTTTCAGCCTCATTATTAAATGAACAGAGAGTTAATTGCTTAGTTGCATCATGCAGTACACCTGTATGGTGGCATGTGTTGCTTCTCTGCTCATTTGCCACCTGTCTGAGCAAACAAGAGTTTCTGTACCACCAACTTCTCAGCACCTGCAGAAAATCAGCCTTGTTTTGAAGCACTTTCATCTTCATCTACACAGTTTTGAAAATGATTAATCAGATCAGCTCCTCCAGAAATCTTTCCAGTAAAAGAAGCACGTGCTCCTTCTACTGAAGTAATGAGAAACCCACCCTCCCTAAAACAGAAGTCGTGAGGTTTTGATTCAACAGCAACGATATACTCACAGCGTGTGCTCTTGTTCTTTCTGTGGTTGCCATGTCAACAAGTTCAGAGAGGCAGGTCGGGGTGAAAGAGGGCTGAGGTTTCCCTTTTCTCTGCTGTTAAATGTCTGGTAATAGACTTTCTTGACAACTCTCACTCTGCCTGAGGAGGCTGAGCACATGCATCTGCCCAGCCGTAGATGGGCAGATCATTTTTTAAACTAGGGTTTTCAATAAGGAAAGATAACGTGTCTGAGAATGGTGGTATTTAAGAGGCAAAAGAGGAACAGCAGAGTGAGATCTGTGACCTTTGGGTGTAAGTTAATTTCCTGCCATAGTCAGATCAGCATGTCGAGGTGTAAGAGAGCAGCAGGGTTGGTTCATTCATGGTCAAGTCCGTCAATTCTCACAGGAAAAAGATTTTTAAGAAATGGATCCAATACGTTGTCTGAAGCTGCCAACAAGAGCATTTAGACAAAAATAATGTTTCAAAATAACACATCCTCCTCCACTGGGGGTTAAATACCCTCAGATACCACAAACCCACTTCTCTCACCACTACAGGCAACTACCACTTCAAGAGCAGCTGTTATACAGGTGGTTAGGGGTCTAAAAGGAGCATTTGACTTATTTTACACATAAAAGTCAATTTTAATGAGCATAACCAAGCCTGGGATATAGTTATTTATAATGTTCTGTGCAGACTTCCTGGAGTTTCTTGGGATGGACTCTGGGACTTCAGGTTTATAACAGGAAGCAAACCACAGAGAAAGGAGTTGCCTTTTACCAGGCAGACAGAATATGAGAAAAAGAGGATCAAGTTGCATTATGGGACATGTAGGATCAAGACATGTTGAAGTTTGACCCACACTGGGGACTAACAGGAAATCTTTTCCAGTATTTGCAGCACTGAATTGCTGCTTGTCAGTTAATTAAAGGACACCGAGTCCCACTTGATCCCAATGATTAGGCTCTTTGCACACGGCTCCACTGCAGTGGAGTCAGTGAGTGTGTGCAGAGCTGATTATGGTTTATTCATTTAAACTCAACCACTACTGAGATTCTGAATAATGGATTCTAAAAAAACTGAAGCCAAGAACATGTTTGTCCTATTGATCAAACAACCCTGGTCAACCAAACACAACCAGCATCTCAGCTCAGGGCCCGAATCCTCCCAAGGTACCGTCACAGAACGGCCCCCGCCTCCTCAGATCAGACATTTGAGCAACACAGGGATCAAGAAATTCTCTAAATCAAATTAAATTTAAAGAGAAAAAACATGCCATGGGCAGGTTTAGGGGATATCAGGAGCTTTACCTGAAACAGCCAACTAAGTGGATAATAGTTGTTTATAATACAATAAATTGTTGTGTTCAACATTATTTGCAGGTTACTACAAAGAAAAACAGAAATTGTGGCCTGGCTTTTCTTCTTTATTTTCATCCTCTGACAGTGACTGATGACCACCAGACCACAAAACCTGCTAGTGTTACACCAATGAACAGCTGCTCATGACTGAGGGTGAGCAGGAATACACTGGCTCTGTCGTCTTTAAAAAGCCTTGTTAGCCTGTTGCGGCACGTGTTTGCATCAGTGTTTGAATGTAGCAACATATTTTGGATCAACATCCAAATGTACAGCTTTTACGTAGCAGAAACTGTGGTGGGGACATTGAAAAAGGTAAATGCTTAACAACAAATCAGCCCAAATGTTTTTCCCCGTTCCAGTTGGAGACAAGAGACTGAGGCACTGGATTAAACTACTCACAGATAAATAATGAGTTTACATGAATACAGACAGGAGTAGAGCCAGAGCTGAATGGCTGGATTTGCTTTCTAAGGTTTGTCTTGAGGCAATATGGTGACGCTGAATACCATTTCTCTTCCATCGTTGTTCTGGCTGCACATGTAGCAGGACAGAAAATCAGATTTGTAGAGGGAATAAATATCTAAACATCTGAGTGTGTGTCCTTTGCTTTGTATTCGGCATCTCAGTGACAGGATCTTTATTTGGAGAGCTACTTTGCTCCAAGACCTTGTAATGCAAACAGTGCAAAGGAAAGCAAGAAAACTATACTCCTCTTTTTACATTTATTATTCAGTGTGCCAAGGTGCCCAGTCCACTCCCTACACTATGTTTAGCATTCTGTTACGAGTAACGCCGTGACTTTCTAAAGCTGCTGACAAGCATTGTGATGAAAGAGAATAAGAGTATGAGACTGTGAATGGTAATGCAATCTCCAGAGGACAGAACAATGAATGCATATACTGTCAGGAGATTCATAACTAATGAATCGAGGTTCCAACAGAGACAGACATAAAGTAAAAAATAGTAAGAATGGATAAAGATCACTGCATCTATTCCCTAGTCCAGCTGGGAGAATGTGGGTGGATTAAATAAACAGAACAATCACCTCAACCTCTGAAGTGAGAGCTGAGTTGTCCATCAACATCAACTTTTAAACCCAGCAGATCTGCTGAGTGTCCAACAACAGAGGAGTTGTAGTTGTAGTGGGCAACTCCCGCGAGGAAATGTGAGGAATTGTATGAATGCAAAGCAGGGTTCTGCTGAAAAAGCAGCAAACGTGCTTGGAAAACTTTTTTGCAAAAAGTTTTGTAAAAGAGAGACTTGGTTCAGGCAGAGCAGATGTCCCACAACAAAACTCTGCTGGAGAGAACAGCAAACAACTCAACTTCTGAAGGAATCCATGTCCATGTACATTCACCAGTGCACTTTCCACCACATTTCGTAACAATTCTGTGTAATGTGTGACATAGAGCTGCAGGAAAACACAGACAGCTTCTCCAAAGGAGGAACTAGTGAGTCTGTGTAAAAGAATAGTTTACACAGACTCACTAGTGGGTCAATTCACTGCAATTTTAACTAAGTTCATATGTGCATGAAAACACTAACACAATCACACAGATTTTTGTAGAATGTCCTGGGAATTTTACAATACAATACAATACATGGTGTTGTGGTGCAGCTGTAACTCATCCATGACTGAACTTTTCACCACATTTTACTGAGATCTGTAGTTTATCCTGCAAACAGAACAGAAAAATCGACCCGCTCAGAGGGGTGATGAGGTAATGGATCTTTTTTTTTCTGGGGCTGACTGTCTCCAGAACTGGGCCACTTGATGTTCACAGATTAATCCTGACCCTGATGAGTCAGATGAAAAAGAGAGAGAGGGGTTGGGCAGATATAATGAGGGGATGCCTCAGAAAAAAGGGTGGGAAGATAATGAGAGAGAGAGAGAGACAGAGAATGGGTTAGAGAGGAAAAAGTGACAAAGGGAGAAAGAGCAAGACGGCTTTTTATGGATTAGTGGACTAATCGCCTTGCTGTTGCTGCTGTCAGACAGAGAGGCCACACACAGCACAGCCTCCCTCAGGATCAACTAATACAATATAGAGGTCTCTCTCCCTCTTCTCCTCTCTCTCTCCTTCACCATCCAATTGTTTCAGAGTGTATGTGTTTCTCTCTCCAGTGCTGGCTTTCCAAACTAATCAGGGCATCTCAGCTGAGAAGCCAGAGGGGAGGACGACACTCCGAGCTGCTTCCTTTTCTCTCCATCTCTCCGTCCTTCCCTCCCTCCAACCTAATCTTTTTCTTCTCTTCCTGTGTCCTTTTTCATCCTCTCATACCCCGTTTCTATTGTCCTTTTTTTTTTTTTTTTTTTTTTTTTAAATTTCGCCCACTTCTCCTTTTCGTCCAGCTCCATCATCTCATCCCCCTCCTCTCATGTCTTGTAGCACTGTTTTCATCAGCCTCCGTCCTCCTCTCCTCTCCTCCCTTACCTCCCCCACAGGCCTCTGCAGAGAGTTGTATAAATGGACTGGGATGCATGGGTGGGGGTGGCAGGTCAGGAGGACTACCAATCCACTCAGTGATACCCAAACTTGTATTGGGATTGTGTGGAGGTAGCTACGGGCTCATGAAGAGTCCTCACTGGAGCACTTTTCGAATCAGGCGGGGTTTTAAGTCGGATAAATACTTGGCCAAGGGCAAGAGCGTCTTTCCTCTGTGCTTTCCTTCCCTGCTCCCTTCCTCCCTTCCTTCCTTTCATCTCTCAACCCCCCCACCCATCTCTCCTCTCCTGCTGAGTCTGGTAAGTCTCTTCCGCTTAGGATACACGGCCATCAAGCCGGGCTCCCCGGGCGAAATCGGCCGCATCCTTCCGCCCGGCTGCGTGCATCGCTGGCGCCGCCAAACCCTTTTGAGCCCAGGTAATTCCCTTAATTCCCTGCGAGCTGGAGCCTGTCAAGTGAGCGTTGTTTGCCTGATACTCCATCCCATCCCCCTTCTCATGCAACCTCACTTCTCTTCTCACTTCACAAACAAATACTCATCTGGTGTCGAGTCTTAAAATTGTGTTTTCCTTAAAATAAGTAAAATGAAGATTTTCGCCATCAGTTCAACTGCAAACTAGCTCTTGTTGCAAAAATCTACTTGTGTCAACCAACAATCCCTTGAAATCATCTTCATTAGTGTTAAAAAATGAATGGTCTGATTAAGTCGGCTGGATGAGCGTGTCCTTGGCCACAGTGTCAAGTTTCTATATTTATTATAGAGAGAAATATGACTTTTAGGGAGACTGGAGACTGCATTTATTTAGCTAAATCTTGATTTGCATTGGGAGTCAGTGAAACTGCGTCATCACATTGATAGTAAACTAAAACTAGAATCTGACAAGACTAAAAGACTTGTTAGCATGGATGCCTCCTCCCTGTGCTGCACCTGAAGGCTGTGCAGAGCTTTACCTGCAGCTCAGGATCAGAGCAGCGGCTCCTTCTCATGGCTTTGTGGTCTTAACCTGCTTCACCTCTGTGATCCAGGTGTCCTATTAAATTACTTTCACACCTTCCTGTTCTGTATCATGAAAAACTCTTCCAGTGGGAAACTAGCGGCAGGGGTTGATGATTTGTTTTCTCTTTACTGACATCGACAATGACTTCCTTTTCACCTCAGCGAGCATGGAGAGTGAGTTCAGAGAAAGAAATCATCTCTCTCAGCCAATTAGACTGTGGCCAGCTTCCAGTACCAGGTTGAAAAGCCTGGGTTACAATCTGGAAGCATTTCATAATTCACACTTCGATGCAGAGCTGTGACCTTTTCAGTTTGCCAATGTTACTGTCATGGAGAAGAATGCAGTAAACGGCGGTGTCAGTTGGAGGAGGAAGATTACAGGAATCAGACAGAGGAGTTTGGGTTTAATAGAAAAGGTTTATGCAATCCTTTCAGACTGTGATTACTGACTGCACTCTGAAATCACTGTTATAGGCTGCTTGGAAATAGGACAAACCATCTCCTTCACAATCAAACCGCTAAATGGACGACATCTGAAGAACTTTGACACATCGTCATTGAATGCCTTGGGGTTCTTTTTTTTTTTTTTTTTTAATTTAAGATGACGAGGAAGAAGTTTAAAAAGTTTCTCCACCTCAGGACATTTATTCAAAACAACCGCATGGCTGTCAAGACAAAGTGAGGTTCATTCAGCTTTTATTCAGTGACATCCTTATATTTGAGCTTGATCGTTGATTCTGTTCACTGACCTTTCAGCTGCTTCTCAGACTTTGCCAGATACAATTGAAAGCTACAGCAAAGAGCTCTAAAAAGTCTATTTGTTAAAAACCATGACTGTTATGTTAATAATTTGCAGCCACTGTATGGTGTGTTAATCTTTTCTATTGTGTTTTCTATTGTGTTTATATGGCTTTTCCATGCAAACTTTTTATTTATTTAAGACTGAACTGGAGTAAACCTCAATGACATTTATAAATCTGATTTCCAGCACTAAACAGATATGTTCAATAGTTTGACAGAAACCTGCAATATAAAATATTATGTGCACTGATTTGAGTCAGATTAGACACAAATCGAAGTTGATTCAAATGTGTCCTGATCACTTAACACCCTCCACATTGATCAGTTTGCTGGTGGTTTATCACAGAGCTCCTGCAAATGATACAAATACCTACTGATCCTAAAGAAAATGCTTAAAGACTATCTCTAGCTGAGTACAACCAAGGAAGGTTCCAGCAACCACTGATTAATCTATTCATCTATGTTCTGCCATATATCTGGGTTGCAGTGGCTGCAGGCTAAGCCCAACTTGTATGAGATCCAGTCCCCCAGTTGCCAGGTGAGGTTTGTGTTTTTGGGAGAAGCCTGAAGTTTCCTTCCAAATGGATATGTCAGGAACAAACAGAAAGACATTAGAAGTTGGAAAAACTCCAGGAGCAGCAGTTTCTCTAAGAGCTTCCTGACTTGTCTTTACAAGTCACACAGAGTTACAGTTCACATCCAGGATCTCATTTATCTTTGTCCCAGATATTAACTTCATGGCCAATGATGGTCCAATGATGGTCCGGTACAACCTCTGTATCACTGGCACATGAGGCGATCACCCAACTACTCAGAGGTCCTAACAGTGATAGATGGGTACCAACTTCACGGTTCTACCTCACAGCACCAAAGGTTTCCTGAATGACGTGAACCTGGAGTCATTCATCATCACTCAGCCTTAAAGGTGGGACCTCATTCTTTCTAGTGTGGGTGAGCAGCAGATGTGTGTGAGTAGCCACAAGTATAACTCTCCTGTCCCAGTGGTGATAGTCTAATGGTTACAGCCTCATAAACATCGTATTTTGGCTCATCCAATTATCAGGCCAATAAATAATAAGTCTGATTCCTCAGCTGTGAACAAGACCTTGAGATAAGTTCAAGTACCTAGCAAACTGCAGTTAGTTAGATTCTTTTTGATCCATTACAGTATGTGAGGGTAGAGTAAGGAGACCAGGATCAGGTTTGTTTTCCTACTACCAGGAAAAAAACATAAAGGTGCTACAAGTGGCAACTCACCATGACATCACCCATTGGTTTGTGAACTGCCATTTTGAAGCCTAAAGTTTTTAATTTGGCCATTTTAGACGAGGTGGTGGAGGACAGGTTCTGACCTGCTCTCTGTTTTCCTGGTTCAGTCTGTCAAGTACGGAGTAGCCGGGCTACCCCCTCTTTAACTTCCATTTTCTTCTAAATGGAACAAAAAAATGAACATCACTGAAGACTTGGAACTAGAGACTGAGACCATAAACTCATTAGGAAAACATTTACTGAGCCAATAAATCAAGGGAGAAGTAGGGACATTTTCCCATAGACTTCAATACAATCTGACTTCTTTAACAACCAGTGGAGTCGCCCCCTGATGGTCATTAGATAGAATGAAGGTTTAAGGCTCTTCAGCACTTTCTAGCAATGGCATCCTTTTTAATATACAGTCCTTGAGGTGCGATGGCTGAAAACCATCCACTCAGTACAGAATATTCACCAGCTCAAGCAACATTAATGCAGAATAGATGCAGTCATGTACCACAACCACCTGCAGCATGATTGCATGTTACAGTACAGTACAGTTGTGTGCTTCAATAGTGCTGCATGAGCAAGAGCATAAGGGCTGAACAAGTGCTTCCATGAGCCTTTGGCATCTGTGCTGCTGACTTTACAGCATCACAGAAATATGAAAAAGAACAGTGTCCCTTCACATTAAATCACTGCTGCTGCTCTATAAATGTTTTATAGACCCTTTATACTCCACTCTTTACAACGACCCTGTCACTGTTGTTACTTCACTGAAAATCGGGACTTTTTAAGACTCTGCAAACAAGAACAATGTCTCTTTGTGTTTGCATTAGTTATGTGTTGACTTACTGCTGACGCAGCTTTTCAGCTGCTTTAGAAGAAGAAAGTCAAATCATCTGACTGTGACTTTGTTCCTTTCCTTTGATAAATGTGTGATGTTTTTGTTTAGTAATATGTAAGAATAAGAGTTGGACTGATTTAACAGATGCTGCCAAGTATTTATGTTGTGTATTTTTTAAAAAGGCAATTAAGACTGACTGTCTAGTGGAAATGAGAGATGAGGATGTTTTCACAGTGTACACCATTTATGAATGTGTATATTATGCATTTCTAATGAGTCTAATGCTCATCAGCACAGATGGAGGCTGTTTGTTCTTCTTCTTCTGTGCAAGGGGCAACTGATCAGTAAACATTACTGATCATTTGTAAAAGGTGTTTTATAACCACATGTGGGGTGTGATCATGCATGCTGAGGGTGGGTTGGGCCATAAGATGGCATGACACTTGCTAATGCTATTATGTAATTACATCTCATGAAATTGCATGAAAATGATAATGGGCTATTATGCTAATCACCATTTAATGGTCCTGATCAAAGTTTCATGGTTCTATACATTTGCTGCAGTATATCTGTATGCAGGGTTGTGTGTATGTATTTTTGAAGGTGCATTTCTTTTAAGTCCAATGTGATCACAGGTTGGTTTGCACTGGTTCAGTAAAAGCGGTTTAGCTCTCTGCTGATGGCCACAGATAAAGTTAAGTGGCCCATTAATCCTGAACTGTATTTGTGGCAAACAGGGTGTAAGACATGTGGGAGGACAGCTGGGAGAGACGGGGCTGAGGACAGGCCCCACAGATCGGCCTCAGTTTCATTAATAGGAGGAAGAGTCATTCGGATGTCAGTGCACTTTCAGTCCTCTGGCTCTGGGTGGGTCGATTGTTGGAGACGACAACGGGCAAACAGACTGACTTTCAGGCGGACGCACACACGTCTTTTTTCTTGTGAAATGCTGAATAATTCCACTACCACTTCAGAACTGAGACACTATTTCAACTTAACCTGAGGATGAAAATCAAAATTTAGTTGAACTGCTCATGACAACCACTTGATTTTCTTCAACCCTGATACAACTCAGGGGCGTGTCTCCTGAAACAGCGCCCGTATTGGGGCAGGTATACTACCTCGGTTGTCATGGTTGCAATAATAAACAACGTTAGTAACTTAGTGGAATGGTCATGAATAACAGAAATAAAATAAACTGCTACTTTCATACGGGAATCGAACAAGTTGTAGTCCAGTGTTTTATTGACCCATCCATTCACCACAAGCTCCTCCTCATCATAACCCAGATGTTTCACTTTAAGGGCTCGTCAGCCAGAAAGGTTGAGCTCCATTGTGCTGTAATGAAAAGCAAAAACAATATATGGAGGCAGTCAAAACAGTTACTCTTAGTAGCTTTTGCTGCTGTACAGTCTGGAGCTGCTACAGTAGCACAGATGACACGATGGTGTGTGCACAGGTGTAACTTTCAAAGACATTAAATGTATTTCTCCTGACGCACAAGGTTCTTGTCCCGATTCAGCCTGTAACTGACTGGATGGGAATAAAAAAGTCCGAGGATGCGTCAGCTTGCCTGTCAGTCGGGATTCATATAAGACACATGATTCTTATATCCCGTTTTAACATGTCCACAGATCAAAAGCATCAGCTGATCAACTACTCCAGCTCCATTTAACGCTGCCAAACCCAGTGGCTTCAAACTTGGCAGGTCGCTGTGGTCTATCAACCACATGGCCAATGAGGGCCCACCAGGACTGAGCTGTCAGCCATTTTCCCTCAAGACAAGACATCTGTGTCGCACTCAGCCTCCTGTCACCAACAGAGAGCATTTGTCAAGTGGGATTAACTCTGAATTAAAGGAAGAGATGGGGGTTATAGAGGAGTTTAAATAATTTAATTTGACCTAGACGTTGTGTTTAGTTTAATTGTTCACTCTTTCATGTTTCACTTTCCTTTCATCCTTTTACCTTTGTCTAATTGTCCATCTCTGTTTCTGGTGTGTCAGTAAAAAGTTTACACAAACATTTGAGCATAAATAAAATGTAAAGTATTGACCGGGCAAGTTTGTCAGGTTGTCTGATTTTCCTTTGACATGCAGCGTGCTGCTTTGACTAATTAATGCAAAGAGATTGTATTGTCTGGCTGATCAATCACTGTAATCTGCTGAGCCTGACAGATCCTGGCACCATTCTTCTAATGACAGTCTGAACAATAGCCTCTACCCTTCCTCACTGAAGGTGAAGGTCTCAGCCTCTGTCTTTGGTATAAATAGCTGCACAAACCCTGACTTCCATCAAACAAAACAGGGCAGATTATTTAGCCCTTGTTTATTCCTCTACCTGCCGGCTCTGTTTGTAAGAACCTGTTCTCCTGAAAATCTTAAAATTTACTCATTTAGTAGAAGCTTTTTATCAAAGTACCAAGTGTTACATCTTTTCGATAAGTGAAAGGAGACCAGGAAGTGAAATATTTAAGTACATGTTCCCGTTATAACAAAACATTCTGAGTTTTTTGGTATCACTTTCTAAGAGGGTCTAAAAGGGATTTATAGGTTGTTCTTTATGCTTTATTGATGATTGATAAAAACTTTGTTTCCTTTCCTTGGTTGTGAAATTGATGTTGATTTAACTTAGTTTAGCTTTAGCTTACAGTTTAGTTCATCAGGGAGCCCATCACTCCAAAAGTGCTGGAGCTCATCTGATCTGTCTACTTATCAATGTTATCAATCACAACGTCTAGACAATATTTGGTTTATTTTCCAATTAAAGCTCTATATTTTAACTTCTCCAGCGTTGATCTCCATCAGAAGATATATTTGTGGTTTTAAGACCCCAAAACCATCTCAATGTAGTTTATCCTATCAGGCTGAGCTCTTGAGCTCAAGTAAAAACAGGTCAGTCAGCCAATCAGAGGAGAGGCTCTGGGCCCAGCGTGTTCCAGAAGTTCTGACGGCTGGTTTTAAGGCTCAGTTTCTGAATACAGGCTGTGAGCATTTCTCTGAGCACTTTGATATTTTCGCAGCATTAATGAACCTAGACCTGCTTTATAATGAAAGACCACATTGAGGTTTACCTTTAGACTGTATGGACCTTTAACATCTACCTTTAGACCATATGGACCTTTAACATCTACTTTTAGACTGTATGGACCTTTAACATCTACCTTTAGACCATATGGACCTTTAACATCTACCTTTAGACTGTATGGACCTTTAACATCTACCTTTAGACCATATGGACCTTTAACATCTACCTTTAGACCGAATGGACCTTTAACATCTACCTTTAGACTGTATGGACCTTTAACATCTACCTTTAGACCGAATGGACCTTTAACATCTACCTTTAGACCGTATGCGATGACACAGCCACAACATTGTTTCTATCATCACATCAGATACCGGCAAACTGACAAAGCAAAGTGTGATGGTGGAAGAAGATAAACACAACGAAAAGTTTCTCTCATTAATGCTATGTAATTGATATTAAGAGCAAATTAAAGAGTAAATTATTCATTGACCTTTAATACAGCAGTCATATTTACAATTTATAAACCAATTTTAAATGATGCATTAATACAAAGTGGTGCCAAGCTGATTTCTCTCCCTACAATGTTGTAAAACAGATTTATGTTGTAATGCTCTGTCATTCTCTCAGATAAATCTGGAGAACAGAATGAATGGACCCCTTGTCTGTTTGTCTCACTATCAGTTCTCACTTGCTGAGATCAGGAAACTGCCCACACAGAATGTGTGATGGTCTGCCACGCCAAGAAGACTATCAGTCACAGCCAGACAGAACAGACACTGAAGAGCTTATCATGTCTGTGTATTGTTTACTACCAAGCTGAGGCTGTTTACTGTCCAGCTGCCAGGAATAAACAATATGCAGTACAGCCCGGGGAGGATCTGCTTTGGCCCCCAACACCAAACTCCAGGGCAGGCACAGATCAGGCCGAGACAAAAACATGAAAACACTGTTGTTCCAAAATGAGATTCGGCCATTTTAAACCGCCTGCTGTCACCACATGACTGATTCAAAAAAAGGCTTCACGGTGCATTTAAAACGGCCAAATCCAAACACTCTCCAAAGGCTGGATCATCTGGAGTTCTAGCAAACTGAAAATTGGCTTGGAGGTTTGTAAACCATGAGGAACATTGGTGTTTCCTGCCAAACAGATATGAAAACACACTTAAAAATAACCACTGGCGACTCGCCTTCAGTTTCTGGACTCATAAGTTGTGTGGTTGAAGTTTCTCCTGCCTTCAGAAAACCAGCCAAACTCAGACAATATCACAGATTTCCAGCAGCAGCAGTGGGGTCTGATAGAAGAAAATGTTCCAGGGACCTAAAACATTAACCTTTACCAAAGAGTAATGGCTTCTATCTGGAGTTGCCAATGATTGTACCAGTACCATGACTTTGTTTAGTTAGAGTTTTTGTATTCACAAGAACCTCGGCCATAATGATTCCTGCCGAACAAAGACGAACAAGAGCTGGGATTGTTCAGCCCACCAATCAGACCGGACTTAGGTGCATGGAGGAAAAAAAGAGGAACATATTCTAAGAGACATATTGGGTCTATTTGTTTTATTCCAAGTTAAGTATTCATGAACATATAGCACATGATCATCCAGTAAACTCCTATGAGAAATTACTAAAACCTAAGAAATCTAAAGAGATTACACTTTGTTACACAAGCCTTGAGCAGAGATGCTGCATCTTTTACAATCTAATTTAGTCAAGGAAAATCAACCACAGTGGTTCAGGCAGTTTGTGGTGTTTCACCCTCTGGCCCTCTACATAGGTTTGTTTGTTTTCTACATGAAACAGGATTAATTACCTATGATGCACTGACTTCCTCCTAAAACATACTGAACAATTCTAATCGTGGATGGCCATTCGAGACTGAGATAGTATTCCTGTTCCACTGGTCTAACAAAGCCTTCAAGGAAACCTCTCTATTTACTGAGCAGAAAACAATGAGGCTGAGGTGGTTCCTTATCAGCAGGTTCACATGTACACAACTTATTTACATGATGAGATAAAGTGAAAGCTCCTCACGACTGTTCAAGCACTAAATCTGTTGAACAATGTATAGCGTTATTAGCACGAGGGCAGGAAAAAAGCACAACGGACTAACGATCTGATGGCAGGTCAAAGTGACATGAGGCTTCAGGTTCACGTCCGTCTAACATGCTAAACAGTCGGTAGGTAAAGAATGTACAGGTTCTATAAAACCAACATAATCTTTAAAATTGGACTATCCTCTGTGGATAAACTGACTGCCCACTTCTTGTTATCTCATAAAAAAGGTCAGTGCTGGCTGTGTTCAGTCATTTAACCTTAACACCAACAACTGTTCTGTTTGTCATTCTTCCGTTAAAGCCTCCAGGCTTCTTCTTCAAAAAAAAATCATTTAATGTGAGAATCTGTGCTCTCAGTTTTGCAGACTGTGCATGTGGTTTAATAATTGATGCACTCAAAGTAACTTTCCCTTCAGGATATAGACATTGTTACACAAGCTCCATCAGTCCAGCAAAGAAGCAAGAGATGAGAGAAGGTTTTAAAACCTACAGATTGTTAACCCAAGACACAAGATATTGTTAAAAGCACAAATATGGATCTTTATCTGCTTCTTGAACCATCGGATGCTGATAAATGTCCTGATATCCTGTGGCTTCAAAACTATAGACACAATTACAACGGTGTAGAGACCAACTGTGAAGTCACCCATTGGTTTGTGAACTGACGTTTTGAAGCCTGCAATTTGTAATTTGTCTGTCGACCATCTTGTTTTTTTTTCCCAAACCAGTAGAAACCATATTTGGAGGAGAAGGTGGAGCTGAGGAAGAGTGAGGGGTGGAGCTGACCTGCTCTGTACTCTATCCTGATTGTCTATATCCACATTTATAGACAGTGTATATGAGAGACCGATGATGATCAATAAAAATGTTGCGCAAAATCTGTGTTCAAAGGTTTCTTCTTTTAGAGACTGAAGTGACACTTTCCAACACAACTCCATCCATTTGGATGTTTGAATATTTCCATCAAGAAAACTGATATTTTTAAGAACAATCTATTAATTGATTAAGCTAATTAAAAACTGGGACGCCCCAGTGGATCATCTGAAAGAGCGTGTACTGTTACGACTTGGATCTAATCGCATCAGCCTGCACTCGACTCAGATCATGGTCCACCCCCCTTCTCTCCCCCTCACATTCCTGTATCTCTGTCATTACAATAAGGGCAAAAAAAAACTCTGAACAACTTACAGATCAACTTATAAAGATAATAACGTTTAGTTGCCAACCTAAACTGTATCACTAGTTCTGTCTGGCTTAATATGTGGGTGCTGGTGGCAGAGAGGTGTTCTAGAGGAATATTTTAGGGATTTTTGTTAATTTTCCATATGATACACAATATAACACAATATGTATTTGCCCACTCACTGTTAAGCATTAATAACTCATTGTTGTTTTAATTTCTTCAGATGATTCCATAGATGAACCACAGTTTGCCACTAATCATGTGTCACATGCTGCTTTCTATTTTTCTCCTTGGTTATCTGCTGTTTTCATCATCAGATTGATGTTTCCTGCTGAGCAGGTCTGTGTGCAGCTGCTGTCAGTGTGAAGAAACTGAAATGTTCTTGTTAATATTCCTCATTATAAAAACTCCTCTAAAATAGTTCTTTAAAGGGTTCAATGAAGAAACAGGCTTGTGGAGTCACACCTGAAGGTTGGAGTAACTCCTGGAGGTTTTGGGTGAACTGATGGATTAACGAGGTCTTTGTGCAGTCGTCAATATTTTGCACAGTGGTGAAGATAAGCAGGATAAGCTGTGATGGGAACGCTTAAAAATAATTAGGAAAATAACAGTTGGCAGTGACTCTTCAAGCTGCCCCTTGTGGCTTCATGTGATTCTACAATATAAACAAAACAACACATTTACAGTGTTGACGTTCTTCTTCTCTCTCTATTTAACAGCTACCATGCACATACATGCAGTTCTGCCTGTACTACATTGTAATGTGCATGTGAGCATGTTCTACATATGTAATTGTTTGGAACAAAATTTGCATCACAAAGACCTTCATCCTTCTCCTAACTAACTAACTAACTAACTAACTAAATAGTCCAAAATTTTAAAGACCCCCTCTGATGAAAATCAAGTGTTTAACCTTGTTAACATCCATATGATGTTCTTTATATAATACAAGACATTGGTGAGTGAAATAATCAGCAACACCATGACTGAGTATTTTCACCTTGGTCTGCAGTGAACCAATGACAGTCAATGTGAAAACAGATTCAGACAGCCAGGAATTTATATTTAACATAACTAACCAATCCTATAAACTGTCAAAGATGAGGGGTGGAGCTAAATAAACCTGAAACCTTGGAAGTATAGACGGCCAAAGTCTGCATTAGCACAACCACTAACACTGTGTCAGCCACTGCTGAGTCTCTGATGTTTCCTCCACTAATCATATTGATACTTAGAGTCATTTGGAAATTTTGGCATCGTGGTCTGGAGCGGTAGATCATTTATCGCCCACTCCATGCTGACCTTTTCCCATGAACAATAAAAAAAGCTGTGAAACACTTTGCCAAACCTTATAAGACCCTGAGAGTACCCTGATAATTAACGAAAATTCAGACATTGGCCCAGTAATCAATGATAAGCCTTAAAGAACGATGTGAATGGAGTCAGCAGGACTCTTACGTGCAGGTTCTACTCTTGAAACACAGTTGTGTCCAGCAAGAAATGTTCAAGTTCTCCTTGTACATCCACTATTCATCATAGTCTGCCAATGACAGAGGATGGTCACCAAAATCATTGGTAGCCTTCTTCCTGGGGCCGCGTTTTATCTCATTACTAGCTGCCTCACTCAGACCATAGTGTCAGAGTGACCAACCCACATCCTCAGGTTGAAAAACTAATATGGCAACAGCAAGAAACAAGGAAGTTCCACACAGCACATCATTTTGCTTCAAGTCACAATACATCATAAAAACTCCACCTGTAACACACTAAAGGCAGCAGAGTGATACCTCCTGAATGGTACTGAATGATGAATACTCCCGACAGCATACACAGAAAACCAGCTGTACGTCTCATACTTACATCCCACCATCATCATGGCCACAGAGAAGATCTTCTCTCCGTCTGTGGTGGGGGCGATGTTGCCAAAGCCAATGGTAGTCAGGCTGGTCATGGTGAAATACAGTGAGGTGATGTACAAGGAGTCCTTGCCGGGGCCGCCCTCCCACTGGCCTGAACCACTGGCATTGTAGCGGTAAGGCGATCTGATGCTGATGGCCAGCTGATAGAGCCAGCTGTCCATTTTGATGGTGTTAGTGGCTTCATCGATGACCTCGTAGTCCCCGATGCTGTACCTAATGAGGATAAAACCAGAAGGTCAGTATGTTCAGCATAAGTGCAGATCTTTACCCAAGGTAACACATCTGACTGAGACCTGGAAAAAAGGTGAAAACAGCTTGAATATCGACCTCAAATCATCTGGTCCAAAGAGGAATCACTGCTCTTTATCCCCTGTTTGATTCCAGGAATGATGAACATTTTCCACTGTTCCCAGTTGTGGTAGAAAAGTTTCCTTCTCATCATTACATCTTTTTTTAATCTTTTTTGAATATGATCAAAACTACATTTTAAAATATACATGAGTTGTAGTTTCAACATTTCTGTAAATGCAATTTATAGCATTTATATAGAAATTATAGCCATATTCTACTAAGTGCAAATATATTTTTATAGTAACACAAAGCTGTGGATTACAAATATTTTAAATCAAAATGATCAATAATATAATATGTGCAATTATAATCTAATTCATAGTTAAAGTGTTTGTCTTTTTTATGTATGTCTTATTTATGTAGGGGTTTAAGTTAGGAACCAGTACACAGGAGGACAAAATTCAGCATAAAAACACTTAAAAGTGTCTTAAGGGTCCTTAAATCTCTGCTTCTAATTTCACCGTCATTTCCTTTTAGGAGTATGTGATGGGCCACTTAAGCAAACTTTAAATATGGTTATTAAAAACCATTAATCATTAATGTGAAAGCAGACTGAGGAGCATAAACAACATTTAAAGCTTCACTTCATTTTTGCTCTGTCAAAGCTCATATTCAGTTCCTAAAGCCTGTAAGGCAACTTGTTTTATTGCACCTTTCACTTTCATCTTTTAATAAGGTTATTGCTTCTTTAAAGGTGTAAAATCAGAAATATAGAATTAAAATCAGCAGTAATGTATCATGTCCTTAATCAACAGTCTAATATATCTAATATCATATATACACATAGATGATGTGTATATATGTTAAAATATAATCTTACATACGTACACTCATCAAAAATATCTATATAATGAATTTTGACATGGTTTAATATGTTGGTGCCATATATGTTAATATATTAAAATGAAAAACTCTTGTTTTTATAAATGCTTTTTTTATTAATTTCTTATTAATTTAAAAAAAAAAGTTGTCTTCTCATTCTTTAGTCTCAGACCTTTGACCCTGCTTTATATAATATCAACATATACTGACAGGCTTGGGGATGGATATGTTTATGATACATACAATGTCTACAATATAAGCATTCATACATGAACGAACATATTTCTGGGATAGACATACGCATATGAAATTCTCTGCTTTTATTTCATATGTACATGTGATATATATTCAAATTCAATATGTTCATATATTACATTTGCGTCTAGATAATGTTGGTGAGTATTTTCAATTAAGGAATGAATTGAAAAGGGATTTTGTGTTTTGGGATAGCAGAAATTGTTGAAAAATAATTCCTCGTTTGCTATGGGGTATAAATGAATTAACATATCACTTGATTTTGTATGAGTTGGAGGAAATGGAACAAAGCTCATAGTCAGCAGAAGAGCAGCAGATGCTTTGGTGGGGAGGGCAGAGGCAATGTTTAACATACATAAGCAATTAGGAACAGTTAGGAAAATGGGTAAATTCCCAGCAGCCAGCAGGAGCCTTTGAATGGCACTAAACTGTGAGGAAATGATAAAAAGTTCTGTAAACACCATAAAAAAAATAAAAATAAAAAATGTTTACCAGATGCAGGCGAGCCAGTGGGCCACCAGTCCAAACACACACACCAGTAGGACCAGGACGGCAGCACCGTACTCCAGGTAGTGGTCCAGTTTCCTGGCCACACGGCCCAGACGCAGCAGGCGCACCACCTTCAGAGAGCTGAACAGACTGCTGATGCCCTGAGGAAGGGGGAGGGGGGAGAGCGGAGGGAGGGAGGGATGAGAGATGGTTGGAGGGAGGGAAGTGAATGTAAGTAAAATGAAAGGGAAAAGGTGGAAGAAACAGAGAGGAGACAGTTTAACAGAGAGAAATGTGATGTAAAGGAAGGGAAGTGAGAGCAGGTAAAAAGACAGATGACAAGAGAGGATTTACCATAAAAAACAAGGGTTTCTGTTTCCCCAATTTCAACAGCCATTGATTTTTTTTTGACTTGTTGAAAAACTGTTGACCAGATTCTAGCTCCTGTACTCAATTAACAAATTAAGCTAACTTTAGATCCACGAGTTTGCTGAAAACTCTTCAGCTTCAATGTTAGCCACCAAACCTGGAGGGTAACTTCAGCCTGAATGTTAGCCCCCAGGCCTGCTCCCACACAGTGAGTGCTTCTGTCCTGGACAGTGGTTTTTCTCACGCAACCTTAAGCAAATGTGCTGTTGGTTTTGGAAGAGCCACAAATACACAACCCTCCCAGCTCTGTACATTGAGCATTGGTCTTGCCACCCCCCACCCCCACCCACATGCCGCTTCATTGTGTGGAGACACACACAGTTTGACAGACTTGACAGACTGTGTCATACTTCGTTACTGCAGCTACGCTATTGAACATTCACTGCTCAGAAGACGGGTTAAGCAAAGTCTTAATTCCTTCATGTAAGCATAAACAAAACAGGTTGAAAATATCTTGTTTTTTTAAATAAAAAATTTGGTTCTTTTAAACCAATGAAACTCAAATATTTCCCTAGAATACTAAACTTCAAGTACTTCGGAGGGTCCATCCACCTTGTTGGCCTTTTAATAATAACCTACCATTGTACTACAGAGGCAAATCTCTGTAAACAGTTTTAATTGCTGTGGGCAGCAGCAATTAAAAGTTATTTCAAAGTTTGTTAGACATAAATGGTTATGTAAGAGCTACACAAGAGGGGAAAATAAATGAGAGTGTAAAGGAATACGACAACAACCACAGTGCGGTCGGCTTGTTTTCAGTCCACCCACAAATGAGCAGTTCCATTCAGAAAAACACTATATTTATCTCTGAAAATCACATGACCAATACTAGAATCAAACAAATGAGACAAACCTACAACAGGTACTCTAAGATTACAAGGCACACTTCAACACCCATCAAAACTATTTCTAAATGATATTGTGTTCATGATATGCAGCTCTATGCTCATGGGAGAAGCAGAAAATGTTGCAGCAAAAAACAAACACGGTTGACTTGTTTCCATCATCCATCATTTTCTTACACAAAATTATTATAGGACGTTTACCAAGTAAAACCGCAAATCAGTTAAGTGAAAGCCCAGATAAGAAGTGAAACAGGCTGAGAAAACTCAATAACAGAATGATATAATGAAGTGTTTCTCCAGTTTCCATCATGTGGGATCAGTGTCAGTGTCTGGGATGTGGACATGAACTCACTTGTTGGTCTTGTTTGCTGTGTCTCAATTTACATATAGTACTTCTATACTTCCATGACTGTATAAGGTCATTTACATTGACAACATGCAGTGCACTATAAACAGGGGCATATGCAGAGATTTTTGGGGCAGTTGTTCAAGGGGATCCCTCTCATATCTATTCATAAGAAAATAAAGTTACATACGTTAGATAAATAAAATTACTTAAACAAATTCATGTCAATATCAATACACTTATTCAGATGTTAAATACTAAAAAAAATTTTTTTTTTTTCACTGACGGTTTGTTCTTTTACATTGAAAACCACAGCTAATCTACAATCTAAACTACAATGAAGGCTTGTGTCCAGATACAACGATGAGGCTCAGTTTGTTCTGTGTACTGGTGAAGGGAGCATTTTGAGGCAATAGAGAAATAATCAAAATGAATTTGATACATGATAGTTAAGGGTTAATTTCCCCAAAATATACCAACAGTAGGTACCATGCCCAACTTCAAAGGTCTGATCATACAGCTGTTGTTTTGGCCGTGTTCATCAAGTCAGAACAACTCGGGCAAAGATCATTTTAGCCTCCTGTCATCAGGGATGAGGTCTACTTCCACTCAGGATTATGATGAAATCTATTGGATGTTAAAGGGATGTCTCTATCTAGTGTATTATTTTATGATATGATATGTATTGGTTGTGTTGACATCTGTTGCAAACCAAAATGCCCCACAGGAACAATAAGGACTTTCTAATGCCGTCTAATCTAATATGTGACACAGGGGACACACAGGAAAGTAAAACGTTCATTTTCAAGTCAAACGAGCGAAGCAGCCAACAGGCGGGCTGGTCACATGTCATGATCGTCACTTCCGCTGGGTATTTAATTTAAGGCAACACCTCAGCCAGAATTCAAACACTTCTCCAATGAAACACATCAAATGAGAGTCGGTGTTTAATGTCTACACAGCCATGTTTGCCAGTGTAGACACAGTTGTTTCTACAATACGTTTCTAAAGTCCATGTTTCACTGACAGCTCCTTGCAGCAGATGGAGTGATTACTACACCACTGATACACCACACTATCGAGGGTTTTGTGATTTGAGAATACACACTATGATACTTTTTCTACCAATGTATGTGCCCCTGGTTGCATTAGGGCCACTGTGTGTAATAGAAGGACATTGTTCACAAACGCTCCATCCAAACAAAAAACATGGCTCAGAACAATATTATCATTATGGCTCCAAACAAAACCACCTACATTATAGTGCAGTGCAGTGTATCTACTTCATTTTTCATCACATCTGGGAGTGTCAAAAAGAACACGGTGCCTAAAATACAACAAGCAACAAGTTGTTGTGGATGCACAAAGACTCTGTGGACAAAGCCAAATATGATGTGAACACATACAACCACCAACGCGTCTGAAAGCCAAAAGGTCCATGTCGAGCACAAACGTGGCTGCAGGGGATGTACTGAGCATACACACCCACATAACAAAGACACGTGTACACACACACACACACACACACACACACACACACACACACACACACAAACACACACACACACACACACAAACACAAACACACAAACACACACAAAAAGCATGAAATCCCAGAGGCTGTTTTTGTTATGTTTCAGTGCCATTACCACCTGTTGAACATGTAAAAACGTGTGTTATCTACATTTCCATAATTATAATAATGATAATAATAATAAATAAAAGTGTGTGAAGTGCAGTTTACATTATTTAAACTTTTTTTCTTCTTTTTTTGAGATCATATACCTTTTTGTCACCTGTGACAAAGCAAAAATGAATGTTTTAATATAGAACCTAGACCTGCTTTATAATCAAAGACCACATGGAGGTCTTTGGATGATATGGGACAGTCCATCGTCTCAGTAGTTTTTTAATGCTTCATTAAGTGGCCCTTGTCCTCAGAGGGCCTGGCGCTTTAAAGCCTGTTCTATATCATAAACTTCCTAAACACAGGGAGAGCGAGAGAGAGTGGGGAGGATGGTGGGGGTTCAAAACAAACAAAAGTGTTCTTTGTTTTTTTTTTTTTTATGTATTTAACAACAGGAGCAGCAGCCAAAACCCTGAGGCGTCAGCACGCTCTGCACAATCCGGTTTAACACAATTAACAAAGCCGAGTGTTCAGAGTAGCAGGGGCCAGCACTGTACAACCTGAAGCTAGATATTACCAACTATATATACCAACATTTAAAAAATAATAATTTGCTCATTTTGGAGCAGAGAGAGAAAAAAGTAGATGAAATCGGGCAGGGTTATCTAATCATGTTATGTAAGAAAGCGGGAGGCTGCTGAGGAAGAGGGGAGTTGCTCTCTCCCCTTTGTGTGAAGGCTTGGAGGAAAGTTCAGGTGAACACCAGCTCGGTTTTTGCACTTTCCTCCTTTTCTTTTTTTTAACCCCGTGAACAGACCTGGACTCCTCCTTCTCCTGCTCCATGAGCTCACCTGTGGTTAAAAAGTGTTAAATGACAGAAAGACTAGTATCTATTAACTTAAACCGGCCTGACCCTGTCCTCATTTTTCTCTCCACTCTGGCACACATGATCTAGCCTGTAACTCAATGGGTTTCTAAAGAGCTGAAACCAAGTGTCAACCCACTGTCATGTCACCTATTGTTGTTTTGAAGCCTTCAGTTTGTCATTTGGTCATAGCCATTTTGTTTCTTTAAGAACATTTACTTCCCATAGTCACAATAATCAGTATTTGACAGCAATCAAATAGGCTGGCGGACTCTTTCCAGTGAGATTATTGGGTCAGATGCTTTAAATGTGCCTGATTAGAAGTAATTCAGCAGTTAATTACTGAGGGAAACTAATCAGGACCAGTTTTGTTGAAAAGTAGAGCTGCTGTGGAGTTAAACTGCCTGTGCATAGGAGGGCTGCTTACAAAGGTTATATACTGTACATATACTTAACCCTACAATCAAAATAAAGGTCCATATTGTATAAAAGTAGATGTCGATGTGGTCTTTAAATATAAAGCAGATCTGGGTTCTATATTAATACAGTGAAAGTATCAAAGGTCTCAGTCCAAAGATAAATGCTCACAGCTTGTATTCAGAAACTGAGCCTTAAAACAAGCTGTAAGGACTTCTGGAACTTTGTGATGTCACAACAAAACAGTCACCACCCTCAGCCACGCCCCATGCCCAGACTACCTGGACCCATCATCCAAACCTTGAAGGATTTGGTTTTTCTGAGTGTTTTCATGAAATCTGCTCAATTTCTCAGAGACTCAGAGCCTTTCTTTGGATTGGCTCACAGGTCAGAAAGGAGAAGCCTGAGAGGAGAAGTAAAACTACACTTTTTGGTTAGTTAATATTATAAACTAATATATTTTCTTCTGGATACTTCTTTACCAGGAGCGTGGAAGTTCATATTGAATTTAGGGACAGTGTGACATTATAATCTCAAGTCAAAAAAACACTTACAAGGTTTCAACCACACTTCATAGTCTTCAACAGAGTTGGCTCATGTGTCATATGAGGTTTAAAGCTCTAGGAAACACAAGTTAAATTGAGATTATTTTATCACACAACTTTTATAACATCCAGCCCATGAGGACAGGAAACGTTTTATTCTGTGCCCTCTTCACAAATGTTTTTTCCTGATTCAGCCCGAGCTGCATCTTCACTCTCAGCCTCTCTTTCTTGTCAAAGGTGACGAGCAAGCAGCTTCACACCCCAGCCCAATTTTAGACCCAGTTCTTGTCACAGCAGCACTCCTGCCACCTATTACAGTAGCTCCAGTCCCACTGAGGATGTGTCAGATTGGATATTCAATATACAGTATTTCTCATAGTCAACAAAAAAAAACTAAGACTCTGTCTCTCAACACCTTGTGGCTTCCCCACCCTATCTGCAGCTCTCAGCTCCAAGGGAGCTGGTTCCTACTGAGGACTTTAACCTTTTAAACTTTAACTTTAAAACTGATCACATCAATATATGGTTTCATTTTTTAAATTTCCTGAAAGAGCTGAAAGTGTGGGGACCATTTTCTGCAGCTTGATGTTGATTTAGACTCTCGGATATTTCCCTGTCTCTGATGCCACAGACCCACACAGCCTTCCTCGGTCCCTCCCAGCCCCCCTCTGCTTCTCTGCAGCCCCAGCTTCAAAGGCCTCCCCTGGGACTCGGACAGTTCTCAGCTCATATGTAAATGCCTCTAAATTAAGTAGCCGCAGAACAGAGCAACACGGCAACACAGATAAAAAGAGCATGAGTCAAGAGCACACAACACATGTAAAATCATGGCTTATAAGCACCTGTTTATCAAAACAGAGCCTGGCGAAGGGAGACGGTGTGAAATTACGTGTCCACTGGGAAGCTCTGTTCACGGCACTGACTCTTTCGCTCATTATTTTCAAAGCAGACGCTGCATCATCACGTGTTCCTGACAGCACTGGGAGCTTAACGCCAAAGAACGCCATGCTTCAATTCAGTTTTCAATTGTCACTTTACACCAACAGGAGCCAAAAGCAAAATCTTCCCCAAGCAGTAAAAACTACAAAGTAAAGGGGCTTTGTGTACAGGTTTTAATCCTTTCAACGTTTGAACCATGAGGATAAACGTCAAACTGAATATGATTCGCCATAAAATACATTTGGTTTAATATTTTTCCAGAAGGTTTTCTGCCTTTGATTCAAGAAAGACAATGTATAAACTATAAACTGAACCAAAAGAGGAGCAAAAACAGTGAGTTTTGTTTTTTAATGGTCTCCTCTTCCACTCAAAAGATCTTTCTATTCAAACCTTGGTAGTTTTATTCTGTTTCCATCCATTTATTCATCTGCCCTATAACAGAAAGGTGGAACTAATAACATTAACATTGTCTCTGTTCTGTGCAACTAAATGGAATTCAGCCATGATGAATGTTATTAAATACAATAATTAAATAATAAAAGTCTAAATGTCTGCTGTGAAAAAGTCTGAGGTCTGAGCTGCAGTCGCACAATGCTGCCAAAATAATCAAGAATGATCAAAAGCACCCTGTTAGAAAAGATTGTTCCAACATGGTCACCAACACTTCTATAAGCCCTGATAAACAGTTTTTACCTCCACCAAGGAGATTATGTTTTCACCAGGCAGCATGGAACAGCCAAAAACTGCAGTTCCTCAAATGGCCACTAGAGTCTGGCTCCAAAACTGAGTCATTCCCAAGTGTCAACCCACCATGACCAGAAGAAACCATATTTGGAGGAGGAGGGGTGGAGCTGACCTGCTCTGTACTCTATCCTGATTGGGTGGTACAGTCTGTCAATCACACAGTAGCCACGCCCCCTAATTCATCCACTGCTTTCTGGTCTATTTTCCTCTAAATGGAGCATCATTTAAAACATGAACATCATGTTGTATTGAAGACTTGAAACTAGAGACTGAGACCATAAACTCATTAGGAAAACGTTTACTGAGCTAATAAATCAAGGAGAAGTAGGGACATTTTCCCATAGACTTCAATACAATCTGACTTCTTTAACAACCAGTGGAGTCGCCCCCTGATGGTCATTAGATAGAATGAAGGTTTTTCAGCACTGACGCTTCACTTCACAGATTCAGAGTGTACGTGCACTTTATTAGTCTATGGTTAATCCTCATAAGTTCCCATGTTAAATGTCCAACTTTACAGTGAAGCTGCACAAATAATCAAAAAATGCAAATCAAAATGACAAAGTGCGACATTGTTGTGCATTTGTTAGCACCATAAATTTTGTGGTGCTGCAGAGACGCCCAAGCCTACAAATCATATTCTCCAGACACATGGGAAAATACATCTTATCGTCATTATTTAATTTTTTTTTTGAAAATGAAATGCAAAAATCCACTCCAACTGAAATCGTAATGCATATCACGATCATATCTGCCAAATATAACAAAATGGATTTTTTTTTCTATCCCAACGCTAATTAACAGGAGAATAAATATGTTTACAGCCTTGTACAAAAAATAGTTTGGGGTTTTATAGCTAATTTCCTTCTTCATGACAACTGTACAGGAGTGAATTTTATATATCTAATTTTTAAGCCGATGTGTCATAAACACTGTGAGGTGTGACATGTTTTATCATTTTTGTCAATTTCTAAGGAAATTATGTTTGGATCATCAGACATGTTCATATTTATATTGGAGGGAAATGTTTGGCCTTGGAGGAGGTGTGAGTGCCTTTGTAGTTGGTAATGGTCTTAGTGTTAATACCCGGTTTTCATCACAGCTTAGCAGGTACTTTGATATTGACACAATCAGAATGACTTTGACATATTTACACTTCCGCAGTTTGTTTTGCAAAGTGTAAGATATCACTGCTTTCAGAAGTACTCCACATGTCCTCCTCATCACTACAACTAGGACACTGTGTGAACAGCTTGTATTTACCATCTGTACAACATGACACAACCGCATTTTTGTGTCACCTCCACTTCCACTAGAGCAGGGAAATTTAAGAAATTTAAATGTACTGACAGAAATAAAACAAATTGTTAATAAAGATGAGAAACTTTGAGATTCTGTCAACAACGTACATGTGGCCAATTAAACCACATTAATGATGCGATTTCTGACCAACCATATGGCAGGTCTCTAGGAACAGTTCACACCTCCAAAAAATGCACAGAAAGTCAGTTAGTAAAGTTAAAAAAATAAAAATGCAAACGCTTTTATTTTGTTATCAAAAACTGTGCCAACAAAGACAGGAAATACTGAAATGAAGACTCAAACACCAGCAATTAGACCCAACCAATGGAAAGGACAGCAAAGCATTGAGAGACACACCGATTGCCCTGATGTCGAACTGTACAAGCAAAGAATGGAATCTCTATTCACTTTCTTTATCATTCATCCCTTCAGTATTCATCAATTCTTTCTTAAGCCAGTGCTTTCTTTAGTACCTCTTCTCATCCATTCATCACTCTATTTCCTTTGATTCATCTCTCTTCATCTTCCTTCCTCTTCCTTCCTCGTCACAGCGTTAATATCCCACCCTTAACTGCGTGCCGCAGTTTCCTCCTGGCTCTGTCAGCTTGGCCATGCCGTGGTGGTGGCAACATGCACGCCACCCAGAAAGGTCATCCCGGATTAGACCTTTCTGAGCCGCCGCGGCGCCTGCAGACCCACGCTGTGAGCTCCCATCGGCCTGCCGGGCTCCTCCGCGACAGCAGGTGGCTTCAGGACCTGCAGGGGGTTCCTCCCTGCCTGACTCCAACAGCCATCCCCCCGACACACCTCCAAACACACACACCCTGACTCCTAACACTACCTCTGCTGTAACCTGAGGGAGCATCAGCACAGCTCCTCGTGAGAATATTACATCATGTTTTGGTGTTGTTTTACTGGATATTTCACTGGTTCGGTTGATGTTACTTCTGGCCTGTGTGCATCTTAATGTAGGTGTTGCTATTCTTGAAATAGGAGAAAACTATTTCCAAAATGTCAAAAGAAACAGAGAAACAGAGAGAAAAATCCTGACACTTTAAAAGGAAGTAGTTTTTGGAGTTTGTAATATTTTACTAAACAGTGTAATTCCTGCAATCTGGGGATGTGACGTGATATTTGACCAACTGAATCTGCAGCCAAGGTTAAATCAGAGACAGAGCTTCTGTTTTAATAATTTAATTGTATTCACAAATGATTGTAGAAATGTTGTGTTGTGGTTTTGTTTAATGAGTGTTCGTTTACCGCAAAGCCGTAGATGCATTGATATTTTTTTAAGTGCCACTATGCTGGTGTAGAAACAGTTTGGAAGTGAACTAGAAAGTGAACACACTTAAATGTATGAAGTAAAAATAACGTACAAAACACAATATATACAATACGTTAAACCCGGAGGCAGCTGTGATCATATGGTGTTTTATTCTATTGCGGATTTTTTTACACTTCCTTTTTAACGTCTGGCTCAGGATCACAGATGAAACTCTGCCAACTCTGCCTCAATACAGTTCTTTTTCTGTTCATTTGTCCTGGAATAAACTCAAAAAAACAAAATAAAGACTAATTAGTTGAAAAAGGAAAATGAAACACCAATTGATTTCATCAATTACCTTAGTTCATAATATAATCAATAAGTCATTTATCAAGCCAAAATGCAAAATCAATTTTAAAAATCAGCAACATTTCCAGTTTTAAATCATTCTGAATTGAATATTTTTAGTTTACTGTTTATTCAGACAAGCTTTAAGACATCACACCATTTTCTGACAGCTTACATGGACCAACAAACTAATCAGTTATTCAAAGATTAATGAGTAATTGAATTAATAGCTAGTTGAAACATGGCCTTCCTCCACAACTGTTAACTGCTGGTTAACTTGTACTCACTGCTGAGAGCCTCCTGACTATGACCTCCTGCACTGTCACCAGGACCACACTGCCATCAGTGACCATGGCCGTCTCCACAAGAAAGGCATTTGTATAGTAAGAGACTCATTCCAGCCACAGGAAAGAAACAGAAAAATGAACTGCTAAACAGACTCAGAAACAGCTTCTTCCCAAAGGTTCTCACCTCTGTGATTCCCCCTCCCCTCCCTTACCCACTTGAATGACTGAAGAGCAGTAACCCATATGCACTCTGTCACTTTGTACTGTTTTTATGTGTCTTTAAATCTAGTACAAGTGTAACGATACGGTTTTACAACGATATTGACATTTTCCATTGTTCAAGTTTTTGTTGTAAGGAAATCAGGGATAAATTAATTGTTGATATAAACAAGTAAACACAATGATTATTGGCAAATACGTTCACCTTTTATTAAAAGTGCAACCACCATTTCTTCAGGTTGATAATCAGTGGTTGAACTTGCTGCTATTGTATATAGTAGTATAATAATTGGTTACTCTGCTCCTACTGTTCTTTGTTCTTTGGCGCTGCTGGTTCATGCTGATGACATCACATACAGGGAGAGTAAATCAGAGTAACATTTAACATTTCTTTACTATTAAAAGTGCTAAAAATACATTCACATAAAGTTTGTCGTGCTTAAATACAATGTGCAAATTCTTAGTATCAATACAATCGATTATTTACCTTGCAAATCAATTTGAGATCGATATATGTCCCCTGTGAAGGATAACTTGCCGAGCGCCTATCAATGTAGTTGGATCGTAGGAATATAAATCGATACATTGATGTAGTTGATGAATCGTTGCACCCCTACAATATAGATTTATTCTCCTGCTGCACAGTTAATCCCAATATCATCTTAATTACAATTTGGCCAAGAAGAAATTGCAGGAGCTGCAATTTTTTAGATGAAGGTATAAACTGAAACTGAAGTTACAATAGCATATCATAACACAATATCTGCCAGAATATAAGTGTGTGAATGGGTGTTTGTCCTGTGATACTGACGACCTGTCCGGGTTGTATCCCGCCTCAGCCAATGTCAGCTGAGATTGGCTCCAGCCAGCAAAATCATGGCATCCTAATCTTTTCCATTTTATTCTACCGTGCCACCAAAAGATCACAGATCCACAGATCTAAGCTGTGAATAAAGTGTTACCATCACTGATCTTAAAGGTCTAAAGACTAAAATAGTTTTTAAAAAAACATTTAAAAAAACTCTTCACAAAGTCAGAAAGATGAAGTTCTCCACTGGAATAATAACTTGGTTGGTTGTATGGTTCTCACCCAGCATGAATATGAACAAGAAAGGTGTTACATGTATGAATGTATGTGAATTGGCAGCACCTGCACATTACCAGTTATGGCTCCACATTGTCTTGAAACCTGCATTAAAATACAACTAAAAATACTTCCTGCCTGCTTCAGCCATCAGACACAGCAACAGGGAAATTCAGTCTGTAAAGAGTCCATAATAATCTCTGCTGTTCTCTTTCACACTGCACCTTAAGCCGCCCACACACCGTCCTCAGTCAGCATCCATCCATTCCCCCAGCCTGCTAACACGGGGAAACAGCAACAAAAACGTCAATTTAGCAAAGAGGGGAAGAGAGACTCTCTCTTTAGTGGCTGGAAAATTTACGTGCCATCGATTTCCCCTCAGCCCCGCAGCCCACCGCTCGCTGCCGGCTGATGTTTAACAGACAGCTACAGAAAACTCCGCACAGCAGGACCTCATCTAATCCATCAACAACCTGCAGTGAGAGGCCAGAGGACGAGAGACACCTGGACCAAGACTCAGCACAAGTATTGAATGACTAACACTGAACACAATACAGCATTCATACTGATGGAGGGTACAGTCAGGAGGCAGCAGGGGGCAGATGCAAATATACTGAGCAGCAGATCTAACACTGAATGTTACACTGAGGCATATGGGCTCAATATTGGTCTGAAATTAAATATTAATATTTGAGCAGATCATGCTACATTGAAGTGTGTAAACCCTCCAGTGAAGCCATGTTTGTTTCTTCACTCATTAACATTTTCTGTAAATTAAAAGCAGTGATGTATCCCCGGCCTTTGGGCCCCTTACAGCCTGTTAGTCAACATTGCAGGGTATAATTTGCCCACGTTTAACACAGTAAGGTCATGGGAAAGAAAAAACTACTACAGTTTAACTACTGTTCTAAATCCAGCTCAAGGTATATGAAAACTGCAGGTAACCTTGGCCACAATGCTCACATTTTACACAAGCGCAGCAGATAACCATCAGCTGAGAAAAAAGGAAAGAACCAATGCTCTTTTTAACATCTAACAATTTATTTATATGGCGACACCTTTAAAAGTTTTACTGCATTAATTCTTCATGCTGACTTCTAATTGGCGTCATGAATGGCTGCTCAGTGTGTTGGTACACATTGTTTTGCTTTATTTTGTTTGTTAATTCAGTTTTTTGCCTTGGCATCCTGAGCTCTTTTACCACAGAAAAGCTCATAAACACCATGGATACAACTTCATTATTGGACATTCTGGTCAAAGGTGGCTTCGCCTTTGCTCACGCAGTCAAACATGGGAGGAGAGGGGACTCAGCAGAACTCCAACAGAAGAACAGTTGTCTATTAAATGCCAAAGAAATAGCTAAAAATGTTCAATACAAGTCTTCAAACTGCTCCAATAAACAGTCCAAATTACAATAATAAGACAATTGTTTGCCATTCCCCTTCTTAATAAATGACAATATGATTAATAAGTTATTAAAAGTCACTTTAATAACTTGGTAATTGGCTTGTCTGACAGCCAGTTAACTGATGTAGCAGATAATGTCTTCACTAAAAAACAACACCCCCTTTGCTTGTGAAAGGCCTTTAACGTCATTTCATAGCAGTAGGTGTATGTACATAATTACACCATAAAACCGATATTTCATGTCATTGGTTATTGTGGAATAATCCCTCATCCTACTTGTCACAAAATCCTATTTTAACAAAATAAATAAATAAAATCCAAGTTAACAAAGCCAGAAACTGCCAACTTACACTTTGTTGTGACTTTCAGAGCTGCTAAGAAATATTTTTAAAAAGTCACCAGTGTGTGTGTCAGAGCTTTAGTGTGTTGTGTTGGTGTTAATGTTGTTCCAGACGAGAATAAACTGCTGAGGGAGGTGTGGGATCATTCTTTGGCATTAAAAATGAAAAGATGTTGAAAATTCAGCTGCTGGCAGCTTAAACACTGGTATGATGATGATTATTATTATTATTACTGCCGTTCAGAAACTCTTGTGATTAAACCACCACTTGGCACAAGTGCACAAGCACAAATCCACAGTGTGCGTTCACATGCACGTACCCGCAGATACACAAACACTAAAACTACACACCCACTCATGAAAAGATTAAATACTCAAACATAAAACCGAGAAATGCACGAGCACAGCATTAGTAGATGTCACTTGTTCTTTTTTATTTTTTTTTATTTTCAGTAGACGGCTCCTTCTACTCAGGCAGAGGTCTAATTAATTCTGTGGGAAACCAAGTGGAAAATCACCTCTAATGGACTTCAGGCCATATTGATAGAACTCCTCGATATCTGACGGGTGTAAATGGCCATGAAAAATACTCAGAACAGGCCTGATCTCATTATGGAAAAAATCATACAAAAATCAAACAGAGAGGTTCAGCATCTAAAAACCCATTTCCAGAGGCAGAGATATCCAACAACAGCATCTTTATAAGCTAATTAGTCTCCAAATTTACATTAGCGTGGTGTGAAAGTTTCTGAGAAACACAGTGACATTAGGTTTCTCTACCAATGACAAAATCTGGTGAAAGTCCTCCTCTGTATATCCCTGAGGCCAAACAGCTGATGAAGCCATTATTTCATCTCCCAGACCACAAACCATCAATATCAGCTTTTGTTCTGCAGCCTGAAGAGTCTCTTTAGTCACATGGAAAATTATAAACACAATTCTACAATCATTACACTCGGTCCCAATTCAATTCTACATGTTAGCAAATTTAAATACATCCACGTGGCCTCAGAGACATCAGGGTATTGACTCCTAAAGTATTTCAATAATGAAGTCCGAGCTATTGCAGCAGAGGCAACTGGAAATTACCCATTTTTAGAAATACCCATTTCTCTCCTCTCTACTGCGATCCATCATCTGCTCATCCAGGTTAAAACATTTGCTAATCAGCACTTAGGTGCAGCTGGCCTCATGGGAATGACATTTGCTTTGCAGGTATTTGATCAAGTATTTGGATTTAGATTCTGATGACAGCAGGTAAAGAGATTAAATGATCATCAAAATTATTACAGCTCATCTTGAGAAAAACTGACAGAGGTCTGACCACGATGCGAGCCAGATCACCTCCAGATGAGGCCCGACTGATCTGATCACATTCTGATGCAGTCACACCAGCGATAAATGTGTGATTTCCGAAGACATACAGACACAGACTGCATGTTAATACCAGGTGTAAATAGGGTCACAGTCATCCACTGCGACTCAGAGGAGCCCGGCAGCAGGAAGCTGTACCAATCAGCAAACTGGAGGAAATGGTTGAGTTGATGACTCATCCTCACTTACAGTAATCTAGGCACTCTAGACCTGAGCACGAAGCTTCATCATGCATTGTCATCAACTGCATTGGGCTTCATTCATTCAGAAGATGATTTTCATACATGAGTTTCATTCAGTGGATAAGTGAAGTGATTTCCTGAAGTATTCTGTGGCAATAACCTAAAAGGACAAGTGGTGTTTGCACAGTCGAGTGCCGGGAACAGATCTCATAGCACTTGTGTTTTTGGTCAACAGTAAACTTCATGTAGCTATAGAGCTCATCGGCATTTGTAACGTCAGGAAAATTACAGCTGCAACTAAAGCTTCAGCGATGTCCTTCAAGCCACTTTGAATAAAAATGTCTGATTTTTTTTTTTTTTAATTTTAAAGAGAATTAAATTAAACTAATGGGTATAACTCTCTAGCTTAATGATGTGGGGTATTTACAATGTGTCAACGTTTGAGTTTTTTTAATCAGGTTTTTTATGTTCTTTCAATTTATATTCTGAAATTTATGTTAAGTTGAACATTTGCAATTTAAAAAAAAATGTATTTCATACTTTTGTTTTGTTTTTTTTTTGTTTTTTTTTTAATTTTCAGATGTTCATACCCTAACCCTAACCCTTAAAGTTCAAATCCAAGACACTTCACCACAGAGAATCATTCGATCAGTGGTTTTTCATGTGGTTATAGATGCACTCCACCTGTTGAACATGGCCTTGTAATCTTATCTATATCTCAAACATTTACAGTTTGTGTATTTTCCCCTCCCTGCACAGCCGTCTCACGACAGACAGAAGACACCACAATCTTACCTCATCCACATTCTCAAAAGCATTGATGATGTCGTAGGGAAGGCAGGACAGCAGGTCGATGACGAACCAGGTCTTAAGGTAGTTCATGCGGATGAGCTTGGGATCGGAGATCACCTCTCCACCGGGCCCCACGAAGGTGGTGTGGAAGTTGAGGACAATGTCCACCAGGAAGATGACATCCACCACACTGTCCAGTACCAGCCACACAATGTTGTTCTGCTTCGTCTTGAAGGAGACGTTGTAGGGCACCATGATGGCCGTATAGAAGGTGAGGATGAGGATGACCCAGTCCCAGGTGGTTTTGAAGGTGCAGTAGTGAAGGATTATGTGTGGAGGCGTCTTGGGGGCTTCCTGCTTGTACTGGGGCAGGATGTCAGAGTTGAGCTGCAAAACCTGGAGATGGGACAGAGAAAAAAACCTTACTCAGCAAAACTTATTTATTTTACCTGTTTTGTTTTTAATTATTTTCATATTTATTCATTTACTGAACTTTTAAATCATTACTGCATTTCTATTTTTTTAACTTTTAATGTATCATTGATTCCATCCATAATTAATTCTATGCTTAATCTCCAACTTTTATAAACTTTAGCAGTGAAATAGATCCCAACACAAACACATCATATGAGTTAAAAATAGTGTGCCTGTTAAAACATTTAAAAATAAATTAGATAAATTATGAACAAATTATATAACATTCAAATCAACAAAAAGGACGCAATCAATCCTGAACAGAACAAAATAAAAACAAATGAGGCTCATTCCATCACTGTGTCTGCTATAATTCATCAAATTTATCTTCAACTTTTCAGTGCTTCACAGGTCCTCTAGACTCAACAAATTAAAACTTTATCCATTTGATCTTATTTCATTCATCATGATTTTTGGCCTAGTTTTCACACTGCTATAAAACTGAGACCAATAATAATGAAGCTCCATTTTTATCTCATTTCCAGTTTTCAAATTACATATATCGTCTTTTTTCATTCTGAGAGACTGGTTTTAATACATTTAATTTTTCAGATGCTACTGTTTCACAGTGTTTGTGGATTTCCAATACTTCATCAGTTTCTGGTTGTGATACCCCTGAGACAATCCAGCATATAACAGCAGGCTGTAAGATGCTAGCAGGCAGGGCGTACATGAAACACTGTGACCAAGTGGCTGCTATAGTGAACAGAAACATCTGAGTATGTACTTCACACCTGTGAACATGGTTGAGAATGACCAAGTTAAAATCCTGTGGGACTTCCAGATACAGACTGACAAAATGGTGATGGTTACCCAACCGTACATAGTGGTGGATAAACAGCAGATGAAGGCAGTTGTGATCGATGTAGCAATGCCAAGTGACAGCAGAACAGAAGAAGGAAAACAAGAAGCTTTGAGAAGCACCAAGGGCTGAAAGAAGAGCTAGATAGGGTGTGGAAAGTGAAGGCAACAGTGGTCCCTGTGGTGATGGGAACACTTGACCCCCAAACTGGGAGAGTGATCTCTGTCCAGAAAAGTGCAGTTTATGTCCTGTTTTGTATGATAAAACTGCAAAACTGCAAGTGGCCTTTCAATGTGACCAGTACAGAGAAGTAGGGACATTTTCAGACTTGTATCTATAATAATACAATGTGATTTGACTTCTTTTTACAACTAGTGGAGTCGCCCCCTGATGGTCATTAGATAGAATTCAGCTTTAAGACACTCCAGCACTGGCTTCACTTTTCAAACCCAGTCCATGTCCACTTGAATAGCTGTAGTCACTTTATGTGTAGAACTAGTTAAAATTCTGAGCCCTGTTTTTTTTTGATTAATCCAAATGTACTTTGCTGTTGTAGACAAAGAAAAGTTTTGGTTATTCTGTTTGTCAATAGTCAACTATATTTATGAGACACGTGGGGAAGAGAGTTGTACATTCACTCTGTTTTGAAAGGGCAAAAGAGCAGAGTAGGAGGAAAAAGTAAAGGAAAGATAGATTAAATTGAATTAGTGTGATATATGACAGAGATAAAGTCGAAAAAAGTGAGCAGAAAACTCTTCTGTTTTGTTTTTTAGTTTTGTTATAATTAGCCCCTGCTGCTCGGTGTGTGTAGGGAGAGGGGGACCATAGTGCAGGAAAAGTATATCAAATTTGAGATGTTTTTCCTCTCCAGTTTTCATCTGTATTCATCTTTTCTCTGTGACAAAACCACATTATGAATAAATTTGGCTTGAAATGAGACAGAGACAGAGGAGGGGTGGAATGAGAAAAAGAACATCAGATGTGAGGGAGAGATGCGTTGACCAAAAAGGGAAGAAAAAAAACGGCCATTATATTTTGCAGCGTGGTGATCGTCACCCCCACTGAGCGTGGCCTCTTCTGCAGAACACAGACTACATTAAATCCAGCAGACAGCAGTTTGATTTCCTCTGCAGGCCACACACACGGATCACACACCAACCACTCAGCTCATTTTACACCAAACTGCATATTATTCTGTTTGTATCCAGCTGCAGCAGAGAGCAAGTGTAGTGTAGTCTACAGCTGCAGATACAAAATACATGATTAAATCTCCTAACACGTCCCACTCAATAGAAACTAACACAAATAGTTTTAAAGTAACAGCTGCACTACCAGTGGTACTTTTACAGCAACCTTAACTTATGACCATCTCTAGTAGTAATACTGCTGTTTAAACAATTACTATTATGACGATACTAATGACGATAATGTTTTAAACTGCAGTCATTACCTCGTCTAGCACTGGGTGACTGCTCATACTAATAAAAATACTGAGGATGAAGATGTCGAAGTTATTGCTTCTATTGTAATCAATATAGCAGCTACATGTAAACAACTGATAATAGTAATGCTACAATAATTTGCTCTTTATACTACTTTATCACTATTACATTGGTACAACTATTCCAACCCTACATGTTATAGTACCACTGTAGCCAGATAAGCCTCTATATCACAGTACTGTTGCTACATTAGTCTCTCTCTTTCTACTTCTACTACTACATTGCAGCATCAACTCAGCAAGTTATTGTGCGTGCCTTTGTAACACCTTTATTTGACAAAAATATGAGAGAGAGGTTTGTGAGCTGCCAGTTTGAAGCCTCCAGTTTGTAATTTGTCTGTCTTATCTTAGTTTTTAAACCTGAAGAGGCCATATTTGGAGGAGAAGGTGGATCTGACAGCCTCTGTACTCTATCCTGGGTGACAGTCTGTCAATCACACAGTAGTCCCGCCCCCTAATTCATCCCTTGCTTTATGCCTATTTTCCTCAAGATGGGACCATAATTCCAAAAATGAACATCATGTATTGAAGACGACTCGAAACTAAAGACTGAGGCTATAAACTCATTGGGAAAATGTTTGAGTGGGGGAGTGACATGCAGTAAACTCAGCCACCAGGTCGCCCCAATTCAGAATCTTTTACTTGTGACTACGAGCCCATATACTGCTTCTAATGTTGCTTCTACTATTACTGCTACCACTACAGCATCTATTACTTGTGTGTGTAGCATTACTACAAATTTTATATCAGTCTACTACTTCTTGTACTAACACATCTACAGTTGTACTATTGCTGCAACTAATACTGTGACTACAGTACAGTACTACTTGTACTAGCACCCTTTTACACTCCGTTAGCCCCTATTTGTCCTCACAGCAGGACGGTCTGACGTTAAGTAACATGGCGTCAGAGCTGAGGATCAATGGCAAGCATCATAACAGCAGCGTTGCATCTAATCATCATCGTCAAAGCTGCCATTCAAACAAGCTTCTGGTCAAGAGCAGCAGTGCCACTCAAAAGTGAGACTGAGGAACCCAGCAGCATTGTGGGGAGAAACAGGAAAAAACGGCTCTGCTTGTGTGACACTTGACAGCGCCCTCGACAGAAGACGCCAGCTGTGCCTTTCAGACTGAGGAGGAGATGGATCACCTGCGATATCTATTGAGTGCACTCAGGACATTACGCAAGCCTCCACCATCCAACGCAGGGCTTGAAAAAATGGGAAGGCGGGTGTATCAACTTGTCTTTGCCCCTTCCTTCCTCCCTCCCAACATAACTTCTATTTTCCTTTACGTTCTTCTCTTCCTTCCACATCTGTCTCTCACATCTTTCTGTCCTTTATTTGCTACTCTACTCGCTTAACTGTATTTCATATTTTTATCCTCTCACTTTCTTCACTTGTTTCCTCCAACTCTTCCCGAGCCTCAGATAATGAATCACAAGTAAGCTGTAATTATATAATACATCTTCAAATAAAAGAAGTTATAATTGTTGACTTTTCCTGACATGTCTGTAACAACAGCAGAATTTAAAACATGTTTACAGAGCAGAGACTACAGCTAATCATGGACCCATAGTAGCTATGTCACAATGCCAGATATTCAGTAGTTTGTATACCAAACAGGCACACATCTGCATATAGTCTGTATCCAAGCGGTAGTTTTTAGAGTCCCATATTCTATAAAGGTAGACCTCCATGTGGTCTTTGATTATAAAGCAGGTCTTGGTTCTATATTAATACAGTGAAGGTATCAAAGGTCTCAGTCCAGAGAAATGCTCACAGCCTGTATTCAGAAACTGAGCCTTAAAACCAGTCGTCAGAACGTCTGGAACTTTGTGATGTCACAACGAACCAGTCAGTGCTATGAGCCATGCCCACATCCCAAGCCCAGATATAAGGTCAACAGTTCAGATCTCTTCCTTTCATGACTTCCTTTCCTTATTTCTCTACTGTTTGAAGTCCTTCTCTTCCTTCTTCTTCTTCGATTCCACTTTCACTTCACTGCCCTTTCACTGTTTCCCATTTCATCCTCTTTTTCCTCCCCCATCTGCACTTTTACTCCTTTCATGCCCTCACCACCTTGAAATGGCCCTGGAAGTGAAACCTTTTCTTAAAAACACAACCCACTGCTTACTTCCTCTTATAAGCAGGGATGAAACTCAAACAAATTCTGATTAAAGGTGATACACCTCACTCAAGCCTTCATGAATAAAACAGGAGGCGGAGCTCTGGCAAGGAGACATCTTCTCTCATCTTCTCCCCACCCCCAAAATCCATTTTCTAAATTTTCAAGCAGCAGTCACAATCACTCGGAGTGCCCACAGTCCCCTGTTTCTCCACCCAGCATGAAATTTTAATGACACCTACAGTCCACGGGAGCAGAGGAAGCACCGCTCACGGTGTCAAACAACTGCACTTGCAGGGAAGATGGGATGCAAGTGTGTGCTGAGGGAGGGGTGGGGTAAGATGGATGGATTGAGGACGTGGTTGTGTGTGAGGAAGTGGAGTATGCTTGCATGTCTGTCTGAATGCACATTTGTGTGTCGTTGCTATAACCCAGCAATGATAAAAAGGTCTGAATGTGGTTGTTAATGTTTTATATGAGGGTTTATTTGTGCAGAAATAATGAATAAAGAGCAGAGTTGCTGTTGTGGCATATTTGCTGTGTGTGTGTGTGCATGGAGGGGCAACTTTCAGGTAGTAGGTTAGCTGCTGCACTGTTGGTACCATTTTATCATTTAATCACGTTCACTCCTGTGAATTAAAGATGTTTTTTTTGTTGTTTTTTTTTTTTTTTAATTTCATTTGGAGCTTTCTTTAGCAATGCCCATTAAAAACAGCTAATGCTTAAAAACTATTTTTAGGAAATCTGACAGTTTTAGTACCAAGTTAATTAAGAGCATGAGTGAAACAGGAAGTGATGGGTTCTGCAAAATCGCACTGACATTTGGAGTAACATAAATGACTAAAAACTTAATTTATCTAGACAGGGGTGGCACATTGTTTGAAACATTGTTCATTTAATTAGTATGTATTCAGCAGCATTTATAAACACCATTTCCCAAAGCCTAAGACCTTTTCTGGGCAAATGCCACCATCTTGCCAGGCAGATGTGGAGCTATAGTATGAGAATGGAAAGAAAGGGCATATGAACAAGAAGAGGGACAAATACTTATAATAAATAAGTATTTATAAATACTTATAATAATAATATTAATAATAATAATCGACATGGAATGTGGTGGTAAATGTTCGTAGAAGCGGCTTTTATTTGCAAAACGAAATGTTTGTTACAAAATTTAAACTATATTGCTAAAGTTGATCCTCACTCATCCTAGATCATGAAGAGTAAACTCTCTTATCGGTTTAAAAGTTGATGAAGAGTATTTGATACTAGCAGAGCAGCAGCTACACAGCCACCCTGAGCTCAAGTAGATAAGTTGTACTTTATATCCATGTTAGCTTGTAGACAGTTTAACCACAGGTTAGAAACCTGGGTAGGTGACATGAAGCAGAAGTAATTAGTTACAATTGTTATCTGCCGTTTAAATACACATCTGTTTTAGAAGAAGACAGTATGTCAGTGATATCATGTTTACTGTGATAGGTGTAAGAGTAAGCATGAACAGCATGTGTGAGAGTGTGTATTTCTGAGTGCATTTGTGCTCACCTCTGCTAGTCTGGACTGTTTATGGCTGACTTCATGTTTGCCTATGGGCGCCAGCTGCTGCAGCGTGTTGCGGTTGTTGGTGAGTGCACGTGTCAGCCGTGCAAACTTGGTCCATCCTGCAAAGACGAGACATTAATCAGTGGTTAAGTCACAGACGTCACACCTCAAATGGCTTCAAGAATGCACAACAGCTGGCACTTCAGGTGATGAAGAAAGACATTTGGCCAATGCTTTGACAAATGCAATGAAAATTTACCTTTGCTACAACCTTGTCTGCTACATATACAACCAAACCGCAAATTCCTTTGTTGTATATATATAATCACAGGCTGGCTGGAGTTAAACAAAGAAGCAGAACAGCAAAGAAAAACAACATTTTTTTAACCTGCTGATTCATGACTCAATCAGAGACACAATCTGGTTCCAAAATATTCCCACAGCCTCCACTTGTGCTTGCCACTAGAGGGCTGAGAGGAACCGAGTTTTTCCTTTCCCCTGTTTATAGTTCATATTTACAGTAAAGCCAGTATCATGTGAATGCAGCACAAGCCCTGCCTTTCATGGCAAACAACATAACAAGCTCAAAGCGTCCTTGAACACAACTGAATCTCCACCAGCTGCAGGGTTTCTGCTCTGTAGCCATCCAGTGTGCTCTGACCTCTTTGTGGACGCAGGAGCTGAAGGAGAGTTTCTCCTTCAGGGCATCAACGAAACAGAAATCACTGAAAATTTAGCATATGTTGTCTAATAAAACTGAACGCTTGGGGGAGGAAAGCTACTGTCTGGAGATTCATATTTTGTATCTCCATGTCTCAGTGTGGTTGCTGCTCTGACCACTTCACTATTTCTGTGTGTGAGCTGGGACTGTCTGGTGGGGGGGGGGGGTCAGCTGGACTCATTAGGACATTTCCATTGGATGCTCAACAAATAACGTACAAATCTATGAAAACTGCGCGTGCGTACACTATGCGAGATCTATAAAACACTATTTAAGCAATATGAGAATATTAGATACGTTATAGTGAGCATAATATTGTTTTTAACCACGTAAGAATACCCTGGAGGAGTTATTCATAGCAACTTAGTGAAAATCAAAACCACTGCTCCAGCAAACCAACCCAGTAAAACTATTAAATGTGGTTTGCTAAATATTCGATCTCTCCCTTCCAAGTCTCTCCTAGTGAATGATTTAATCACAAGTCACCAAATTGATCTATTGACCCTCACTGAGACCTGGTTGCTTCAGGATGAATATGTTAGTTTAAATGAATCTACCCCTCCCGGTTACATTAACTACCATGTGCCACGTGTCACTGGTCGAGGAGGAGGAGTGGCTGCAGTTTATCAGTCTAATCTGCTTATTAACCCTTGGCCTATTGTTTCATATGATTCATTTGAAAGCCTTACTGTCAGGTTCTCTCACCATGACCAGAAAGCAGAGAAACCACTTATACTTGCTGTTGTGTACCGTCCCCCCGCACCTTATTCTAAGTTCTTAGAGGAATTCCCAGACTTTCTGTCAAACTTAGCAATGGAATCAGACAAAGTCATTATAGTGGGTGACTTCAACATTCATGTGGATGTTGATGATGATTGTCTGGCTGTTGCATTTAAGTCTCTCTTAGATTCAATTGGCTTCTCTCAGAGGGTAGATAAACCAACTCACTCCTTTAATCATGTTCTCGACTTAGTACTAACCTATGGGATAGAAGCTGAGCACATTACAGTTTTCCCTCAAAACCCTGTCATCTCTGACCATTCTTTAATAACATTTGAATTTACCTTGACAAATTATACTTTACTTGGGAAAAAGTCCTACTACAGTAGATGTTTATCTGATATTGCTGTCTCTAGATTTAAAGAGCTCATTCCAGCAGAGCTTGGCTCCACACCTAGTAGCATTACAATGGGCAGCTATGCTGATCTTACTCCCTTGCAGGTAGATTATCTTGTAGATAGCACTGCAGCAGCACTCCTTGGGACGCTCGATGCCGTAGCCCCTCTGAAAAAGAAGGTTATCAACCACAAGAGAATAGCTCCCTGGTACAGCCTGAACCTGCGCACCTTGAAGCAGAAGACCAGACGGCTGGAAAGGAAAACACATTCCAGCCAGCGTGAGGAAGACCGTCAAGCTTGGAAGGATAGTTTATTATTATATAAAAAAGAACTTCGTAAAACCAGAAGCACGTATTATTCATCTTTAATAGAAAAGAATAAAAACAACCCCAGGTTCCTTTTCAGCACTGTAGCCAGGCTGACCAAGAACCATAGTGCTGTTGAGCCATGCATCCCTCCGACTCTCAACAGCAATGAATTCCTAAATTTCTTTACTGAAAAGATTGTGAATATTAGAGCAAGGATTGCCAATGATGAACCACAGACTGTAGTGCCTATAGAAGCATCTCCCAGACTTAATGCATACCTTGAAAGCTTCACCCCCATTGACCTGTCAGACTTAACTTCTGCTATTACCTCCTCTAAATTAGCCACATGTCTACTTGATCCAGTCCCGACAAGACTGCTCAAGGATGTCTTCCCCTTAGTTAACACTTCCATACTGAACCAGATCAATCTTTCCTTAGTCACAGGGTATGTGCCACAGGCCTTTAAGGTGGCAGTTATTAATCCCTTACTTAAAAAGCCTTCTCTAGATCCAGGCGTGTTAGCAAATTATAGGCCCATATCCAACCTTCCCTATATCTCCAAGATCCTTGAGAAGGTGGTTCTAAAGCAACTACATGAGCACCTGCACAGTAATGAACTGTTTGAAGCTTTCCAATCTGGATTCAGAGAACACCATAGCACTGAAACAGCACTGGTAAAAGTCTCCAACGATCTTCTTATAGCTTCTGATAGAGATCTGGTCTCTATACTGGTACTTCTGGACCTCAGTGCTGCATTTGACACCATTGACCACAGCATTCTGCTGCAGAGACTAGAACATGAAATCGGGATTAAAGGCTCTGCCCTAAAATGGTTAAAATCATACTTATCCGATAGGTTTCAGTTTGTTAGTGTTAACAATGACAATTCAGAGTACAGCAGAGTTACGTATGGCGTACCACAGGGCTCAGTTTTAGGGCCAATTCTTTTCATTCTTTACATACTTCCATTAGGCGATATAATCCGGAAACACTCAATCGACTTCCACTGTTACGCAGATGATACCCAGCTCTACGTATCGATGGAACCAGATGATAAAAGCCGCCTCACCAATCTGCAAGACTGCCTAAAAGACATCAAATCCTGGATGTCCACTAACTTCCTTCAACTAAACTCAGATAAAACAGAGGTCATTGTGTTTGGACCTAAAAATCTCAGGGACACCTTCTCTTTGCAGATTGCTTATCTAGATGGCATCACCCTGAACTCTAGTATGACCGCAAGGAACCTTGGAGTAATATTTGACCAAGACCTTTCATTCAGCTCACACATTAAACATGTGACTAGGACTGCCTTTTTTCACCTGCGCAGCATAGCCAAAATTAGGAATATCCTCTCTCAGAGTGATGCTGAGAAACTAGTACATGCATTTATCACCTCTAGGCTGGACTACTGTAACTCTCTGTTGTCAGGATGTCCGAAAAACTCTCTAAAGAGTCTGCAGTTAGTCCAGAACGCTGCAGCAAGGATATTGACAGGAGTTAGTAAAAGAGAACACATCTCTCCCACTTTAGCTTCTCTCCATTGGCTTCCTGTAGGATATCGAGTCGACTTCAAAATCCTTCTGCTGACTTATAAAGCCCTTAATGAAAAAGCTCCATCTTATTTGAAAGACCTCATAGTCCCTTATTATCCTTCCAGAGCACTTCGCTCCCAGCATGCAGGTCTTTTAGTGACTCCCAGTATCTTTAAAAACAGACTGGGAGGTAGAGCCTTCAGTTATCGGGCTCCTTTACTATGGAACCAACTCTCTCCATGGGTCAGAGAGGCAGACACTCTTACTACATTTAAGACTAGGCTTAAAACCTTCCTCTATGACAGAGCGTTTAGTTAGGGCCGGTTCAGGTAGCTCTGAACCATTTTTATGCTGCTATAGGCTTAGACTGCTGGGGGACACATCAGGTTACATGGAGCTCTTTCCTCTCCTCTCCCATACTTTAAATTATCATTTTCACTATCTACTGCACCTTGTTGTTTGGCCTTGGTGTCTGGCTCTCTCTCTCTTGTGTTTCCACAGATCCACTGAAGCTCCATCTCTCTCCACCAACCACCCCCTGCATCAACCCCTTCCCCTTTTACCCCTGCTGTTAAACCGACCTGCTCTTCGCTCCCAGGAACCAGTCTACCACCCATTACCCCCATTAAGCTGCCTGACTCTCCCTGCCTTCCCTCCCACCAAAAACTGCCTTCATTAACTCCTGCACACCATTTCCATCTGTGTATATTCTGTATTGTTACCTGTTTTCTTGTCTGTATACAACATCTATTGCACGTCTGCCCGTCCTGGGTGAGGGATCCCTCCTCTGTTGCTCACCATGAGGTTTCTCTTTTTTTCCCTGTTAAAAGGGTTTTGTTTTGAGTTTTTCCTCAGTCGATGTGAGGGTCTAAGGGCAGAGGATGTTGTTATGATGCTATGTAAAGCCCTTTGAGACAAACTGTTTGTAAAAATGGGCTATACAAATAAAATTGCCTTGCCTTGCCTTGCCTTGCCTTTAATTCACCATTGGAAGTTCTGTATCAAAGCCAAATGGGCCACATAGTGAGATAATAACTGCATTACTGGGACTACTATTACTGTGTATGCTACTTATTTTGAAATCCAACAATTACATTGAAAAGTGACTTTTTTAGTTATGATGGTTATGTAAGTCACAGCTGACAGTTAAAGACACCAGACTTTATCTAAATTATCCTGTCGGTCTCCACTCTGGAGTTAGCTGAGCTACCTTTACCTAACACTAGCTTAAAGGAGTTAGCATTAACAGCTCTTAGCAAGAGCATTGTTGTGTTTATAGGACAAAGTGTAAAAGAGAAAAGAAATAAAAGATGTTCCAATAATAAAAGTAAGATGTTGGCACTTTTAGCAAGCAAAAGAGTAATAACGATAAGCATCTTATTATGCTGAGAAGCACTAGTTTATTAGTGGTGAGGGAAGGCATTGCAAGCTTTAGGAAAAATGATCACACTGTTTGAGCAAACCCAGTATTTCCTCCTGCTCTTTTACTATCGTAGTAAAATCATTAAAGCAGAACATGAAGCTCAAGTCTTCCTGTGTTTTAGGCAGAAGTTTCTCTAATTAATAGCAGCCTGTCCAGCAGTGGTTATTCTCCTGCCATGGGGCTGACCACACCACCACTGACCAGACACAATTTCGGAGGACGGGTGCTCTTACTGTACTGCACTAAAAATAAAATCAAATGTTTAAAAGGGCAGAGAGAAGCACAACAGAGGCACACCACATACAGTAGCCGCACATCGTGATCGACCAGACCCTTTGAAGGGGCCATTATGAATAAAAAGTGGACTTTGAAAATAGCTTTTAACCCTCGGGCTTCCAGCCACATGACCCTTTCATTCTCTGTTCAAATGGAGGCAGCCTTTCACTTCTCTGTGCAGCGGTGTGAAAACAGTCAAACATAACATGGCACTGAGACCCATATAGTATAACTATCAACAGAACACATTCTATTCAGAGCTTATTCTGAACATCGAATCCTAATCACTCGACTTCCCTTGAGGAAACTGTTGTAGTGGCTGTTGTGTAACTCACTGTACATCTCAAGCTTTACAGCAGCATCTTTTATGTGATTTTCTATATGCTAATACTTAAAGTTGGCACAGTGCAGCCACGTACTAAGCCTGGGTGCTCTTAGCCAATATCATTCCTGGAGGGAAATTGCTTATGTGATTCACAGTATATTGTACAATATATTGGTGGCTGTTGAAAAGTATTGCAAACAGCCTTGCTCTTGCAACTTGCTCTTCTAAAGCAAGACCTAGTAAGTATAAGAACATCTACCAAAGTACTGAAGTACTGCCAATAGATTCAGAGAGATGTTTTCAGAGTTTCCTAAACTACATTTTGCATTTTTTCTTTTATCTGACATTAAATACATTATATTGTGCGCAAAGTTTACTCAGAAATTAAAATGGGCTCAAAATCCTAAAACCAAGAGGTTAAAACATTATATCTCAGACTTGTTTCAGTTTAATGACAAATCCTTTTAAACATTATGCAGGAAAATTATAACTTAAGTGCCATTTAATTTTGGACATTTAACAGCATCCAAGTCTTCCTCAGTGGACAGAGTTTGCAAAATTGTTATGGAAACATCTCAAACTGACTCAGAGTCAGCAAATTGAGTATCTGCTTTTAGTTTGATCCTTGCGATAAGCCATTGAAATGTTAATCTGCTGAACAGAGAGACCCAGCTGCGCAAATATGGAAGTTTGACTCCACAACATCTGGATAAAACTGAAATGAGCAAACATCAAGACTGTAGCTGTAAAACACCAGAATGTACCTTAGGATGGACACGTCTTATTGGCTATAAAGTCAACTTCATCTGTATGATAACAACAATAAATGTTATGTAATGTAAATGTTGGCTAGGCTAACTGCTAATGCTTATTTACTTTTGCTGAAGCAGAAGTTGGACTTCAAGGCTTTTAAATGTGACAGAGTGCTTTTTCTATGCTGCCTATACAGTCGCAGTGGTTGCATAAGTCACTGTAAAGTGTGCATTTATTATAGAGGAGTACAATGCCCTAATGTGTTCAAGAATAATAGCAATGCATTGGCATGGAAAGCAAGTCAATGTGTTCCTTTTTAGACCCAGAACCACTTTCACCGTGAAGTAAAATGGAGGAATTTGCCCTGGTGGTGCTCATGTAAATACATGCTGACAGCTCACAGGCCTCCACCGTATAGACTGACACAGAAGGACAAAAGGACCTCACATAGAGCATGAAGAGAAACTGCAGGACAAGTAAATAAGAGGTCTTTTTTTCAGTTAATAATAATGCTACTGCTATGGTTCCCCTCAAGAATGCAACGCTGTGTGATTTATCAGACTGGAGCACAATGGAAGTGGAAAAAAAAAAAAAAAAAAAGTAAAAGGCCTGTTCTAAAAATAACAGGAGAGCAGAACTGGTGCATGCAGCACCAAAGTGAATTCTGAAATAAGATTTTGATCAGTTGTTCCACTCTGAGGACGAACAGAGCTCAACAAAAACTGAATTTACAGACAACGCAGTCCTTCAGGAGACAAACTGACACGTGTAAGACATACATCGAGCACACATCCAAATTTAACACCCGTTACATTTAGCGTGGGAAGGTCCACGTTACGCTGCTCCAAGTGTACGTGCACTTACAGAACAAGCTGGGAAACTGAAGGAAAGGTGGAGTCACTGAGGTTATCACATGGACACAGATGTTTGGTAAAATTAACTCTACAGCACCTCTGGGGTGCATTAACAGGTCACGCAAGAAGCTGATTTACTTGTCGTGTTGTCTTTATTAAACAGCTGAAGATAAATTCACACCTAAGATGTAAGATTATGTCATTTAATCTGTTTCTCTTTTATCTGTTTTTTATCCTTTATGACACTTATAAATATTCTGTACCAACTGTTTTATTTCTGTCAAAGCTCTATATGAGTTAATATCCTTGGTCTTATCTCTGGGAATAAGAGAATCTTATGTCCTGTGCATATGTGCGTGTCTGATATTTGTTAGATGACAGTAAACATTTCGGCCTTTAACTGTTTTTATGAAAAAAGAAATATATTTTGTATTATATAGATTTACTAACTCATAACGAAGTATAGAGAAGGTCTAAAACCGCAAAATATCACAAACATAATGTATATAAATACAAATAGAGAACAGAAAACAGAATAATAAATCATTTTTGTCATTTCTTTTTTAATAAACTTGTTGGTGGCTGGAATTATATTTATTATTTCTAAAATTCTTGCCTCTATGCATTTTTTTGACCATTCGTGGTGATAAACAGCCTTCAAGTCAAACATGACTTCCAGTTCATATTGACTATCTAATAGCAGCTCTTTTTTATGGACTGGACACAAGATGTGGAAGTGATTAGACAATTAAATGATTAAACGTCTCTCCCCTCACTAGTCAGCACCAGAAATACTATTCTGTTCTAGTATTTATTCATATTTTTTTAATACAAAACACCAGGTAACAGACAACATCTTATAAAATCAGCTCAGTTTGGCAGTATTTTCATCTAAAATGAAAATAAGGTCTGTATCAATATGTAACAACATTCAGCAAAGGCATGTGGACATTAGTCTGCAGGCTGCTGGTGCTAGCACAAACAACATCATAATGGTCCAAACCATTCATTCATCATTGTTTAGCCACAGACACTGTGATCCTGCTTGGTCTGAAAAGGTAAAACAGCTCATCTGAGCCTTTTCTTACTCTTTGACTAGTATTAAGTATAAGTTCAGTATTTATTTCCAATTAATCATTAGTCATTGGGAACATATATAGTTTGGACCAAGCTGAAAACTGAGACCAAATCACCAATATTAGCTTCTCTATAACTGCTATTCTTGTTGTACGATAGAATTTATTTTCATTCTGTCCATACAGGGAGAGGAAGCCAAAAATGTCCTGGTACAGCAGCCAAACTCCAAGGTGCCAGGGGCCTGTTTCACAAAAGAGATGTGACAGTGGCATCACATTCCACACAATCCAAAATTGCAGAGATAGATTTCTCTGTCCTACAGGCTTCCCCCAAACTCAAAAGCCGTATTCATGTATAGCTTTTCTTTTGGTTAGACAGATGTGTCATAACAAAAACATGAATCAGTCCTCCAGTTGATGCCAAACTGGCTCAAATATTGTTCCAATTCAGGGGGACAACACCAGCTTGAAGTTGGCTCAAGTATTGCCTCCCTGTATGAATTTTGAGTTACTTAAATCAAACAGTTACAAAGATTAAAAGTTCAAAGGCTGATTTGTTGGGTAATATTTTTATTTGTTTGAATCTTTAAAGTTTCCTAAGATTACATTTTATTGAAAAATAATGTCACTGAATGCTAGAGAATAAACTTCCTTTCAGTAATTTTAAGGTGAATATTAAACTGCCCAACAACAACTGTACCAAGCATCATCATACATTTTGAAAGCAAAAATGCTGGACCTAACGCCTGAGGCTCCTGTGTTCCTGCCTCCCTACTCGTCACTCATCCTGATCATCTGTCGACCTGTAACAATGTCTTGCCTGAGGCTCAGTTAAAATCCGTCTGTGAAGCTTTTACAGGTGCTGACAAAGCAAACAGTGAACACAGGTCCCCTGCAATACCACAATGCTGGGTATTCTGCCTGCCACATGTTTAGCTTTGTTCTTTTTGTTGCCATTTTCCTACATTGATGTTGCCGAGATAATGTTTTAGCTTTCAATCTAAAAAGGTACCTGTTGAATCTGGCAAAGATGACGGGAATAGTATAAATCTGTGTTTTTTATGTGGTCACCTGATGTTCCACGTCACTGTCAGATGAACAAACCTGCTGTGACTCCACGTGTACAACTGTGTTCGCATCAATACTGATTGTAGTGCACGTTAACAAGAGTAAATTTAGGAGGATGATTTGGTGAGAATGGAAACAAAAGAAGCAATTTTGGCCAAAACTGAGGCATAAACACAGGGTCACAGGGTGCAGATAATGCATTTAAAATCTGTTGTTATTTCAAGTTGAGAGTGGACATCTTTAGCAGACCAGGATCTCTCTCCCACTCGCCTGACACTGACGTGCTGTGGCGTGCTGAGCCACCGGAGCTGCCAGAGACGGAGCCAAGAGCAAGTTTTGGTCTGAAAGCACGAGTAAACTCAGCTGCCAGGGCCCGCAGCAGCAAATCTCCCTCCCTCACAAACGGCCTCTCCCACCCCTCTAATCAGCAGGCGGGTTAAACTGCAGCCCACAGAACGCTGCTCTGTGACACGGCAGAGTAATGATGCGCCCGCACCGTGGCCCCCAAACAAGCTGCACTGTACAGAAATACACCATATTGTAATGGCTGCAGCTCATCAGTCAAACCCCAACAGCAACATGCAGCCTGTTGCCAAGGTGTTTTGTGAACATCTACAGTAAACATCCCTATTTATGCTGTTAACTTGTCATTGTCTTGTTCAAACAGTAAAATATTTAAAAAAAAAACTCCCATTACTGTGATCACATCTCACCATTATATTCAAAGCAGAAGGTGAGGAAGACTATGTCTGTTATTTTCTCAATTTATTGATCAATTGGGTTTGGTCTATAAAATGACCAAAGCCAAAAGTCACCTCAGTTTGTTTGTTTTGTCCAACCAACAATCCCAAACACAAACAATTTTAGGCTCTTGTTTTGAAAAATAGCCTAAACAATGAACTGATTATCACAAGTATTGTGGGTTTTTTTTCCCCCCTGTCCTGCAGCTCAGAACTATGGCTGGTTAACCTCCAGTTCTAAGCTAATTTAGCCTGACTGCTAACTGGTTACATTAACGAGTCTTTACAGAGACCGGCGGCCATGAGGAAGAGATTTATTTCTCTTTTGGCCTGCTGAGTTTGACACACACACAAAACACACACACACACACAAAACACATACACACACAAAACACACACACACACAAAACACACACACACACACACACCCCAGGAGAGGTTTTTTTTAGCCCATCTACCATAACACACCCACATATTAATCTTCTCTTAAAAAGGGAATACATTTGCTTTTAGTGACAACCCCAGTTCTGCCAGCCTCTACACCTATTCACAGAATGGCTATACTCATGTAGAACAAGTTAGAAGAATTCCTCAGGAAAAGAATGATTGCCTGTGGTTGTTTTTGAGCATTTTCACTGGGCCAGATTGATAAAACCATAGCAATATCTACCAGAGTCAGACTCCTTGTCAATAGCAAGAAGAAAACTGTTCAATAGAAAGTTGGATAGTTTCAGTATCATGAAAAAACCCCAAAGCATGCTCCCTCCCTGGCTCATGCCGTGTCCCGTGGTAATGGAGCGTGCTACGTGTAACAAACGGCCAATCATGTCACAGGTGTGTTGTTTGGTCGCACCAACAACAGAAGCGTGGAGAAAATGAGTGCAGCCGGTGAAGCTGGACAGTTCTGTGGTTTCTTTACGTCTGATTGATCAGGAACTCAACTGTGCAGAAAAAACATCCTGAAACGAGCACGGATACAACAAACTGATCTTTTATAATAATATAACATTTTAGCATGATTTTTAATTATTATTATTATTATTGTTATGTAATTTTCCTTCATTGCCTGCTTGTGGTTGGAGCTGGGACTTTAACACATGACATACTAAACTCTGTACATGTTTTGTCCCTCCAATTATTTTAGAATTTTGTGTTGTGTTTTGTGTTTTTTATAATGATAATAAATATTTGATCACAATAAAAATAAAAAACAACTTATTTTTACCTCCCTTTGTATCAGGCAACATGTCATCAGTCTCGACCAAAATCTGCCACAGGTCCACGATAGAGGTTCAACACAATAAAGACACAGTGTACTGCTTTTGTCCTGGTCTTTAAAAAAAAAAAAATATGTCATTAAAATGATCAATAATCACTGATATCAAGTGATATGGACATTTTTATCCTGTTAACATTTTGGCCACATTATCTAGCCCATTTCTCACAGTGGAAGCCTTAAGAAATGAAAATCCATGAAAGCTGAAATAAAGAGCTAAAACAAATGTATTGATATCAGTTGTGTTACAATGTTAACCAAAATGAAACCTTTTGTTGTATTACAGGTTATTTCAACCTGTAGAGAATTTACACATCTTTGAAACCGCTCACTGGACAAAGGTGAGGTATCGTCATCTTGAAATCACAGACGTCTGATGACAGAACATGTGAAGTTTGTCGTGTTGTCGGAAGGAGCTTCATCTGACTCACACAGACATCAACACACTGATGTGACAATATTAGTTCCACTCAAGCACTAATTGCATGTTCAACCCATGTTATTCATGTGTCGCTGAGCGCACATAATGAATGAATAAACAAATCACACGACACACTCTGAGCAGGTCTCTGCAGGGGTGGGGGTGGGGTGGTGTGTCCATCACTGCATGTGTGCGCACGTGTTTACATGTGTGTGTGCATTAAGAAGGGGGAAAGGATGAGGAGGGGGTGAGGAGGGGGTGGGGATCCTTGTCAAAGGGCAAACACACCCGCTCAGAGGCGCCAAGAACGACTCCTAGGGCGGGAAGCTGACACTGTGCATCAGTCAGGGCACAGAGGACAACACCACCACCCACATCTCCTGTGATTCCTGACAGCACCACAACCTCCTCAAACACAACCTGACAGCTCGAGACGTTCCCACATCGCTGTGAAACAAGACTTGACTCCTTTTTTTTTTTTTTACATGCAGCCGCAGCTTGGAAAGAAATAAAGAGTGGAAAAAAAGATTTGTAGCAAGCAAAAATGTTCTGAGACTTATCTGTGGGAGAGGAAGAAAGAAGAGGAGGAAGAAGGAAAGAAGGATTGGTAGCAAAAGAAGCAGGAACACAAGGAGGAAGAGGAAGAGGTATATGAGAGGGAGCCAAAAGGAGGACAACAATGGAAACAAAAGAAGATGAAGGAGAAAATAAACAGGACGAGGACGAAGGACAAGAGTGATAGGAGTATCAATAAGATGGGACTAAAAAGGAGGAGGAGGAGGAGACAGGAAGACACAAAGCCAGAGGATGAAAATATCAGGGTGGACAAAGATGAGTGAGAGGAGAAAAATCTGTAAAAAAGAAAAATAAGAGGAAGGAAAAAGGTGGAAAAAAGACTAGATAAAAAGAAAACAAGAAGAAATAAATATATAGAACATGGAAAAGAGAAGAAGAGGAAGATAAAGGATGACAAGAGAAAATTAAGGAGGAAATGGGTGGACAAAGAAAAAGATTAATCAAGATTAAGAAAAGAAAATATGGAGAAGAAAACATTTAAATATTAGGGAGGAGGAGGAAGATGATGAAGGATGACGAGAAAAATAAGAAAAAGATGGAAAGAGGAGGAAGGGGTTGAGAAGAATATCAAGGAGAACAAGGATATGAAAAAAGGAGGAGAAGGAAGATGGTGGGAGAGGAAGAAAAAGAAGTTAGAAGAGGAGGAGGAGGATGAAGAAACATAATTATATGTCCTATCAGAAGCCAACTGGCATTACATTACACACTGGGGCATCCAGCCATGTCCTAATCTGGTTCCCACTCAGACATTTTGTCATATGTCAGCCCCCGTACCCCCCCACTCCCCACCCCCTCCCTCCTGGAACTCTTTACTATCTAATAACACAGAACACAGCATAAAAATAATCTTTCCAGGTGGCTCAGCACAACAAGCCACACATCATGTACTCAGATTTTCAAATCCATCAAAGACTTTTGGTCGAACATCATTCTCCATATGTCGCGTCTTAAATTCTATGAAATTATCTAATAATAAAACAACCCTCCTCCAAAAATAATCTTCAGAAAAACCAGAGAGTTGTCGTTGTTTGAGCAGAGATGTTTTTAGAGGCAGTGTTTTGTGCCTGCCACAGACAGAAACACTCACCTTTGGTGGTTTCATCTTCGATGGGCTGCTTGAAGAGGGTGATGTCCTTAAATGTGCAGAGGAACAGAACCACCTTGTCGTTCTCGTTCCTGATGGGAGCCACTTGCATGTAGAACCACACTGGACTTTCTGCAAAGATATTGCAAGATATTAGCTGTGTTGTAATTTGATTTTTTAAATATTTCCCAATTCAATTTACAACATTAATCAGAGAAAAGCAGCAAATCCTCATATGTGGTTGACTGGTATCAGATTGTGGTTTCTCCTTTTCTACTTGATAGATATTGAAATTGTTGATTCCTGTCCACGTGTCAACCCACTGATGTCACCCATTGGTTTGTAATTTGTCTGTCGGCCATTTTGGATTTTTGAAACCAGTAGAAACCATATTTGGAGGAGAAGGTGGAGCTGAGGAGGAGTGAGGGGTGGAGCTGATACTATAGCTGTGTCTTTATTCAGGAGCCACATCCTTCAAAGGCTGCATTTGAAGACTGATTGCATCACAGCAGTAGGCTGTCTAATTTCAATTACTAAACTGAACAAGCTAACAGAGCCCAAACGATTAGCTGCAAATAATAAGTAAAAATTGATAAGAAAAAAAGCCAAAATCAGCTGCTTGTGATAATTCCTCTTTTAAATCCTGACAATGTCACCTTGAGCGCTAGGAAACTGATGAACATTTCTCATTTAATTCTTTTTTCATTTTCTGACATTTTATAGATAAATGTTCAATTAATCAACAGCAAACAACCTCAATCACTAATGAACATGCAATGATTCTAGGTTTCACAACAATCTAGGTGGGCTGTTTAAAAGTGGTGTATGAGAGATACGATGAAATAAAGTAAACCAGCACTCACTGTTCTTTCTGTACAGCAAGATCTCGAAGCAGTTGGACTCATAGTTGTCGAATGTTTGCCTGACTTTGTCGATGGTCTTCTTGTCCGTCAGCTCTCCGTACATAAAACTGGAGGAGGAAACAAGCGACGTGAGAAACAGCAGTGATTGATTGTGACCTGACCCTTTAGCCTTTGACCTGTTATAGTATATGGCGTATACTTGTAATGGCATCGTCAATCTGTTATTTTACCATAAAATGTCCATTAAGTTTTATGTTTGGTTTTTAAATTGAGTAAATTGATGCAGCAGCAGCATAAATTCAGCTCCCAGTGAAGGACTGTGGATCGGTTTTGGATTGGTGCAGTCTGCATTTCCTGGCATGGTTGTAATTATTCCTTAGAGGGTTGAGGACATTTTAATCTCTGCTAATATAATTACATTGAGTGATTACTTTCTTTCCCAAGCGCCACAGAGAGGTGCAAATAAACAGTAGGAAAAAAATCCACCACTTAGGGTTCACATTGTTTTGTCTTTATATGGCCACATTGATGATGGATTAAATCCAATCAGTGTCTGGGAAAGAGATGATGTTGCAGTGGGTATCTGGATCCACATGGACACGAGGGAACTGAACGTACACATTATGGATGTGTTTGGATGTAGAATCTGAACATGTTGAACGGCTGCCAACTGACTGCACAAAGAGGTCACAGCTCCAGCATGTTTTTACCCATCTCTCTTAGACCCTGTTTACACCTGGTACTAATATATGATGTGTATCTGCTGAAAAAAAACGTGTTCAGAACTACAGTTGGTGAAAACGCAATCTTTGCTGGCACCTCAAATTAATCCAGAGGACAGAGATCTGATCTCAATGAGGATAAAGAGAGCAGTCAGAAAATACCAGGTGTTTCATCATCTGGATGAAGTATTGGTATTCAGTATAATTCATCATATATACATATACTATGCAGATATTTTAACACCAGGTGTAAACTGGGTGTTTTAAAAAGTTTAAATAATTTTACAGCTGCATCTTGTGAAACTTAATCTGCTTTAACAGAAAAAAAAAGTCTTGGTCCCGAGGGGTGATGACATTAAACTGATACTTCTCATTTACGTTTTATGATATCAACAGTGCAATCTGGGTGGATATTTGGTGATTTTAGAACATTATAACAAATTAAGAGGCAAATTTTTCACAATTAATAGCTAGTGTATCTTTACAGCAGTAGTGGTTGCTGAACTTTTTGGCTCATGACCCATTAAACTAACCACTGTTTACTTGAAACCTTTTGTCACAGGTTGAAAATAAGAGAATCTGAATTGAGTGATACTAAGACTTATTACCTTAGTATTATTATTATATTTCCTTAAAAATTGAGACCCAGGCAGGTAATACATAAGTTAGAGGGGAAATAAAATCTTTGTAGGAGAACCATCTCTGTAACAGAAATATTTCTTACTCATCATTAATTCTCTTGTGACCCCTCAGATTTACCTTGTGACCTTGTGGGTCCTGAGGGTCCCAGATTCCTTTCTTTGTCCCTTTGCACTACAGTGCATGAGTCAGTACGTATGTGTATTATCGAGTCATTGATATGTCACAAAATTATACCCCCCCCCCCCCCACCACCACCAACACCACAAAATGGCATGGGCCCCCTTCCCAGGCCAATGACTTCCATCACTCTGGCAGCAGCCTGCAATTTTAGGATCTCGCTGGGCTCTTCTCTACTCTGTGTCACATCTGAGCAGACTGTCAGTCTCAGTGTCCTCCTCAGCCCAGAGCCGCACAGAGTAGACAGAAAAATCTCACTGCCCCCTATTCTCACTTAGCTCAGTGTCCAAGGGAGCCTTTTTAGCCTGCCGGCTAGTCAAGGCCATCACCCTCCAGTTGGGTCTGAAAGACGCCTGAGGAGAGGAGTTGTCCTTTGGAGTCAGATTTTAAAACACGTTGACTGACAGGCAAGCAAGACACCATCCTCGAGCTGGACTGGGCCAAGCTCCCCTGGCAGCTTTAAATTGGATTCATTTCAGAGTCTCGCTGAGCGGTGTGCCACCCCCACCACCTCTCTCCCCTACTTTCTCTCTCTCTCTCTCTCTCTCAACAAGAGGAAATGCCAGATGCAGAATTTTTTTTTGGCAGGATGACTCTGCTGAGGTCCACACTTCTGCTGTTTGATACCAGAGCAGCTCTGGAGCACTAAACCAAGTTAGTAGCATGTAAACAGCTCTCTAGAGCAGCACTGTGTGGTTTTAATGGTCACTACGGTGGGAGAGAAGCAGGGAGGTACCAAAAAAATATAAATGTCACTTTTTAATCTTCTCTCTGTCTCTCTCTCTCGCTGTGTTTAAATAATGGATGAAACAGAATAAAAAAGGATGTATTCAGTGGATTTTTTTGCAGGGTAAATGGAGCACTTTGAAAAGGACAGGGTTTTAGTTTTAAAAACAATGACTCATGACTACTCTATGGTGGTTATAAAGACACTGGTGTTTTAAAAATATATTGGTTTTTATAAGATCCACTTTAACTGAAGCATTTAAACCATTAGACCAGGAATAAATGCAACATATAGCAGCTGTTCATTCAGTAGGAAAGTGTATCCAAATGTAAAGGGAGTACAAAGATGAAAACTAATGCATGTTTAGTTACAACGTGAATGCAATTACAATAAAACAACAAGACAAAAGAAGTCATTATCGCTCCATTAGTACACTGTAACTAATCATGCTTTAATATGGCAATAATTGTTCACATTTACATCTACAAACAGATGTCTTACCTGCATGTGCTGCTCTTCTGCATGACCTCAGCCCTGTGGAAGCCAGAGAGCTTGCAGAATCCGTCATTGCTGTAAACTACAGGCCACTCCACGATCTGGGCGTTTCCCAGGAGGAAGCTGGTCTCTGACAGATTGGACATGATACAGAGAGATAGAGAAAGAGAGAGAGACACAACATCAGCCCCAGTAACGGCATCAAATCTGAAAAACTAGACGCAAGGCTGCAAATCTTCTCGGCCCCTAGAGAGGACTGCGGAGAAAATGTTTTACAGTGGTCTAAAGTCAGTCATCAAGACTCTGACTAGACTCAGAGGGATGCTTTCACAAAAATAAGGCAGACTAACTTTGCGCCTAAAAATAAAGCTGTCCCCAGACATGACACTAACATGAGCTAGTCTATCTACTGAAGCGTGCCTAGTTTATGGGTACTGAGAGATAGACCATGCATTTTACATGACTGACAAAGACAAACTCCCTTGCGTGAAGACTGCACACATCACAGCTGCAGCTCTGAGTGTGGTATTGGTTGGTGATGATAATGATACAGTAATGCAGTAATTGTGTGCAGATGGTTGGTGCTAGTAGCTCATAAGCTCCAAATATGAATGTGCCATGGCCCATTGCTACTAGGATCTAACCTTCTGCTCTTTAACTGAAATGATCCAGAAAATAATATTTACCATGAAGCATTCAATCCAATTTGATTTTATATTTTTAAAGGACCCATATATCTGAAAAGTAGATGTAGATGAAGTTCTTTATCAAGACAGTGAATGTAAGGGATAGTGCTCGGTCCACAGAGAAACTGAAACTAACCCTTAAATCCAGCCGTCAGCACTTCCTGAACTTTGTGATGTCACAATAAAGCAGTCACCAGGCCCAAAGCTCAGCCCACCTGGACCCACCAGCCAAACGTTGCAGGATTTGGTTTCTCTTAGTGTTTTACCTGAAATCTGCTATATATATTAATTGGATCACTCAGAAAACAATCAGCCAATCAGAAGAGAGAGAAGCTCAGATCCTCTCCTCTGATTGGCTGACTGACCTGTTGTTACTAGAGCTCCAGAGAGAAGTCTGAGAGAGGAGATGTAAAACTACACTGAGATGGTTTTTGCTTATAAAAACAACAAACAAATCTTCCTATGGATAGTTTGAATCGGGCCTGGGATTGTTACCACAGGTTTTCTGATCAATTTATTTCTCTTATTTTTGTACCAGTCAAAAATAGAAAAAATGCCATAAAGTAAAAAGAAGTTGGCATATTTACATATTTCTAAAACATTTACTTGGGACAATTTATGTACAAATTTTCCCCTTGTGCTGTATGTTTCTGTTGAGTTAATTAATCCCAGTAAACACAGCAGATGCTCTGACGAAGCTCAGCTTGTTTATTAAAAGGGAATGCTGGGTAACTAGGAAGTGGGCCAGAGAAGGTCAGGAATCCACTGAAGACTCTAAACAGTCAGCCAATTAGAAGAGAGGCTCATGACTTTTATTAAAGTATTTCAGAGAATGAACATTGATACTTTCAGCCACAGTGCCGGTATTGGTATATTAATTAAACTTGAATCATATTCATTCAAAACCAAGATCTACCCTAGTCTCACTTTAAACTGTTCCCCTTTTGGGGTAAACCATCCTTAATCTTTGTTTCTGACATTACAGTCGGGGGTTACAGCCACAGCTCAGTAATGACAAGTGCAACCCTCAGAAAAGTTCTGACAGTGGAGTCACACTGAAAAGGAAACACTTCAGCAGGATAGATCACAGCAGGAAATATTTTTCTGAAGGTACATAAAGAGAGTATTATAGTAAGACTTAAAAAACTCTGAACTTAAACCTTATAAGCCACAGCCTCCTTTGTGCCCTTTGAAATAAAGTTGAGTAAGACTCAGTTTGAGTCATCTTGACCTTTCCGCTCTCCTCTTTCATGCCAATCAATGACTTATCTGGATTTTCAACATAAAGTGATTGAACACTTATGACAATAAACAGTATCCAGGTTTTGATCATATCTGGGGTGTGATGCCGGTCGATTATACTATTCAACACCAAAATATTTCAGGGTTTTGTTGAGCAATTTCATGGATTATTCACTCTGTTACATCATCAAAATTTGTCCAGTACAAAAGAAAGTGGGACTCACTTTCCACCAAGATCACACAGTCCATTTTCCTCCTGAAGACATTTGAATCAATCAACCTCAGTGACCAGAGGAAGAAATGGCCTGCTGCAGTAACAGTGTTTCACTAGGTTAAAACACCAGGGCTAATGTTCCCACTAAATAAGTTTAAATGTGCAAAGCCAGGTCAGGTGCAAAATGAGGATAAATGTATACAGCAGGAAAGTCAGCAGGCTGGCAGCTGAAAGGCTTGTTTGTGAAAGGATTGCATGGTATCTCCTTGTTAGCAAAAATTAACCACCCCCCCCACCGGATACAGTGGACTGGATATGTGAAAGTACAGACAGGCATCGTGGGTAACCACACCACCACTGAAGACAGCTGTACGTGCATAAAGTAATGAAAGTTGATGCTAAACAACATTTCTTCTAGACTGGTGAGTAAACAGCTGTTACTAATGTTAGCTATGGAGCAATAACAAGACTTACAGAAAAGCTCCTTTAAAGTAACCTCTCTGTAGCGTGGCACAGCAATTACAAAAACTCTCCTGACAGTGTTTAAAGACTCAAACCTTCACAAGCGGACAGTCGGCTGCTGTATAATGATACCCCAGAAGACTTCGTCAATTGAAGTCTCAGATGTTAGTGTGTCCTTCCCCAAAGACAAAAAACACACAAACACTGACATGGTGACGACAATTAGATGAATTTTGAAGATTTTTTCCAAAAATGATTTTCAGCAGGTGACTATTTGATGTTGAGCTGAAGCTTGATACACAAGCACTGAGCAAACACAACTTTTCAAAACAGTTACAACAACATTACTACAAAATGTGCACTGTAATGGATCAATAGCATTTTGGGCTAATCCTGCAAGTCTTTTTAAACACACTGGCATGAAGTTGACCCTAAAAAGGTCAGAACAATACCTCCTGCTTTTAAAAATGGTCAGCATTATGCTAAGTTACTCAATTTGTGATTAATGAGCTAAAAAAAATGCCAATAATGCTCTTCAACACCTTCCAGGTCTGCTGCACTGGCAGGTAATCACTCATTATTAGAGAGCCTGATCTTTTCTCAAAAAAATAGTTGGCTGCTAAAAGAGTGAGTACTCCAACAGCACATGGCCCAGAAACACAGTATTTCCCACAGTGTACTTTCTGCTGACAGCAGGGAGGAGAGACCTGTGGTAAAGATAACATTTCTGCAGTGAAACACAGATGGATGAATTCCTGCAGGTGTGTCAGCAGCTCCTCCAACCAGGTTTCGCTGCAGGTTTTTACAGACTGATGAGTAAAACCCTCCAACAGCACACTCCATTGATTTTAGTGGTCAGCCATCTGATGATATAAAACAATAGTAGCTGTAATAAAAGCCGTTCTAACTATAGTCAGGGAAAAGCCTCTATTATATCAGAAATGGACGTCACAGAGAGTGGAGTGAAATCCACTTCTAAATAAAAACACCAACGTTAATTCTGTGTATCACTCAAACACTGTCCAATAATCATGCAGCAGAACAAACTGGGGAAAACATATCTGTAGAACCACATCTGAAGGCGAACAGAGAGCCTGTCATTTAAATAAATAAGCTGCAACGAAACATTGATGGGATCCACATGAAAGCGTGAGAGGCTGGTTTACTGTGTTAACTGGTCAACAGTTAATTGTTGACCAGTTTACAAATGAGTTAAGTTATTGTTTTAAACAATTTTATATTTGTTATAAAATAATAATGACAACAATACTAATAATAAAAATAATATAATTAATTAAGTTAGTTACTTAAGTTACAGCATTGAACAACAAATAAGTTTTTTCACAGAACATTATGATGTCACAGTGAAAATGACCTTTGACCTTTTGGATAGAAAATGATGTCGCTTCACCATTTTATCCTATTATGTATTTTTTGTTAAATTGTGTCATAATTAGTAAATAAATTGTGACGTCACAGTGACCTTTGACCATGAAATTATAATCAGTTCATCCTTGAGTCCACCCAAGGATGAACTGATTATAATTAAAAAAAAAAGGCAAAAATCAAAATGCAGGTCAACAATTATTCAGTTTATTAATTTGTTTATCAAAGAAAAAAATATCTGGAACTTCTTGCTATTCAGTTATGTAATTTATTACTTACATTTATTATGTAAGTGAAGTTAAAATTTTTGATTCCAGCTCCTCAAACATGATCTGTTGACTGTCTTACGTTATAATTAAATATAAATAAAGGTCAGTGATATATCTGAGTTTTGGACTGTTAAATTTGGCCATTAAAAATTACAATTTTTATATTTAGATTTTACACTTAATGTTTAATCAATTAACAGAGACACCAGCTAACAAACAGCTAGTTGACAAAGCTTGTTGAGAAATTCTAGCAAAACCAGCAAATATTACCTAGGACCTTTGAACTTTGGCTTCTTGGTTTGATAAATGAAGTAGGATTCTTATTTTTCATGGACATAATATGGACCAAATGATCCATTATAAGTTAATTAAGACAATAATTGTCAAATTAAAGAAAAATAAACAGTACTACAGTGCAAATTCATCTACAGGCATTCAAAACTAACCAAGTCCAGCTTAGTATGAGGAAAGATGAGCAAAGTCTGACAAAAGCAGAGGTGAGTCTAACGAGCTGAGCCCAAAATGTCCTAAAATGGCCACCGTACAGAGGCTAAACATTGCTTTTTCTCTGGCACCTCCCTCAGGACAAACTTTACATTTTCTGCCCCACTTGTGATGAAAATCTAAGAACAGAGGCAAAGCTGTCTCTCCATGTTTCATCCATCCAAAAACACAAGCTAACATACCAAAAATCAAACAGGACTGCAGTGCATTGTGGGTAAGGTGTGAGAGGGTCACATCTTCAACAGAACAATCCAGAACAATATCAGCCTCATCTCTGCTGCTCTTTCCAAACAATTACTTCTGTGAATTTTCAGCACAAAAAGGAACCAGAGTTACTTGAATTTATCACCCTCGTGTTTTAAGCTGCAGCCTCCTGTGTGCCCTTTGAAATTAAAGAGCTGAGTAAGACTTAATGCAACACACACACACACACACACAACCAAAAAAAACTCCAGAATCATCTTGACCTTTTCTGCTCTTCTCTTTCATCACAATCAATTACTTAGCTGAAGCAAGGTTTGACCAGTATGGTGGATAACACCACAAGCTTCTTCAAGACGTGTGGAAGTCTCGGATCCAGCATCCGGACCAGGTCCAGGATCCAGCATCCAGGTCTACAATGAAACCCATTGATGGGATTATTCAATGTCAGGAAATTCTATGATGCGTGAGAACTTTTAATTCAGAATAACAGCAAAATTCCTGACCCATTACTCTACAGAAAAAGAAACTCACAAACTTGAGCCATTTGCAGAAAATATTGACTGACTGCAGCAACCTAATGACATCTGCAATACATGCAGATCAAAGCTGATTTCACAGCTCAGACAATATAAAATATACATTGATCATTGCATATAATGCTTTTAGTGCACAAAAGAAATTGCTCTGTAGCTAAAAACGATTGATAGTTGATTAACCTTTCTCTTTGCCATCACTCTAGTGCTATCCACCATCTACAGTGGGTTATAATTCATTTAAAATAAATTATTGTGCCCTTTGTGCCATCTGTCTGCATGCATTAACTATTGCTCTTGCTACCTCCCTGCACACAATTGATCTGGTTGGTTATAAAACAATTAGGCCTGATTGATCAGTTGATTGACATAGAAATTAACTGATAAAAGGTTCTAAGTCCACTGTATTTCAAGATAAATAAAAAAAGGTCCTTAAATTAGATAAAAAGCTGACATTTTCTAGTTGCATGGCTACATTCACCATCCTCTTTGAACCACGGTTTATGACTAAGGACAAAACTCCAAAATATGTATTTTCACTTACGATGATGCATTATTAAGACAGATTTATAGCCTGTTATCGATACAGGTGCCGTATCAATATTTAAAAGCCAATATAATATCAGCTGGTAGCATCTTATGTGTAGACATAGGAAAGATCCAAAATGTAATATCTCAATTCAATCCAGGCCAAATATAATGATATAATCAAAATGTGATACATCTAACCATGACTGTATTTGATGTTTCAGGTAGGTTTATCGATGCTATCACTAAACAGCAAAGTTTATTTAAAGTAAGATGTACGCTAAGCAAAGCCATGAAATGGGGTCTGACTCATGAGCCTGTGCAACACTGTGAAACTGTGAAAAAATGTTTGATATTGTGAAAAATATTGGGGCAGTATTGGTGATGATATTTGTTATTATTGAATATTGGCCCAAGGCTACTGAGTCAATACTCTATACCTTTGATATAGCTGGTTTGCAAGAAGGGATCTTTGTAGATTCAACATAAGGCCTGTTTAGATTTCACACAAATCTAAACACAAAAAGGGATATATATATATATATATATATATATATATATATATATATCCCCCTTTTTTCTCTTATTTATTAATAGTTTCTATATCTTTTAAATCAGCTCCTGTGACTAGATTCCCCGTATGATTACCCCCAGAAGCCCAGAGATCCCATTCCCCTTGTGTCTACTAGTTTGTGGTCAAGTGATTAACTTGGGGAATGTGAATCATTAAATAATTGTATGAAGTGAACTGTTGAGACTTGTAAAAGATTCCAAATGTACTAATTATATTTGTGTTCAACTACCAACTCTGGCCTTGAAATGATGTAGACAGGTTTAATTGCTGACACGACCTTTGTTTGTGTCACTGTTGACTGTAAAGAAACAGCTTTGCTGTTGAAGATGGGGAGGACGAGCTCACAGACTTTAAGTTTCATATGATGTAATACCAGCAGGTTTTCAACAAACAAAAACAAAGTTCAGAGCATTAAATGTCACTTTTAGTATAATCTGAAAAAGCTGGGGGTCAGAGCCAGAAGCATCATTTTTCACTGTATTTTGGTTTTGTCATTAATGTAGCAATCTTTAGATTAATAAAAACATCAATGTAAATATCAAACATAGCCGTTTATTAGTTGCAACCTTGTATCTGACATTGGATAACACGACAGAAAACGTCCAACCCTGTAGTTGAAGTGTTTCAGTGCCGCAGCATCTGATCTGATCTGAGGCCACTGAACAGTCCCACAACAATCTCCTCATCGTCTGCTCTCTGCATCATTCCAGTCAGCGGCTTGTGTGACCTCTCAAGCAGAAGAGAAACATACACACACATACACACACACTACACCAACTGCAACCAATGGCTCTCCAATTAGCGCCGAGAGCCTCCTGAGGGGCCGCACCACAGTCCCGCGGCTGTCCCGCAGGCTCAAAACCCCGCGATGTCAGGAGCTGGAGAAACACTTTTCTGGAACAGTCTTCTTGACCTTCTATCTCTATCCACCCACCCACCCATACCCCTGACTTTCATCCCGGCCAGTTTCTCCACTCACTTTTCTGAGAAGATGAAAGCGAGAGCTCAATCTAATCAGAGGAGAGAGAGAGAGAGAGAGAGAGAGCGGCTTTTTCTCAGGCCGGTGCCAAGTCTGGCCTCAGTTTATAGCGCAGATGGAGAAAGAAAAAACAGGAGCTGTGCGCAAAAAATGCAACCAATAATACAACCTAGTATAGTGAACACGAGCATTATTCCCCCAGCAGACCTCTCATGTCACTTTCTCCCCCTAAACAAACTGCAGCTACAGAATTACATGACGCAACATACATCAAAAAACTAAGGGGGTTCATCACGACTCAGGCTCCTTAAAACTACCGCCAATAACAGTAATAACGTGAGGATGAGGCAGAGTTGACAGTAAGTTAATGATCACCGGCTCCAGCTTTATTGGCTGAGCAGGTGTCAGTGTTTATTAAACACAAACGGACGAGTTAATGACCAAAATAAACTTTTAATTTGCAGCTAATGACGCGGTAACACACATAATCATCTGGAGAGCTCATTTACATAATTTCATCTCGGAAAGTCAAACACAGAATAATGTAGTGGGGGAAGAAGACGGTGCGTAAACTGTGTGAAATCCAGAGAACAGCATCAGGCAAACAACCGCGGATATCAGCAAAAAAAAAAAAAAATCAATCCTATTTTCTCAAAACAGAAATTCATGTTTCTCCCAGTGGAGTCAGTGTCTTCTACATATGTCTTAGGTCTGTTTAATGTGAGTTATAATGATGTAAAAAACAAACATGTAGCCTTAAAGAGAGGGTAAACTCCGTCACTGCAAAGATATGTGGGTATGAAAGTGGATTTTTATCCTCCGCCAAACCTCCTCGGTTAAACCCCCAAAAACACGCAGTATTCCAGCAGAGTCTGGGTCCGAGCTGTGTGGTGAAACCAACCCCCCCAAAAACAAGCGAGCCCTCGCTCCGACGCGCGGACTCACCACTTGAACGCCGGACGATGTTCTCCAGGAAAGTGTTCTGCGGTGCCACAAGCCCTCTCTTTCCCCCGGGCATCCTGCTGCGGGCGGGCGGAGCTGGTGTCGGTTAGGGTCGGTGGCGGTGTGTCTGCTGCTCGGAGGTCGGTACTGACGCTGGCTCTCTGTCGGACCGATGGAGAAGCTCATTGTAACCGTGCGCTCTGGATGCTCGTGGCGCACTGAGCCACGGCGGCGGCACTGCATCCCGCTGCCTGCCCGGAGCGCCAGGACGCATGCGTGTCTGCTGTTGGGGGCTCGGTCCTGAAAATAAGGATACAGTGATACGTTCAGTGTTTGTGTAATAAATTATGTAGAATGGATACCAGAAATAAAAAGAATCATTTTTATTGAAGTCATAATTATTCTTGTTCTATCAGCTTGAATAACTGACTTTATAATATATAATATCTAGGCTGTTTAATTAAGGTTTTAATCATACGAAGGATATATTTTTCTTTTTATAGCCTACAATTAGACTCAATCCATCTCCACATTGATTGTGTAGATATACCACTATTCTTACTGGTCAATCATTATCACAAGTTTTCCTTAATAATTATGACTAATAAAATCCTTTAAAGAGTTAAGATACATCAATAAGATCAACTTTTGGGTTGCCAGGTTGTGAAAAATCCCCCGTCAATGAGTCATTAACAGTCAGCTCAATAAAGAAATACTCTCACTTCCTAATCAGTTATGAAATAAATGACTAATAAACGATTCATTCTAGTTATGTGAGTTATAGACGTCATTAATAAACGGTTTCTACAACAATTTATTAAGTCTGCAATTTCTAACAAGAATAAATATTTGACAAATCAATTGATATCCAGATGCAGCTCAGAGGGATGTAAAATGTGAAATATTAAGGGAGGTTTTAAGAGAAGTTGTGTAACTCTACTAGACAACAAACTGCTGTTCATTAAGATGTAGTTACACTAATTAGCTCTCCTTGGAAGCATGAATTCTAATTATTGCATTATGTTTTTAAGTGCGGGTTAAACAAATGAGGTACAAAAGCAGAGCCAGGACAGTTTCCCTCTGCTTCCAGGCTTTATGCTAAGCTAGGCTAACTGCAACCAGACACCAGCTCTGTACTTAATGCACATACATGAAAGAGGTGTCAATCTCTCCATCTACCTCTGAGAAATAATGTAAACCAGAACATAGCGTTGAACTATTGCTTTAAGAATCACACCGTCATGTTCAGTGACACTGCAAAAATAAACTCATTGGGAGGTTCAACCTACATGAAGTGGTTAATAACAAGTGTGTTGTCTTCACATGCAGCAGTGAAAACTGTGTCGCCCTCTGCAGGAAGTCTCTCAGGAATGCTCATTAGGGTTAATGGGGCCCCAGGGAGCCGATGGGCGCCACCAGGGAAGCAGCCGGTGCTCCATACGGGGCAAAACATCCATGCCACGTTTTATTTACTTTACTGTAGATATCAGGACTAAAGCAGCGGCGCTGCCCAGAGCATCTGAATTATTGACTGAGAGGGTGCACGGTTAGCTTTAAATAGTCTCATGCATTTAACTTGGTAGCATTGACGCTGTTATTTCCGCCTGTAATGACTGAAGCACATTAAAGGCTACATCAGAGCCAAATCTCAGGCCTGACTAAAAGTGTCAGGTTTCTGAAACAAATAAAAACATCAGAGAAAACTGATAAATACAACAATTATAAACTATATAATGTTAAACTAATACGATAAATAGGTCTGTCTCATGACCAGTAAGGTTATTACAGCTCCTGACCTGAATTCCATAACAGCACAATGTTTAGTTCACATACTTCACTGTATCATCTATCATTTCCTTAGTCACAAACATATCAAGTCATTCAACATATGATTCAGCTATGAAGAAAACAATACAATCATATATGCTCCAGAAGAATAAATGGACATATTTACATTTAGGGACAGTCAGCTGTTTGTGTGCATCTGTGAACAATGTCACATCAGTTCAGAGGAGGCTGACACTCGGGATTTTTTAACTTTTTTAAAATACCACTTACTCAGTGTGTGATATTATATCCAAACAGTGAAAGTAAAAAGTTTCAGCACAGCACTGATTCATATTTCACTGAGTGATAGATGAGCTACTACAAACTCATATGCATTAGTGAACCAGGTCTATTTATTGAATAAAAAATGATCATTTAATTTGTTTATTGTAACATGTTTTATTGTTTTATTGTTGTGATGTAAAACATCAGTGTCAGTGTCCGTTTATCTTAAACCGAAGGCCGGCGCGCGCACTTCCCTTTAACAATCTGCGTCACACAGTTAAACGTTGCTTCGCCGGTTGAAATGCCTGGTAGCTAGTTAGCTAGCTCGCTAACTCCGTGACGTAGGGCTAACGTTATCAACGTTAAATATCCGGACAGGTGCGTGAACTCAACGGTTCACCACGACAACTCTCCGTTTACCTTCACGGGAGTTAAAGCACCGTCGTCCCCTGAGGAAGCAGCCGGACGGAGCGAGGCGCTGTTCAGCCTGTTTCTGTAGCCACGGAGCCCGCGAAGCGTTGAGTGGACATTTCGTCAGTTTTCCCGCTCGATGTTCGAACGACTGAATCCAGCGCTCTGATTGGTCCAACTCTTCTTCTTCTCTTGCTCGGCCGACTGGACGCTGCTGCCCCCTTGCTGTTAGACGTCAGTACTGCACGCGTACAATTGAGCTCAGGTGTCACCAGCGTGGCCTGCGTAAAAAAAAAAAAAAAAAAAATGCGTACAGGTTGGCAGGTTAACGGGAACGTGAATGTCTGAACCATTGACAGTAAATAAAAATGGACGTAGGCTCTTAAAGTCCAATATGACCGAAGGCCACTGGGAACTGGCTCCAATTAGGATCCCAACCAAATTTCATGAAATCCACAGCTGCTGAGATATTTCTATTTGTCTAGAGCCACACCCCGACATGATTGTAATTGTTGTAATTAATTACACCGCGAGACAACACAAACACAGAGATTGTATTGTACTGAATAATACAGCAATTAGATGATGTGGTTAACACGGTGTGCTTGATGTTGGGCTGTATTCAGCATCTCTCACCTCATTTCTGCACCTGTTAACACCCACTGATCATCATCATCATCATCCAGCTCTATCTAGTAGTCAAGATCACCTGAGATACTACAGCACTCTGTGTGAGTGTGTGTATGTGTGTGTGGTTGTGTTGTCCAACGTGCACCGTGCCAAACGCTCCTACGGGATGCCCTTAATTGGCCCACTTGCATCATGGGGTATCAAACATATGTGACAGCGCAGGTGGGACAGCTGCCGTCTCCTGTAAGAGGCTGAGCTCTGCAGACAGGCCTCTCTCTCTCTCTCTCTCTTATGTTTAGTAAATGTGTCTCGCCTTTTTTCATCTCTTGCTGCATTCACTAACGTATGGAGGCTTATTAGAAACAAAACAAAACTGCTGTTGGGAAAAAGACTCCATGAATTGGTGCAGCTGGCTTCAAATTGATTTGGAGGGAGACTCCAAATAGTTGGTGATGATACGTAGGATATTGAAGGTTTGAAGAATGTGTTGAGTAGTAGGACACACGATGAAGCTTTGTACCGTGCATCTAGGAATCATGTGACCAATGAAAAGCGAGGCCTCAGTTTAATTGTTTTGACCCAAGGCTCAAAACTTGTTCTCTTTCTTTTTATAAACAATTTTTGGGGCATTTTTAGCCTTTATTTGATAGGGACAGAGAAGAGAGCGAATGGGGGGTTGACATGCAGTAAATAGTCCATCTGGTCAGGAGTTGGACCAGCAACCTCCTGCTGTGGGCTCAGTAGGGACATATGATACACAGTCTAACCACTCAGCCACCAAGCTTTTGGCTTCTTGAAAGCCAGGGTCATGTTCAGGCCAACATTTTACAGTTTAGTACATTTTTTAAAATGCATTTTTAGAACCATTTTCTCCTGTTTACATTTCTCCTGTTGTCTTGATTTTGTGAACTGATTTCAACATGTATCCTTTTATTTTTCAGACAGTACAATATGAAATAAAATCTCTTTAAATCTATGTTTATATATTTTTGCTTTGCAAATATTTAACTGAAACCACAACTTTTCCCAGACCTTAACCAACACACTTTTCTCATCTTAAGACAAATGTACTTGGGGAAAAATAAATAAGTAAATAAATAAAACAATGGTTTGTGTTTTTAATGATTTCAGACTCAAATCTTGAATTGAAGGCTGAGGTCATTTATTTAATAGTTTAGTCATTAATAAACTTCCATACAGTGCCTTTGGAGTTATGTTCATGACAGAATATGTCACTGGGCATTAGTGTGTGTGTATTTTGCATTGTAGTGTGTAAGACAAAGACAAAAGAAAAAGCATTAAATTACAGGTTACTGTAATTTTCATGATCTCAATCTTGTTCTTTGTTAGTCTTTCTAGACAAATTGTAATATGAATGTGTGTGTGACTATAAATCCCAGGGTGCTAATGCTAGAACAATGTACATCAACATCAGCCGGCTGAACTCCACCTCTGAGTTTTTGCATCTTGCCACAAAACTGGAGCACGTGTCTCAGGCCGACTGCTTTGGACAGTGAAGTGCCTCCACAGGGATTTGATGACTGTAATCACTCTAATTATATCGCATCACTAACCCCCAATTATGCCCAATCAGCATTCAGCAGGCGGGCGCCATTGTTCATGTGGAACGGGCACTCACGGCCACGAGTCTTGGAGCAAGCCTAAAGCCACCCTTGAGCCTGACAAATGTATTTCTGGATATAGTGGCTATGGAGAGACACGTCCAAATCACCTCATGGACAGAATAAAATGCTTGTTTCCTAATGAGTAAAAAAAAAAAGAAAAGTAATGTTGCAGTTGGAAGAGAGACAATATGCATTTTCTCTTTCTGCAGCTCTTAATCTAAGCATCAGTTATTTCTAGCTCAACTGCTCATTGAGTCGAAACGAGTAAATGTCACACAGAGATCAAAGGCAGCACTGGGACGACACTTATACCTCATTTGGGGGAGAGGAAGTGGGAAGAGATGGGGATAGAGGTATCGAACCCTCCAGCGCCGATCAATGCACCACCTGCACATCTGGAGGGAAGCATAGCTGCATCCCCTCTTATTGATCTCAGAATTAATTAGTCCAACTTGCATCAGTGCTGCCCATCTCACACTGGCCCTAAAAAGAAGGGAAGGGGATCAAATATCAAACCAAGCATGTTGCAATCAAACCTCCAACCCAAACCCAGACTTTGGTCGACCTGAAACCAAAGGTTGACCTGGAATAAAAAAAAAAAAAACACAAAATTTGTTGGCGGACCGGTTGGTGTGGTGGTAAAGCAGGTTGGGGGTGATTTGAGGTTGGGAACAGCAGAGCAGAGGGACTTAAATGGTTTTTGCCCAGTATAGACATGTCTGTGTTGTATCTGTTGTGTCAGGGGACCAGTGGGAGGTCTAAATTGCTGCACTGGTCAATAAAAAGAGCTCCATTACACTCATTTGATGAGGGGTCTTTCCAGAGCTGGATTAACCTGTTAAGGGAAATTGAGGCAAAAATTTACTGTCGTGTATCAACTGACCCCAAAAACCACTCTGTCTTTGGATTCCCAACAAACACAGATGAAGGAAGACATTAGTGTCAGTGAACAGCACTAAAGCAACTTTTATACTGTTACAGTATTAATTGGTCCCTGTTTTCTCCTGAGGTGGGTTTGTCTTGACATAAAATCAAAAATTTGAGGACTTGAGATTTGCTTGACAAACACTGGTAAAAGACACGACTTGAGACACATAATCCTAACTTTATTGATATAGCATCTTTAAAAAGAGTTACTTTGACAAACTAATCAGACAAGGATAGAAACAAGATGGAGGTACAGAAGGAAGGCAAACAATAAAAACAAAACAGAGACAATCAAAAAATAAAAGCATAACATCATAAGAAACATTACATAAAAACAAATCTATTAAAATTAAGTTTTAAGTTTTAAGAATAGATTTAAATCACTGATTCTGCCTCATTTATTTTGTCTCTGATTGAACAGACAACATGTATTGAACAGGTTTGAGTAATAAAGACTGGTAGTAGTTAGAGCTGGTTTGATTTAGTAACCGAGTCTCTGAATACAGCTGAGTGACTTGTAAGGAAACAGCTTGTGAGTACAGGGGCTGGCAAACAGGAAGGAGCAGGTCAATCCAGGAAAGGAAACCAGGAGAGAACAGTAGGAGAACCAGGAGAAGGTGAGTGCTGGATAAGAAAAGGAAACAGGAACGATAGAGGATAAAGGCTGGATACAGGCAGGTGAGTGCGGCTGATCTAGAACACAAAGAAATCAGGATTAGCAGAAATCCAACAGGTCAGTAACTAGAGGTTTCTCACAGAAGCTGAATTGGCCTCGACGTTACCACAGAGGGTTCAACAACAAAACAGGCAAAGACTGGAGAGAAAGGCCAGGTATAAATCAGGTGCAGGAGGAGATGGTCAGATCAGCCACACTTCGACTAAGACACAATGACAGATAGGGGACAAACACTCCACAATAAGTAAGGGGAAACACCAGGGAACAAAAGGGAAAGACAATAATACTGCAGATCCTAACATCATCTACTCAGGCAGGTTGTTTCTGAGTTGAGGGCTCCTGATGATAAAAGCACTTGATAAAAGCACTTTCTGGCTGCTTTAAAATAATTATTAAAGTCTTAAAATCAATTCTAGAATAAACGAAGCCAATGAGGGGAAGCAATAATCGGGGAGATGTGATGTGGTCTGTTAAAACCAGTAAGAAGACAATGTGCTGTGTTCTGAACTGACTTAAGTTGAATGGAGTTAACTTTTAAGAATTATTTCCATTTTTCTAGATATTGAGAAGTTAATCCAACCACAGGATGGTCAGTGTTTTCTATTTCTACATGTGTGGCACTGATGGGACTCAGGATGTAAACTCCAGCCCCAGGTGTCCTGTACTGGGTGTGTGGACCATCCTTCCCCGATCACTGCCCTAAAACTTCCATGTGGTATGAGAATATAGCTAGAAAAGTTATAAAAAAGAGTAATTACATCTCTCTCTAAACAAATTTGATAAAAATAAATTGGTAAAGCATTGTAGAGGTCGATGTGGACACCCAATCTTGAAGACGTGGTCATATTTAATAATGCTGCACCCTCCTTCACTGTTATGCAACAATATTGTCTTCCCTGTTTCCAGTTAGTAATCTAGCAGTGGGACTTCCTGTTCCCTTGTTTTGCTGCTGAGAGATGCTCCACTGCCTAAAACTTAATAGCAATGTAGTGTCACCTGGTGGGCGCATGAACAGCTCGCTGTGGCATTTAGCAAAGCCTCTTCCGCTGCAGTTTAATTGTAGACTACTTTGAATCACAAATGTTTTAAAATGTTTTTTTTTCCCTCTTCCAGGCGGACAGTGTGGAGGTTTTTGGAGGAGGCGCCTGAGGTAACCTGCCTGTGATCACTTTGTCTAGCTGTTACTGCTAATTACAACCATGCTGCTCATGCTGCAGTTTATGTCTCCCTCTGAATCCCCTTTTCCTCCATCTGAGCGTTACAGCTTGAATAGGCTTATTTTGGAGCAGCAATTCTGTAGCTTTTAGTTAATCACTCTGCTCTTAATCTTGGATATGCAGTAGCAGTTGTGGTGGCACACAGACACACGCACACTGACACAGGATGCAGTTAAATAAAGGCCTCAGGAGGAGGAAACAGAAGCCTGATATAAAATCAAAGTCATATTAAAAGACTGTCAACAAGATGGAGTGTCATAAAACTTCACCCTTAAAGTGTCTGTAAACAACCGTCACCACCACTAGATGTCACATTAGATCGCCACCACCTCAGACCAAAACAAAGACGTTATGAGCCACATCTACACCTCCGTTTTCTCCACAACCCCTTGTCTTCTACCTTTGCATCCTCAGTCAGCAAGGTGTTAAAGCCCAGAAACGTTTTCCTGTGTATACGAGAGCCAACAAAAACCAATGCAGCTGCAGCCATTATCTCACGCCAGTATAACCAGGGTGTCAATTAGCTTTTCTGTAGCTATTTATAGTCCTGAGAGGAAAATGTAAAAATCAATCAAAATCTTAACCAACTGGAAAATGAATTTCAAGGCACCTTGGAAATACACAGATTTTGGTAAAAATTTGCTGTGAATATTCATTGTCCTCAGAGGATGAAGCCTCATGATTTTGTGACTACCTGGCATTGCTAGATTGGTTTGTCACCTGCCATTTGAAGCCTCCAGTTGATAGTTTGTCTGTTGGGTGGAGCTGACCTGCTCTGTCCTCTATCCTGATCAGGTGGTACAGTCTGTCAATCACACTGTAGCCACGCCCCCTAACTCACCCCCTGCTTTCTGGTCTATTTTCCTCTAAATGGACCATCATTTAAAAAATTAACATCATGTTGTATTGAAGACTTGAAACTAGAGACTGAGACCATAAACTCATTAGGAAAACGTTTACTGAGCTAATAAATAAATCAAGGGAGAGGTAGGGACATTTTCCCATAGACTTCAATACAATCTGACTTCTTTAACAACCAGTGGAGTCGCCCCCTGATGATCATTAGATAGAATGAAGGTTTAAATGATGCAAATATTAATGTTGAAGGTTTATTGCTCCCTTACAACATTCATTCATGTTCTCATGAGGATTATTTACAATTAAGCTTTTATTTTTACTGATTTTTTTACTGCAGGTTGTGTGTTTTCTCTCTCTGCCTGTGGAGACATTACAGACCTGTTTAACGTTCACCTACCTGAAGGAAAAACATTCTGACCCACATCACTGCCTTTATTCCTAGATTTCATTCTGTGGTGCTTACACAGGACTTGTGGGTGAGTCACCATCCGGCTTCGCCTCCCTCAGTGACAAACACATGATACTGAAATCTCTGTGATTTGAAGATACTGTCACTTTTTTGTGTGGATATCACTGAGGTAACTGCTACAGTGTCGAGATAAGTAAAATAATCTCCCCAGATGTTGATCCTTTTTCACTTGTCATCAGAAAAGTTAGACTTCAAGACAAATAACAAGAATAAATTACCTGATGAAAGGATGAATATTGAGGACAGGAAAAGGTATAAATCTCTTCTCTGTGTTTCTCAGCTGGTGTCAACAGAAACTGTCAGTGAACAAATCTTTAGTCACAAGGAGAAGTTTTTCTGGAAGATACACAATGAGTCACGTTGTCACCCACCGTGGGAAATAAACGTCTCACAATGACAAAAGATGAGAATGAGATGCCAATCATGAAACAAAATAATAAAAACAAACAAAATGAGACAGGACATGAGACTAAACTGATGCGAGATAAGGAGACACATCACCTTTCACACCACAGGAGTGCAGGACACATTAGACACTGGTAGCAAGTGGAAATGAAATAATTCGCAAATTTTCCTCCCAGAATAATTTACTGCAGGCTGCGTAAAGCTGCTAAACTTAAGTGTTTTTATTGAAATCACTGTGATAATTAGGTTGATGCTACATGTTTTTTTTTAAACAGCAAATAAGCAAAAAACACTGCTATAATAAAAATGCTAAATAACTATTCACACTAAGGGGCACTAAAGGCCAACAAACTATATATTTTGTCCTGACATTAGCATTAAAAATGTCAGGTAGAGTCAAAGTTTGATTCAAGTTGAGTTGAATCAGATATTCAGGTTTGTACAGGTTAGAAGAGCTGAATGATTACAGGATCACAATAAACTCAAGTACATGGCACAACACATGAAGAAGTTTAAATTGGCCCAAAGTGACATTAGAAAGTGCTGAAAACTATGATGTGCCTTAGAAAGTACCTTTGATGCATTAAAGCGCAGAAGTCAATCACCATCATTCATCACCAGCAGACACAGTCACACAAAAGAGACTTTAGCACCAAGTTAACAGAAGAAAAAAACATCAGGAAAACTCGTTTCCCCGTTCGCACAAACACACCTGTCGCATTTGTGCATGAACACGCCACTGGATTTATGGGTCAGGAGGTTTTGTGTTGATGTTCTTCCAGCTACAACTGATGGTGGCGAGGAATTCAGGAGGTGGGGGGCAGGAGGTGAAATCGCTTTTAAAACACTCTGGCACGCCACCTTGGTCAGGGAGTTGGAGGAGGGTGAGGAGTGGTTTTTACACGATCTGACAGTGTTTCTCAGCATGGTGCATTAAGTCGTTAAATATTTAGCTGCGCTGCCTTGGAACAGTCAAAATGGATGTTTAGAGTCCTCAGTGGATTTCCGACCTCCTCTGGCCTGATTCCTAGTTACCCAGCATTCCCTCCTAATAAACAAGCTGAGCTTCGTCAGAGCATCTGCTGCGTTTACTGGGATTAATTAACTCAACAGAAACATACAGCACGAGGACCATGAAAAAAATATACATAAATGGTCCCAAGTAAACAGTTAGGAGAGTGTAAATATGCACAGGGGCCAACTTGTTATGGTGGTAACAATCCCAGGGCAGATTTAAACCCAAATTGTCCATAAAGTGTTGATATCCATATATATACCATTAGACTGTATGGACCTTTAACATCTACCTTTAGACCGTATGGACCTTTAACATCTACTTTTAGACCGTATGGACCTTTAATATCTACCTTTAGACCGTATGGACCTTTAACATCTACTTTTAGACCGTATGGACCTTTAACATCTACCTTTAGACCGTATGGACCTTTAACATCTACCTTTAGACCGTATGGACCTTTAACTTCTACCTGTATGGACCTTTTAAAGGAATAAAGTCCCAGTTGGAAAAAAATCCCATCTCTCTTGCCTTGTTAGCATTAATCACTTGATGATGTCATTGACCAAGACGAGAGTCACATCTGAAATAAAAGATTAAAGATTTGTCATGACAGACAAATTGGTGAAATAAGAATAAAAAATAGATAAATAAATAGTCTCTTAACTTGACTCAAAGTCAGTCAATGTCAAAAAGTATTGGGTGGAATCTGTTTTCTCCTCATGGCTCTTTATTTGCTACAAATACAGACACAGCATGTATCACTATAAAAACTAAAAACTGATATGAAAGCTGACTTTGTGTGAAACCAGAAACCAGGCTTTTCTGTTAATAAAAACATGCTGAACCAGACGTGCTGTTTGTAAATGTGTGGGAGTGTGTTATGACTCTTTATGTCTCCTAACATCTGTGCAATCTTCACACGCTTCGATCTAATATCACACCAGTGAAATATGTAGGAGTGAGTCTTAAATCATCCTCTCATCCAGACGGACACAAACATCAGGTATGCTGACAAAGAAAGAAAATAAACAACATAAATGATGCTTTACGAATTCCATTTGATCAACACTTCGACCTTCAGGGGCTGTACAGCTCCTGGGGACACTTAAGGATGCTTCAGTGTGAGAGTCCTGAGTGCACACAAAAGTCGCTGAGTCTCCCTGACTCAACAGTGAGGAAGTCACTTCAGGTGAATATTAAAGAGCTGCATCCTGTGAAGGCTGTGGTGTATGAAGGTGTGGCCCCTCAGAGTGCAGGATGAACTCACACCTCCCTCCTAGATGAGACAGTCAGAGCCCAGAGAGACCATACTGTGCATTAAAGTGCCCGATAAAAAGGAGAGAAGAAGACAGACACAGGCTGAGATGTGTCATCTGTGAAAATGTTGCAAAACTATAAACAAGGAAGAGATGGTGATGCTGGCTGTGGTGAAATATGACGCCATGATAGTGACATATTAGTCTGCAGAGGAGCAGCAGATCCATGTGTGTGTCCAACGTACCCTACACACACACACACACACACACACACACACACACACACACACACACACACACACACAGCCTTGTCGTATGTCACAGATCATGCAGTGAGAGCTGCAGTGTGTGTGTGTGTGTGTGTGTGTGTGTGTGTGTGTGTGTGTGTGTGGGCTCGCAGCTCCTCCAGCAGCATTATTTATGGCTGCGAGTGGGAGGACTCGTACGTCCTGACACTGTTTTCATTGACAGAAAAAAAAGGTTAAACGCTTTTATCTCATTCACGTTATGTCATGTCAAACAATCACAGCAACATCATTAACATCACAGAAATGGTTCTTTTGATAAGAACAATATCATCGGTACGTTGATGGGAAAATCCCCACAGGCGCCACATTTCCACATCACAGTGTTAATGTGGATTGAACTCTTGGCTACGTCTTTTGTTTTTCTATTGAGAATCAGAAAATGGCAAAGATCAGCCTGAGGCAGTGTGGGATTAAGAGGCTCGTATTAATATACATACATTTATTACTGCACAGGGATTAAAGAGGAGAGGAGAGGAGGAAACAGGGAAAAATGTAAAAGACAGGAGGGCATAAGGAGAGGAGGAGACAAAAAAATGAGAGAGGGGGAAGAAAAGAGGAGTGATAGAGGGATGCAGAATAAACACTGCAGCATAAAAGAGAAGAAATAGACATTGAGACAAAAGCATGGTGCTGGAGAAAACAAAAGGAAGAGAGAGAGAGAGAGATATCAGGAAATCAGAGGAGGAGGGAGGAAAAAGAGGAGAAGAAGCTGCCTCTGCAATGATTTGGCAGAAACAGAGAAAGAGGAGAAAAGATGCAGAAAACCAGAGAGAGGAGTGAACGTCTCTCTCTGAGAGAGAATGACTCAGCCTAAAAAGTTCAAGTCATAATAAACTGAGAACCTCAATGAAAACAGCTCAGACTTAACCCTCAAACTGTGCTACAAGCTCCTCTACACCCTTTGATGTGCAGGACCATGATGCACTGCAGGAACCAGACTAACACCAGCACAGTCTCCAGACCTAAACCCTGTGGAGCTGGTTTGAACCAGAAACCAACAAGGAAACATCTGCAGCAGAGAAGGGAGCAACAACGTTAAACTGTGAAAACTGGACAGGGAGACAGTGTTTGTGTGACACAGAGACCTGATGAAGGCAGAGTGGAGTCAAGTGAAGTCAGGAAGGAGGCTGGTTTCCACTCAACTCCTCCAACCCTCTGATGGACCCTGAGAAGTGTCTCCTGAAACAGCATCACTACGGCGGCAGGTGTCCCGGACTTTGGGTGTCATGGTTACAATAATAAACACACAATAAACTGTACTAGGTTTCAGAAAAGATGGCGATGTGAGTTAAAAGTACTCCCTCAACATCAGGTGATCTCTAAAACTAAAAACTGAACTACAGACTAACACTGCTGCACAGAGCCTGGTTCAAGTGTGTCAATCATCGTTTTTGCCTCAGTTGAGCAGTTCATGCAGTAAAATGACAAATTATTGTCTCAAATCACACATTTGTGCGCTCAGTTTATTTAAGTTTCTCAATTAGTTGTACGGACCCTAGAGTTTTTTAATTGTCCCCTAGAATTAATGATTTGTACCCTTGAATGAAATCATCCTCTCATACATGCTGAGGGAGAGGGAGGAGTGTTGGTGAGCGGGAGCACGACTCCCCCTGCAGGTCAACATCTGCTGCTACACTTCACATGCAGAACGTGTGAGTCCAGTCGTGTAGAGAAGCACAACTGAAGAAAACACAAAAACCTGCAGAAAGATTCATGTTCTAAAGATGAAAAACAAAAGTAAATGTCAAACTTTCCTGCGCTGCCAGAAACAAGCCAACAACAGGTTGTCCACTAATCACAGGGTTCAAACCACGAACCACACGACACATCAGCTACACCGCCATTTATTATAGAGCTGCATGAGCACAGTTCATTTAATGACCAACTAAGGATCTGACTGATCTTAGAGTCTTGGCAGAAGGGGGGGGCCTTAGACACCGATAAATCTGACATTTCGTCCTCAGGCTGAATGTGAGTCAATTTACATGGATGTTTTGTTTGTATTCAGTTTAATAAAATCCATTTCGATTCATTGAAAATAATATGACAGGAAAAAATACCTACAGAGAGCCTGAGGATTGTATTGTTAAATATTGTGTTTTCAGCGAATGTTTCAGTACAACTGTTAAAACCAGCGTTGTCTGGAACGAAGGGCCACACTTTCATAGATTGTGTCCTCTGAAGGATGCAGCTCCTGGATTGGGAGACAGATTACAGAGAATCAGTGTTACATGGGTGAGACAAACATGAAAAAAGGTGAATCATTGGAAATGAACGGGACGATGTGACCATATCAAATTCTCTTTGAGGTGAGTGTGTGTGGACATAGACCCCAGGTCTGTAAAGTGAAGCCAATGCTGAAGAGCCTCAAACCTTCATTCTCTCTAATGACCATCAGGGGGCGACTCCACTGGTTGTTAAAGAAGTCAGATTGTATTGAAGTCTATGGGAAAATGTCCCTACTTCTCCCTTGATTTATCAGCTCAGTAAACGTTTTCCTAATGAGTTTATGGTCTCAGTCTCTAGTTTCAAGTCTTCAATACAACATGATGTTCATTTTTTAAATGATGGTCCATTTAGAGGAAAAAAGACCTGCTGCTTTAAGAGTAACAGAGAGGATTATGTGCTTCCTCCATGTTCTGTGGATGTGAACCAGAGTAAAAAGCAGTGGGGGTTTAATCAGGTGATTTATCAGCAGTGTGGGCTGATTAATTATGACACTGTTCTCATCGTGTCACTGTCCTTTTCCTTTTGAAGAGATGTGTACTGAGGCGTAAATGAACTTCCAGTAATTACACCTGGACCAGAGAAGAAGGTGGTGAATTGCTTGAAGACGTGAAGCCTGTGCAGCGAGCTGTCAGGACTTCCTGCTCTATAGATGATCCTAATGAGACAAATGGTTACCAGCTCCACCTCCAACTCCTAATTACAGTCCACACTGCTCCAGACAGCCTCCTGTGTGTATGTGACAAACACCAACACATACCTTGACTTCACCGAGTCTCACAATAAGAAAAACAAACAGTTTCTCTGCTGTGACGTCCTTCAAGCTCTTAAGTGTCTCTGAGCTCCAGCACTTTGGATTTAAATGTGACTAGAAACTCCAATTTCTGTACAAACTGTGGTGGGAACGAGTGTGAACTCATCGTAACGTCACCATCGGTCTGAGCTGCTGCTCTGAAGCCTCCAGTTTGTCCTTCGGCCATCTTAGTTTTTGAAACCAGAAGAAACGTTTGGAGGAGAAGGTGGAGCTGAGGAGGAGTGAGGGGTGGAGCTGACCTGCTCTGTCCTCTATCCTGATTAGGTGGTACAGTCTGTCAATCACACTGTAGCCGCGCCCCCTAATTCATCCCCTGCTTTCTGGTCTATTTTCCTCTAAATGGACCATCATTTAAAAAATGAACATCATGTTGTATTGAAGACTTGAAACTAGAGACTGAGACCATAAACTCATTAGGAAAACGTTTACTGAGCTAATAAATCAAGGGAGAAGTAGGGACATTTTCCCATAGACTTCAATACAATCTGACTTCTTTAACAACCAGTGGAGTCGCCCCCTGATGGTCATTAGAGAGAATGAAGGGTTAAGGCTCTTCAGCATTGGCTTCACTTTGGAGACTCAGAGTCTATGGGTGGGAAGAACTAATGCTAATCTGTCACTGGCTATTAAAATAAAGTTATTTAAAAAAAAATCTACATTATATAATATATGTCTAGTTGTGTTTCACAAATTATGTCAAGGCAACTGAATGTCCCCTCGATGATCTAAATGTGATTGTGTTTGTGTGTGTGTGGAGTCAGAACCATCAACTGAAATGATCAGAAATTGTCATTGGTCTTCTTTTGTGTAATGTGGGGACCACGCTTCGACAGACATGTCCTCTAATCAGCTGGTCTGAAACTCAGGGTTAGAAGTCAAAAGTCAGAAAGCAGAAGATGAGAGGCTGAACACACTGATGGAAAGTGTCACAATGTGGTTTTAAACACACTAAGGGACCAGGTTCCTCTCCGATCTGCAGGTCTGTGGTTCCCTCTAGTGTCAAGACTGAGGAACTGCAGTTTATCTGAATTCATCAAGAGATGATCATCACCACATTTACTCTTAGCAAACGCTTCCGAAGTGACTTAAAACTGAGGGAAAGACCATATACAAATTCAAATTTATTTTATTTATATTGTGCCAAATCATCAAGTTACCTCAAGGCACTTTTCATGTAGAGGAGGTGGAGACCAAACTCTTTCTAAAATGATTTAAAGGGTCCCAACAAATCCCATATTAAACTATGACAAATGTGTACTTTGAATAGACTTTGTGTTTGTGTTTATTTTTGCTGCTAAAATTGTGTAAATTTGTCCTGACAACTAACGTTAATATTCAATATTTTAAAACATTAAGTCAAAATGTGAACCATAGAGTCCAAACTAAACGAGCCTCCTTCATGGAGGGAGATCTGTGTGACCAGATCAAGTCTGTAAATAAAAACACCTTCCACAAAAAAATACACCTGCTCCCTGATATTGGACCGAAAAGCTTGTGTGAAATAAAAATGATCCACCAATGATTAACTTCACAAATAAAAAATTGATTCACAAAAGTCTCTTTGAAAGTTGTAAATGTGAGGAAGATATTCACAAACTGATTTAATGTATTATATATTTTTTTGTTTGTGCATTTGCAGGTCCATTTTATAATGTTTATACTTGTGTGAGTGTATAAATGTATATTTCTTATTTGTGGAAGATGTTTTTATTCACAGATTTACTCATGGATTCTTCTGTTCACCTAAATAATAATGAAACAAATCTACCTCCATGCTCTTTCATCTATCTTTCCTCTATCTGCTTCAGAGGCTCTGAAGACATCAGCTGTTTGAAGAACCTCTCATGACTGATGACATGATTTCATCCTCATGTCGCAGTCTGGAGGATTTGTGTTTTCAGTGCATGTGATGGTGTCAGGACAGAAACCACCCACCCACCCAGGTGTCTGCAGGTCGGTCCGTTTGGTTAGTTCACCTACGTCTTGATTTTGGTGACAGTGAACTCCCAGCATGCCTCTGTCCAGCATCAAACCAACCTGAGGCTGTGCAGACTGTCAGGTGTGACGCTCCAGATTTCTTCCCCTCGTCCACGAGCTTTACTTTTTTGGAGGTAGCAGAAGAAGAAACAGCCTCCATCAGGAAGTGTTTCCATCCTGGACCTTAATGACCCGACTGTCACCACGTGGCCCAACTGATGGTTTCTGATGCTGAACATTTCCAGCTGTAAACAGCTGGAGAAAAGACGGCCACACTCTGTCAACTGCTCCGACTCAAATCAAGAACAACTCAACTCTGTAGTGATGAGTCCACCTTGCCTGGACCTGGACCTGGACCTGGACTCTCATCACTTAAATATAGAAACACGTTGACGCCAACACACACAGACACAACACTTACATCAGCCTGGTTAAATTAGTTATTATTAAACATATATATATTAAAAATACTGGAAGAAGTGGAAATGTTCTCTAAACCTGAGGCTTTGTTTTGTTTCCTCTGTGGGCAGAGAGGATTGTGGGTGATCGATGGATGGAGGCCCGTCCCCAAAGTCACGAGTCATGAGGACTCACACTGACTTTAAGACACAAACTCTGATGCTGCAGTGTAACCCTCCCTATTGTTATTGTTCTTTATTATAAGGATATATATTGTTTTATATGAATATCAATCTTTACCTGACCTTCGACGACCATGTCTGTTGCTTCACCTTGATGTGTGGATGAATCCGCCACTGAAAATAGTCCCTCCAGAGAAACACCAGAAAAGCCAGTTTCCTCCTGTTTTAAAGATGAAGGATCCAGGAAGTGCTGAGACATGAACCAACGCTTCTTTTTGGTCTTTTCATCAGATTTGTTGATGAGAAAAACAGAAAAATCACCATTTTTGTCCCGTCAAGGCAAAGACGGCCTGGTTCCTGATCAGTATCTGATCAAATCTGCTCATTTTTACCCCTTTTTTAAAAAAATAAAAAATCGTATTCATTTGAAAACACTGTTCACAAACAAAATTAAATTAAATAAAAAAAAGAAATTTAAATCAATCTTTTGTTTAGATCCACATTGATTCAGATACAAATCTATATTTGACATTTTACACACACACACACACACACACACACACACACACACACACACACACACACACACACACACACACACACACACACACTTCCTGTGAACCCAGTAAATAAAGCAATTCAGCATCTGGGCTTTATCACAAAACAGGTTTAATTTAATATCTCTTTATTTTTTAAAATAATTAAACATTTGTATTTCTCCAACCCTTTTTTATCTTTTTTTCAGTTTTTAAATCATATTATTTCTGGGCCATTCTAAAGCACACATTAATTCTGCCAGGGAGGAGGGGGGAGGTTCACCGTCCAAACTCCCCACAGGGCAACAAGTGGTCTGCTCCGTGCCTTCCTGCCATCCCTCCCTCCGTCCCGTCTGACCTCCCCCACCCCCTGCCTACCTGCCCACACCCTAAACCCCTCCCCTCCCCACCCTCCCCCAACTAAAAAAAATATATCCAATGGTCAAAAGAAACTTCAGCAAAATATCCAAAATGAGAATAAAAACCAAGAGAAGAGGGAGGAGTGAGAGACAGAAAAGAAAGAAAAAAAACAAGACTAAAAGGGGGGGAAACACTATCATAAATACCAGGAAGTCTTCTTCCATAATACCTCTTTATATACTGGATACTCCTCCACAGTTTCCTAAGCAAAAAACATAAGCTAAATTACTACAAGATACAAGATTATCAGTGTACTGCATTCAATAACAATGTACAGGGTTGTCTTTTTTTGTCACTGTTGTTGTAATACTGTGAAGTCAACGCAGTCACCCCCTCCCTTTCCCTCTCTCCCGGGTGAGGTGGGGTGATGGCGGACGGAGGTATGGGGGGGAGGGGGGGGGCACTCGTCTTTTTCACAACACGAGGAAGATTTTTGGCGCTCCTCTGAAGACTGTTTTTTTTTTTTTTTTGTTTTGTTTTTTATTTGAAGTCCCCGTTATGGCCGGAGGGTACCAGTGCCAGACTGATACCAGGGAGACCTGGTATGGTTGGTTGGTTGGTAGATCAGGAGGGAGGAGAGGGTGGGAGAGGGGGGAGGGAGAGAGAGAAAGAAAAAACATGGAGGGAAGGAGAGAAATAACCAAGTGATGAAAAGTAGTCCACTGTTTTTTGAAGGTAGGAGGAAGTGAAGCGAGTGCGTTTACATGTAAACAGTTTCCTGTAATCTGTCAAATGACCCGATGACGGAGCACGGGGGTCACAAAAGGTCAAACAGGAAGTGAGCTCAGCGGAGCAATGACACAACAGGACACGCCGACGCTTTAAAATCAAAGTGTTCCAGGTGATGCAGCTCAAAACTTCCTGTTTGTATTTCAAAATAAAGTTGTTTTTTTTTCCTCTCTGAGTTTTCAGCTGCGGCCAAACGTGTTCATGGATGGATACAGCTTCAATACAGGAATAATAACAATTATAAAAACATATTTTGAGGCTTTGTTCTGTCAAAAAAAGTTCTGATAGTGTTAAAAGAGCAAATATTAACAGATGATAATGTTCTCAGGATTTGAACTATATTTCCCATCATGCTCAGGTGAAGCCAAAGGGAAGTGGAGTCTGTAGTTTCCTTCCATTTTCTACAGCAGCTCCTGTTCGCACTGTAACATTTAACGTCATGTCACCTGGAAACGTTTCAGATGTTTTTATAAACAGATCAATCATTTCATGGATGTTTGTCAAGAAGCATCTGAATTATTTTCAGTTTTTCATTTCAGACGCAACAATTAGATCAAAATCTGAAAAAGGAAAATTTTATCTTTAATGTTTTTGACCTGGTTCTTAATTTAGTCACAGATTTAACTGATGAAACGTTTATGGAGGAAACTCACAAATTACAAGTTTAAGGGAATAATTCATCAAGACTCCACGAGCTGAGAACACACATGTAAACGCACTCAGGTGGTTTTTAAGTGTGTGTTTGAGTCCCTGTTGTTTTTTAATGTGGTTTTGTTCAGTGTTTTATTTCCCGTTTAAAACAGGAAGTAGGGCCAGGGAGGAGGAGGAGGGGGAGTCCTTTAGGAACCTTTGGGAGGAGGGTGGAGTTGGGGGGACAGAAATGAGAGATGCACCATCAGAGAGGAAGGGAAGGAGGGAGGGAACAGAAAAATGGAGGCAACAGGAGGAAAAGCAAAGAGAACCAGAAAAATAAAAGTTAGACACAAGACTGTAGTGAAGACGAAGAACGGGATGAAGAGTTAAAATCAATCTAGCTTCTCTTTTTTTGTTGTTTTTTTGTTTTCCAAGAGTTCATTTCATGTCCTACAGTCCAAAAGTTTTTTTTGTTGTTGTTTAAATCCCCCTCCCACACAAGTCATTTTCTCATTTTCTATTTTTTTCTTTCTTTTTTTTATTATTATTGTCTTGTTTTTCCGTTTGCAATAATATCAGTTTAAGGGAAAAAAAAAAAGAAAAAATTATTTACAGTGCTGTTGAAATAATGAAAACAGACGTGATGAATCTACTGTAAAGTAAGTCGCATAAACACAGGAGAAAAAAAAACATAAGAAAAAAAAAAATTAAGAAACCAGCGGGCGCTCCGTGACGATCCAGAGACCGTGGCCTTTATCGGGGATTTTTCAGAGCTCTGGGCAAACATGGCTGATGTGGAGGAGGAAGAGGAGGAGGGTCAGGATGGAGGGGGAGAGGGAGTCAGAGTGGGAGAGGAGGAGGGGGTGAGGGAGGTGGGTGGGGCAGAGGGGAGCGCGGCGCTGTCTTTGTTAAGTTGGGATGATCCCGTCGCTCCTAAGGCCCCGCTTCAGCTCCAAGTCCTCCAGCTTCTTCCACAGCTCCTCCCGCTCCTTCTCCTTCTTCTTCTCACTGAAACACACACAACACGAGGATGAGGATGATGACATTTTACCGCCCTGTTTCAGTTACTGCAGCCTGAATGTGGAGAGAAACAGTCCCTGACTACGCCAGGCGACAGCTGCACCAACAGCTGATGTTGTTTGGTGATAAAAGTAAAATTAATCAATAAATTCAATTAATTAGAATTTTGACCTGAAGAAAAGTCCCTAGAGTTATTAGGCGTTTTCCTCTGGGGACCATGAACTTCAGCAAAATCATCCAGTGTTTTGTTGACGGACGTCAACCAACCAACAGAGCGACATCCTGATTCAGGATCCTTCAGACCAGGACCAGGAGAGAACACATCAGACCAGTTTTAAAGCTCCCTCAGCTGTCGCACTTTTAAAATGCTTTGACTTGTTTTTAAAGCACTTCCTGGTCCTGTACCAGCTGATGTCCCACAGGAGCAAAACCTAAAACCCCTTTGGTCATTTTATTTTATTCACTTATTTTACTGTAATTATGTTAATTACATTTTTATTGTTGTTTTATGATTAATTCTCTCATGTTTGTTTTTGTCATTTTAACTTATTTTAATGTCAGTTATAGTTTTTTGAACTTCACCAATCTGTTTGAAAAGTGCTGCTTAAATAAAGTTTCATTGACTGTGCTGTTCTTTCCTTTTAGTCTGACAGGGATCATAAAGGAAACCTCGGTCACTGATGATGATGACGATGACGATGATGATGCAGCTTCTTACCGCTGGCGGTCCGACTTGTAGGTGGCTGTGAGTTCGTCGAACAGAGTGCTGTTCATCTCCATGAAGGCCTTCAGGACGTTGTAGACCAGCGCCACGATCGCCCTGAGAGGAAGAGGAGGACAGAGTGACATCACACCACGACCTTCATCTCTCAAGTCTTTAAATAAACCTGGAACCTTTCGCTCCATGAAAAGCAGAGCGAATCTGATAAAGAAAAAAGTGCCAATGATGTGATTTTTGTGAGTGTGATCATAAAATCAAGGTCCAGTTTAAGATAAATCTGGATATTTGTTGTATATGTAAAAACTGAGCTGCAGCAGTCGTGTAGACTCACGGGTTCCAGTGCTCTTTGGAGATCCTGTAGAGGCTGGCGAACATGATGGGCAGGATGACGCTGGAGTTCTCCTCGATCAGACTCATGATGTACTCGTTGTTCCAGTAGTACAGAGCTCGCTCTGCGACCTGGGGACACACAGACACACAAGACCTGAGCTGAGGATCCACACAGGAAGTAACGGCCAGAAAAATCAACAACTTAAAACATCCCCCTTAAACTGAACTGTGTTAGAAAGAGTTGAATTCACTCTGTACACAGTTAAAGCAGTTTGAGGGCTTCGGCTCCGGGTTTTCACGGACCTGGAAATGTGGGCTGGAGACACATCTGGAGATCTGTTTGAAGAGCGGCTCCTGGATCTTGACGAACTGTGTGGGTTCGATGACGTCCAGGATTTCCTCCAGCTCCCCGAGAAACATCACCTGGACCACAGCATGGGAGGACGATGTTAACACACTCATGAGAAACACACACACAGCGTTTACACATGAAGAAGTGATGACCTCACCTCTTTTTGACTGCAGGTTTTTGGCCAGAACTTCAGTAAACCTCTGATGACCTGAGGAGGAAGAGAATTTATCATGAGCATTTGATTGAAGCTGCTGAGTTAAAGACACACAGAGAAAATCACTGTAACAGAACATTTCTACTGTAACCAGGATTTAAACACCGTCCACAGACTCTTCACTCAGTGAGCAGGTATTTAAATGAAAGGTCCCATGGGTGTCAGCGGTCCCTGGGACAACTGGGCTCAGCTGAAGACACTGAAACCCCCAGAACAACTGTCCATGTTTGTGAACCTGCACCAGCATCAACACTCACTGACTGAGAGAATATAATTGTTTAGTGTTGTAATTGTGTCACTGAACGACACAAAGAGGGGACCTTTAAAAGAAAAGACAAACAGAGCAGCAATAAATAAGTAGCAGAAGAAGAAGATACTCACTGGTTCTGTTAATGTTGGGTCTTTCTCTAGGAACTGTACAATGCAATACGCCAACTGCAGGAGAGAAGAAACCACGGGTCAGAACAAAATTAGTTAGTTTGGTTTACAACCAGCACATCACTGGACCTGAATCATCACATGAAATGAAACTAAATGAACCAACATTAACAGTTATGAAGCTGATGAACGTCGACAACCTGCAGCTGCAACATGAACATGAGCTGAGCAGCTGAAGAGCTGAAATATTGATGATTGATGCTGAAGTAAATGTTTGAGGTTTGATTAGAGACTCGTTAGTGTCAGTGGACCCAGCTCTCAGACCCTGACCCGAGTGACAACAGCTCAGACTGAACAGAGCTGGACCACAAACTATGAGCCCTCTGTCTTAGACCTTTTAACTCAAGGGTAAATCCACCGTGACATCAACGTTTACTGAGCTAATAAATCAAGGGAGAAGTAGGGACATTTTCCCATAGACTTCAATACAATCTGACTTCTTTAACAACCAGTGGAGTCGCCCCCTGATGGTCATTAGAGAGAATGAAGGTTTAAGGCTCTGCAGCACTGGCTTCACTTAGATGAAACAGTCTGTGGTTTAAAATCGTAGTTTGTGTGATTCTTAACTTTTACTGAATGAACAGGAAGTAAAATGTCACGTTCTTCACATTTCAAAGACACACACATACACACAACTGTTTGACTTTAAAAGACAGTGCAGGTTTAAAGTTTTACACCAACTCTGACCTGTGCATGGAAGAGGGAGAGACTCCTGACAGTGTGGAGGGGGATCAACACTTTGACCAGAAACTGTTTATGCTCTGCCTTCAGCGGCAGAGCGAAACCATTGATTATACTGTAGGAGAGAGAGAGAGAAAATATAAACATAAATTAAACATGAACACATGAAAGCGTTTCATTGTGAGCGTCTGAAAGCGAGTGATGGATCAATGAGCCGCAGACAAAAAGACGTCTGTGTGAGCGACGGAGCCCGGAGCAGAAATAAAGGGATGAAGCTGACGGTCTAAACTTCAGGCCTCCAGAGAGCAGACGTGCTGCGCCTCCAAAGCTGTCACACATACAGTCCTGCACCGGGTTTGTTTACTTGCTGGTTCAGGTTCTCATCAGAGCTGCAGACACTGACCCATTTGTGTCCCTGTGTTGTGTTGTTTTTGTGCAGAATCTGTCAGTGTGTGTTGTCAGTCAATTGCGATTTATTGGTTAATTTGGACCTTCACCCGTGACAGGAAGCTCTGGTTTTTAAGGTTTGAAGGTTTGGCTCTGTGACGGCACCGTTACTTTATTCTGTACTTCAGTCTTATTTCTATTCAGGACTAAACCTCCCTGATGTTCTGAGCGTTGATACTTTCCAACAATAGACTTTTGTGTTACTCTCCTCCACCCTTCATCAGTGTGTCCCAACATTTCTGGCCTGAAACAAAGCAGCAACCTGTCACACGTGCGTCTACACGTCGAGAGCTTTTTGTTTCAACCGACTGAAACTTAAATAACAGAAAAACTGATGAGAATTCATTTTCAGCTGTTGATTAATGACCAAGTGTTTCGGCTTCACTCTGAACCCTCTTCATGTCGTTCACTGGGTTGTAAGGTCTTCAAAATAACCCAGGAATTAGGAGTCAAATCTGAGTCTGGCTCAACTTTTTACTAAACCCTCCAGAGAGCAGACGCAGCTCTAAGGAGATTACGCAGATATATTTCAGACACGCTTATTATTTTGATTTTTATCAAAAAATAAAAGCAATAACTAGAATGAGTGAGAAAATGACCCTGGGCCCCAGTGTGAAAACGACACGGTGCAGCTGCAGACACAAAGCTGATAAACTCTGTAACTCACACCTCTTTTTTTCTGCTGGATTAAAAACTGTTGAGCAGAGATGATTCATTTATTTCTTATCTACGAGTCAAACGCTGGTCCTGACTGAACCTGAACCTCACATCTCCACTCTCTGAAAATCCTGGTTTTATGGAGCCAAATCACTCAGCTTATCTACAGAGTCTCCTGGTTAAAGACACCATCAAAACATCCTCATCGTTGTGACTCAACTAAAACACGGTTTAGTTCAGTTCTGCTGCTGCTCTCAGGTCTGTGTGGCTCTGGTTAAGAGCTGCAGCTAACAGAGCAGAAGGTGTGTGTCTGTGTGTGTGTGTGTGTGTGTGTGTGAGGGTCAGAGGCCTCCACATACCTCCCCAGGATCTCCAGCAACTCAGCCACCCCGTTGAAGTGCTCCGTCTCATAAACAAAACTGCAGAGAGGACAGAGAGACAAAAGACAGGAGACGAGAAAAAGGTTCAACAACTAAACAACGCTGACAAAATCAGATGATCTGTAGATGAACAGACTGACTGGAAATAATACACCAGGGTTAGAGTAAAGGGACACAAGTGTAAAACTCCAGATTTAAAAGTCTGATTCCTGGCGAGATGTGAATCATCAGGGCAGGTTTGTCAGGTCAGAATTTCATAGTCAACATAGATATAATGATATATATCATGTCATATAATACACAAATATATGATATACATCTGACTCAGGTTGAACCTGAGACTTAAACAGTAATACCTGAATGAATCACTAATCACTGATAACACAATAATAAAAAGTATCTGGAACTACCACAGGAAAGCTTCACAATTTTATAAAACAATTAATTATTTTCAAGTAACGAATCAGTTAATATGAGAACCATATGGCAGAGGGACCTGGGAGCAGAAATTCAATGTGATGAATGTAATGTCCATAAAAGAGTCTTCAGAGCCTCGTTGCTCCTGATGGTTTCAGCTGTTTTTTCTTCTTAAACTAGAGAATCAGCTCTTTCTAAAAAGCCCTGATTTGTGTGACATTTATTTCGGTCGATAAATTCGTGAATGAAGTTGAGTAAGATTTGGATCAGTCTGAGCCTTTTAGAGCCACATTCAGTCTTTTCTGTTTTTACCTCATTTTTTTAAAATGTCCCCAAGTCTCCTCATCTTCAGACTCAGCTAATTTTATATGTGACTCAATAAAGACTCTGTTCACTGTAATAGTGGATAGTAGCTCAGAGAACAAGAGGAAACCATAAAAACTAAAGAAAACTTCAACACAGAAAGTTCCACACATGTGTTTGTGTTGTTCTAGAGCTGATTTGAAGTTTCTCTCTTTATCTGATCTGAGTTCTGCTCATTCTTTGGAGCAGTAATGATGAAAAATCAGCTCCAAAGCCTCGAATGCTCTAAATATCTTATTGTCCATGTCTCTCTGTCTTTATTCTGTCACTACAATAAACTCAGAGCAACTTCTCCTCACTCTGAGATCAGAAAAATACAGGATTGATCCCATTGACTTTGGCTCCAAGCAGCTGACAGCTAGGCCTCTGAAGGAGACACTCTGATTGGCTGTGACATCACCCACTGGAGCCAATAGCAGTGTCCGATGTTGTAATCATGTAATCTGCACTGTAAAGACAATTAGCGACCTCTAACTAACAGCAAAGTACCAGAACCTGACCTGTTACTTTTCCTCAGACATTTGAGGAGCAGATGTTCACTCACCGTAGAAAAATATTATTGATCTGTTTTCGTATAAAAGCCCTCAGCCCCAGGAATTTGCCGTAGATTCTATGCAAGACTGTCTTCAGGTAATCTCTCTCCCGAGGATCTTCGCTGTCAAACAACTCCAAGAGCTGGACAGACAGAAAAAGTGCAGAATAGAGGATCAGGAACAAGAGTGAGGGGAGTTAGAAAAACACTCACAGTTTATCACAATCAAAAGAAAAACTGAAGACAGATAATAGTTTAAAAAAATTCCTGTTATAATTTCCCATAATTCGTCTGATCAAAAGTCCAAACGTTCACTTTACTCTGTGTGACAAAGAAAAGCTAAAACTCTTCACTTTTGAGCAGAAAATAAACAGAAAAGTGTATAAATAAAGTTTATTATATTATAAAATATCATGATGACATTGTAGTTTTAAAATGGCTAAAACGATCAATTATTCAACTCACGGTTGCAGCTCTGATATAGAGAAATAAAAGGAGGCTCAGGTTGAACTGACTCAGTGTCTCACCTGTAGGACAAACTTCTGGTCTATGTACTTTTTGGCAATGCTGGGCTGGAATTCCTGACTCTCCAAGAACCGGATGAAGAACTCGTATACCAACTGGAGAGAGAAGAAGAAGAAGAAGAAGAAGAAGGGGGGGTGGATGGGAGATGGAGGGAGCAAGGATGACAGAGAGTTGTTGATGTTAAAACAACAAGAGATCAAATTTCTGCTGAGTTTCCTCTGATCAGCTGGTTGTCGTGCAGAGATCTGGTCACAGTCGGACCCGTGTGTATGTTCACTTTTAAATAAAACTTTATTCACAAACTGCTGTGAGACAACAAGCTGATCAACAAACAGAAGAATAATCCAGGTTCCTCTTGGAAATGAGAGCCTTCAAACGAACCCCACACACAAGTGGGACTGGACAGGATTAAAGGGAAAGATCAGAGAGGTCAAAGGTCACAGAAGGAGCAGAGAAGAGCGGAAACACTGGGAAAACAAAAACGTCAGGATTGGCCTGAATGTGGCTGATGAGGAAGCGAATGAAACAACAAAAAGAAAAAAAGGTTTTACCAGGAAGCTTCTCCTTGAGATTTGCATCTCATTTCTAAAGAAGTCCTGGGCAGCAGGCACAGAGAAGGAAGGAGGGGAGGTGAGAGACCAGAGCGCCGGGCTCTAGACCTGGACCCAGAACAAAACCAGGATCCAAACACAACAGCCAGGTCAAAAGCACCAGTGGTGCTGATGTTTAAATGATGTTTGTCACAGAGATCAGCAGCACTAGGACGCCTTAGCTTAGCATTAAGACTGGAACAGAGGGGAAGCAGCTAAAGGCTCCATTAATCAACATGCTGCGTCCTGTTTGTTCAACACATCCACAAAATGAAATGTCAAAACGACGACTGCTGGTTTCAGAGGGAGTTACGTGGTCGCAGTGTTTCTGGATGAACAACAGGCGCAGTGACTGTGCAGCATCAGTGTCCTGTTGTTCAACAAACTGCAATAAACAACCGTTTTCATCGTCTCTGAATCTACCTGTTATTTTACAGATTAAACAGGAAACAGGAAATGATCGTGTAAGTTTCTCTGCAACGTCCTGAAATGTCTTGTTTTTAAACGATTTCATTTAAAATGATTCGATTCCGGCTCCTCCTTCAGTCCACGTGTCGCTTTAACTCAGACCAAATCGCTCTGAGTGTGTGTGTGTGTATGAATGTGTGCGAATAATTGAATGTGGCCTGTAATGTAAAGAGCTTTGAGTGGCTGATAACAATGTACAACAAAGCCTATTATTATGGAAAATATTGAGAAAGATCTGGAAATATTGGGACATTTGATAATATTGATCATCAGCTCAAACCTGCTGCCATGTTTGTTAGCATCAGGCTAACAGCTGAACTGTGACTGTAACTGACAGGTGGACCAACTGATGTCGTTTTTAATGTTAGTTTGTGAACCACATACACAAGATACAACATGTTAATTAGTGAACACACACACACACACACACACACACACACACACACACACACACACACACACACAAACTGTGTTTACCTGTAAGTGTGGCCAGGAGGCCTCGAGCGTGGGCTCGTCCTCCTCGGGGTCAAACTCATTACTGTCACTGGGCGGAAGGGTCCGGAATATGTTGTGAGACACCTGGAAGAACACAAAGAGCACACTTAGTGTGTGTGTGGTGCTGTCCTAAATGAAGGTGAAGCTAAAGAGCTGCCCCAGAGAGTTAAATTTCTTTTTTTTAATCTTAAGCCTCAACAACTTTAACTTTCTTTTCTTTTTCTTTTTTTTTTTTTAAATTTCTGAAGTTTTTGTTCGATCAGTTCAAATAGGTGTAGCAGCAGTTTGAAGTGTGTGTCTCTAGACGAGTCATTAAACCTTACAACCTCACTTTGCCTTTAAAAAATTTGTCTCAAACTTTATTTAAACTGGACAATTTATGAAACTTCATGAGCTTCTTACAGCTGTGATGGGTGATGAGCTTTATTTTGAAAGAGAAACACTTGATTGTCTGTCTGTGCTATAACTTGAGTATCACACAACCTTAGGTCCTCTAGAGTGAGTCCAGAGTGTATGTGGAGTAAGTGCCCCCCCTCACCATTTTGACGACCTCGGGGTAGGCCTGCTCTGTCAGGTAGCCCCGGCTGACGGTCACGTAGTCCACCAGCTCGTTGAGCGTGGAGCGCTTGTACTCCTTCATCTTGAGGTCTGACAGCGTGTCCATGAAGTCAAAGACAGTACAGCACTGCTGCAGCTTCTTCAGGAACAGCTCCGGCTGCTCCGGCGCCGGCACGTCTGGGCACAGGAATCAAACACACACACACACAGACACACACAACACAAATCAAACACACACACACACACACACAGGGAGAGAAAGATGCAAAGTTAGACTGGTGTCGACTCCCAGGAGGGAAAAATAGAGTTGTGTGGCATCCTGGTGGGACAGGCTCTGAGTAACTGATGTCACAGGTTTGATTCCAGCTGGGATTTGTTTTCCAGCCTCCACATTTCCTGTAAACTATCAAAACAAAAGCAACAATGTTCAATCTACATCGTTATTCTTTGTTTACCTACTTATTTGTTTATCATTTCTCTGTTTTTTGTACTTTACTTTTAGTTGGTCCATTTGTTCTCTTTTGGTTTTGAACGTGTGCGTTTGTTTTGTGTTTGTGTATCAGTGTTCATGTTGTTGACTTAATGTTTAATGGAGGAAATAATCTGTGGTTTAATCAATAATAAAAATGAATCCTTTGTATCCCTGATAACATCAATGTGAAACATTCCTTTATGTTAATCTGGTCCTTGTAAATATTCTTTTAATCAAAATAAACAAATTAGAAAGAACTACATCATAGCTATCGAGCTCTTATCTTCAGAAATCAATAATCAGTTTGTTTTGAAGATGTTTCTTCATTATCATTTTCTGTTCCGTTTGCTGAGACATTAAGTCTGTAACATATTAAGTATTTAACTCTTTCAGCAGCAGTGAAATGTCTCTTTGGTGGAAACACAATGAACCGGCTGATTGGTTTAAACTGGGAGAGTCTCTGTCAAAATAAAGGTTCTTTCACATTAAAGCTCCAAAGAGTGAGAGCAAGATGAGTCTTATCTTCGTCATGAGTTGAGGCTTCTCCCTGTAAACCTGCTCCGCAAAGAGTGCGACGGCCTCATTATGTAGCAGCGAGCGTTTCTTACGAGGCTGAGCCGTCACCAACCATGTGGATGAAGGGGCAGGACGGGGCGGCAGGTGACTCTCTTCTGACCCGGCGGGGGTCAGACGGGGAGAGGGTCGACCTGAGTTCAGACTCGCTCGCTCGCACGCTGCTCGTCCCCGATCACCGCAAACTCAGATCTGATGTTCCCGTCCCAGCAGGACCGGGCCATTGTTATGTAAGAGATAAGCTGCTGCTCCGAAGGCGTGTGTGTGTGTGTCTGTCTGAAGAGTACGCTCCGACATTACACTTCAAAGTGCTCGTTTGTCATCTTGAATTCTGCTGCGCTTCATGTTGAGTCACAGGCTGAATATAAATGAGTGAGAAACTTTTCCAGTAACAATGAACTGACTTTCACCTCATCATCACAGCAGCTGCTTACGGAAAATACGAGTGAGAAATGAGGGATTTTTCTACATTTTCTAACATTTTACTGATTAAATAATTAACTGATTAATCGAGAGAATACTTGTTTTTATTATTGCTTTGTTTGTAATTTCCAAACTGTTAAAACAGCAAGTTTTTGCTTAATTGTTGATTAAGTTAAATCATCAATGACAGCAAAACATAAAAATGTCTTTAAAGGACTTTGCTGTCCTTGAATTGGGACACAGCTCTAACTTTAGTTAGAAGTTAGGGGAATATTCTGATCCTGATCCTGGCAATTTTTACACAAAACTATAATTGATTGATCAAAAAAAAAAAAAAAAAAAAACTTTAGATTAAATAGATGAAAATAAGCCCTGAGGACTTTAAAAAGGTTTGTTTTGGATTTTGTCAAATCAAAAAATCTTAACAAAAATGCCATGAGAGAGAGGAGGAATACAGACGACAGCATATCACGATTAACAAAAATATTCTTTCCTTTACATTCATCAACATTTGATGATTTTTCAGACATAAAAAACGTGATCAGTCTGTTTTTGTTCTTAAACTCGTTCAGCAGGTCACAGTGGAGGCAGAATAAAACTCCTCCTGAAGCAGCTTCTTGTCCTGGGAAACAACCCTGGGCAGATCTCATCAAGCGCATTTAAAGTAATTATGCTGAACATGTTTTGATCCAAATGCCACTAGTTACTCACGACCCGCTGGCCTCCTGCTTCAGCTCAGCTCATTGAGGCTGCGTCCAACCAGGCCAGTCCCAAACAAGCCCAAACCCCGATTGACTGGCAGGACCGGACACTGGCTCTTAATCACCACTTCACCAAGACTCCCACAGTAAAGTTTAAATTTATCAGAAATCCAACTTTAACTTTAAGCCAACTCTGCACTTCTGTCAAAACCTAATTTCAAAATAAGAGTTTAAGACGTGATGGAAAATGATGGCATTCTCAGTGCCTCAGTGTTTACAACCCACCACCGTGAAACCTGCTCCTGCATCTGACATGATCACTCACAAATTATAAGAAGAATCCAAACATCATCTTCAACAGCAGCAGAAAAACATGGAGCAGGAATCTAAACGAATCTAATGTTGCTCCACATCTGCTGAAAGTCAAATAAACAGCTGTTTGCATCAAAGGTGATAATGTCTCAATGTTGTGTTCACGGCTCGTTTCCACTGAAGTGGATAAATAAATCAGTAAATACAGGTTTAAGGCCTCAGTATATGAGCAGACAGACCAACAGTCCTGCTCAGGGGGAACACGCCTCAGATACATACAAGTGTTGTGACATGAAGATAAAGAGGTGTGTGATTGTGTGTGAGAACCTTCAAATTTCAGCGGCTTTATTTGTCAAGTTCAAACACTGTAGTGAAACACATGGTGACATAATCTTCAGGCCAAAGGGCAAAAAAAAAGAAAAAAGAATTAAGTGTAAAAATATGAAGATAAAAACTGTAAATACATGTGATATAAAGATGTTGATGTGTATATTGGTCGGGGTGTGGCTCTGCTGGGACGTATTTCTGTAAATAAAGATGTAAACTTTATATATTTATATATGTGACAGCTGTGAATCAAACTTTAGCAGAAAGTCTGAAATCTGCAGCGCAGTGTAGGTCAGAGTTCACCGTCCTGCTGGAGAAGGTTTGAGTCTCCCTGTGCTGTGGTATGTGTGTGTGTGAGAGTGTGTATCCTCCTCACAGTAATGCACAGTTCGCTGTAGTTCATTACAGTAATTACTGGCTGCAGGATTCAGGGTATGTGTTGCAGGAGCCCGGGGCCTCAGGATCCTACAGCGCTGCAGCTATAGGAGCATGTGTACGGCCTTAAAGGAAGCTATTAATAGACAGATAATCACACAGGACACAGTTAATCCCTCTACAGAGACACAGAGAGCACAGCTCAGAGCAGGGCCACTCGAGGGGGGGGGGTGAGAGAGAGTGAGGGAGAGGGAGAGAGAGAGAGAGAGAGAGAGAGAGAGAGAGAGAGAGAGAAACTGCTGCTGTGTACATGAAAGTGTGTGTAACTGTACTTAAAGACTGTGAGGGACTAAGTGTGCGTGTCCTAGAATAACCCAGAAACTACCCTTCACAGTCATCAGCAGGGAAGAACCACACACACACACACACACACACACACACACACACACACACACACACACACACACACACACACACGGCAGCCTGTGGCATGAAGCATCCGTCTTTGAGCTTCGACCCACAACTCAAACAGAATCAGTCTTTACTGTAACTTTACATTATTAATTAGCGATAATCTGGGATAAATAAACCACACCAGTGAACCAATATGATCAATTAACGCAGGCTAATTAAGCAGCTAATGATGACTTTAATAGTTTGTTCTAAACACTCAAAGCTGCAATATACACATAAGTTATTTGTACTTGACTGTCCATAGGAAAAAATATCAATATATATTCATAATTATATCCATAAAATTATTATTATACAAAATGATCTATTTTAGGTTAGACAGTGTGCAGGATTCTTGGTTTATTGTTTTATTGATAAAATGGCAGAAAACATGAAAAGTGCTCTTCACTAATTCACCAAGAGCTGAAGACGACATCTTTAAACGTTATAGAAATAAAAATTATTACATGATTCTAACTGATCCTCTGAATACTGTTGTGTGAAGCTACTTGCAGGTCAAGTGTTTTGTTTCAGTAATGTGTGCCACCTCAGAGGGAATCAAACATCTGATCTCAACAGTATCTGAAAACACTGTCACGTTTAATGTCTGAGGTTTCACTCCTTCACCACATTACTTCGCCTCGTTGCAGCTGATGTTTCCTGGTGAACCGAGTGCACGCCCCGGACAACGGGACGCAATAACTGGTTAACAGTTCAGTTTTTAAATACATTTCTGTCCAGGTTTGACACACGACCTCAGACTCTGCCTCTTGTCTCCCGAAGGCCTAGAAAACACCTCAGCTGCTGTTACCTGCTGGCAGCTCGTGCTTATACCACAAATGAGGCAAAACAAGCAGAAAGGAAACAAGCAAAGTGCTAACGGTTGTCAAGGCAACAAGCGTCTTTGAAACCACAAAAACTCTCAATGTCACTGCAGAAAAAAAAACAAACCCAACCAATGAGAAGAAAACAGTTAGCTACACGACATAACTTTAATATATTATTGTCATCCATCATGAATTCAGCCGATCTTCTTCTAAAGTCACTCACACCAACACACTGACCGGACCTACAGACTCAAACTGCCCATATCACTGAGGGCATTTACTTTTTCCATCCATCTTTATCCCCAAATCCATTTAGCTGGTACAAATGTGATCTGTTTTTAATCCTACAGCCACCGCGGCCAGTGGATGAAAATCAGGGCTGATGTGTTTGGCGGTCTTCAACCCACTGTCAGCGCCTCTGTGCATAAGCCAACCATCATGGAGGATTATAATGACGGTATCACAGCAGAGGAAGTCACTGAGGCCAGTGAAACATGGCTTTATTAGAAAATGTGTCAGGACTTGTTGATTGTATTGGCTTGTTTTTTTTTTCAAATGTTTTATTAGAGTGAGACAGGAAATGGGGCAGAAAGAGCGGGAATGACACGACAGGAGAGTCTGGCCGACCAGGAACACGTCAGTAAATTTTATGTTCGTGCTGCGACTGCGATTCACAATCTCATTGCCATAATCATGAAACAATGTTTTAAACTAAACGGCTTTAAAACTTACTGAAATCACTTTCTTACATCACATCGTGGCAAAGAGTCAAACTGAAGTCCTGCAGCCTCTTCACGTTCAGTCACAACAAAGTATTTGAGGGTGTAATTTCTGACAGACTGAGGTGATTTTCCAGGTGGTGCAGACAAAACCAGTGATCAAAAAGATGAGTGAAGGTAGGATGGGACAAGTAGTGCAGATTTTCTTCTAGGAAACTGAGTGGCGATCGAGGTTGACCGTTGACACCGGGTCACAGATCTATAAAAGCATCACTATTTCTCATGAAGCAAACAGGTCTCATATCAACACGACTATTCTGAGATACTTTACGAGTGCGGCCCCAGAGCCTGTGGAAACACTGATGCTCTGCTCTGGTTTCAGCCGTCGTAGCCTGGTTTTCTCCTCCACGCCTGCTGTTCTGTTTCTCAAGCTCTGGAGGAGACTCTCATCTGGACTCCCTTGGCAAAGGAAGAGAGAAGTGACTGCTGCTTAATTAATGGTGGAAAAAAGCTTAACAACTCACAGCATGAGAGAGAGAGAGAGAGAGAGAGAGAGAGAGAGAGAGAGAGAGAGAGACAGAGAGAGACA